>JAPDVR010000014.1:2055000-2310228 GCA_026230005.1 Gila orcuttii | reverse complement strand
AAGCTTCACTTGAAACTCACATTTGGACCTTCGACCCGTTGGACTCCATTGAAGTCACTATATGGAGAAAATCCTGGAGTGTTTTCCTCAAAACCTTCATTTCTTTTCCACTGAAGAAAGAAAGACATGAACATCTGGATGACGTGAGGAGAGTAAATAATCAAGTTAACTGATCTTTAAACATTAGTGGGTTTTCACATGACAGGTCCTTAAACTGTCCATCATCTCTTCTCCTGCTCAGGGAACGACTCGAGTGTTGATGGTCTGGTCAATTTCGAAAAGTTGCGAATGATCGCCAAGGAGATCCGAACGTTGTGCGCATGGACATCAGCCAACATGGACCCCGCACCTCATGTTCAGACAGAGGTGAAGACTAACACACACACACACACACACACACACACACACACACACTCTTGAACATCTATCTTTATGAGGACATTCATTGACACAATGCAATCTCTAGCCGCTTACCCTAACCTTACTCATCAACAACTAAGTGCTTAACCCGAACCCTTACCCTAAACCTACCCTTAATCTAATTATAACCTTATCCCTAAAACAAGTCTTGACCCTCAAACAGGCCTTTAAAGGGGTCTCAGAAAGTGAGGACCGGCCAAAATGTCCTCACTTTACTCTCTTTGTCCTCACCTCCAATGGTCTAAAACTCAAACTGGTCCTCACAAAGATAGTTGTACAAGTACACACACACACACACACACACAGACACACACACACTCACACACACAGAGCATGAACTAAACGTCCACTGGAAATCAAAATTGATTCCTGCACTCATTGTGAACGATTCATTAGTGCACATTATTGTGAAAAGAAAACACTGTTTTTCTTCTCGTCATGTAGGGCCATGTTAGTCCAGTAGTTTTATACAAAAATGTAATGCTCATCTTCTTTAAGTCGCTCGCCCCCTGTGAATGTTGACGGTGGACACACAGTCAGTTTTTGTGACTGAATGGTGTGAGTCTCGAAACGCCGTCAAACAGCGAGTTCCAGTAGCATCTTAAATACTTTCTTTATGAACGTGCAACGTCATTTTTTCCTTTCACGATTCGAAGTCATTCCAACAATCACGGCGACGGATGTTGTAGGTTTCCGTATATCTCAGCCACCGCACTAGACATTATATTTAATGGAAGGAGACATGGGCGTTTTATCCAGCATTAATGGCAAGGAAAGAGCGTTATACTGAGAGCGGCTCATATGAGGAGTTTCTGGTGTTTCTCCCTCATTTCTGCTGGAATTTCTCGTGGTTTAGAGTCCATTATTCCCATAATTCTTTTGTCTTTTATGAGTTTAATAAAGAACTCTGTCTCGTCTTCTGTCCAAACACACCATCAGGTGACTGTAAATGCGCAAAAACTGTTTCCAATGCAGGTTTGCGAAATAATCATTTTCGAATTCCCTGAAAAAACCACCTCACGTTAGCATAAAAACGTTTTACAGTATATTGGAGTTTATGTGAAATTGGCGCGTTTCAATTGGGCATATTTTCAATTCGCAATTTCAATTGCATGATTTGAAGGGTAATGGAAACACACGGCCAGTGCTAGTTTTACTTCGCCTCTAGAGGCCGCTCTCTTTCTGTAAAACAACCGCACACACTTATCAGCCGCTCCAGCAAAGGATGCAACCCGGAAAAACTATCCGTATGGATTACAATGAAACGGCTCTATCAGTGTGTGATGGTGGTGGTGCATCAGAGGATTTCTCTGTCTGTGGTGCTGGTGTTTTCTGTCTGTCTGAGTGTGTCTTTCTCTTCTCCTGTGTTCTGCCCATCATGGCCTCTGCTTACAGAAAGAAGAGGTGGAAGAGTTTAGGGTAAGTGTGCTGTCCTGCATGTCCTGACCGTTCACTGGACACGCCAACTCTTCCTTCATTCCTCATCCTCTAAAACATTCATCTTCATGTAACTGATCATGCTCGTCTGGTTTAATCTGTTTTGTTTGGCATTAATGGAGCTGAATACGCTGCATGGCCGCGTTACGCTGCTGTACGCATTGTTTGCTCAGACTGACAAATAAATTAGGTTTATGTTTAACATTTCATATTTACAAATAAATGGAAGGACTTTCACAAATAGAAATTTTCATAACTTCCAAAACATTTCCTGAAAGAAGTCACCAAGGCTGTTTGATCAAAAATACAGTAAAAACAGTGAAATGTTGTTTTTCTATGTGAATATATAGTAAAGTGTAATTTATTCCTGTGATCAAAGCTGAATTTTCAGCATCATTACTCCAGTCTTCAGTGTCACATGATCCTTCAGAAATCAGTATAATATGATGATTTGATGCTCAAGAAAAATTTATTATGATTATTATCAGTGTTCGAATCAGTTCATATTTTTTTGAAAACCGTGTTACATTTTACTTTCAGGATTCTTTGATGAATAGAATATATATATATAAATATAAATATATATATACAATTCTTACTCCAAACCTTTAAATGGTAGTGTACATATAAGACACTTCTCCAAAAATAAAACTATTTCAGGAATTGAAAAACATGATTCACAAAAATTAGTTTCCATTGTTCACATTTGCAAGACCAGAAGAAATGCATCATCTCATGTATGTGTGAAACCATTCCCTTTTTGGGGAACACTTTATAATAACTTTATAATAACTGCACGCTATGAATCATTAGTTAAGTATTAGTAAAAAGTTAATTTTTCATTTATAAAGCATTATTAGACATTAATAAGCAGTTTATAAAATACAGCAATAAATGCTTTATCCTTGATTTATAAGAATATCTCATGTGTTTAATAATTGTATTTTCATAATTTGTTAATGATTAATTAATAATTTCTAAATGAAACCAGTTATTTAGGAGTTGTCAGTGGTTCATAAGATCATTTAGACAGTGCAAGTAAATTATTAATACACTGTTTAAATGTACATTTATAGCCTACATCTTATTGTTTAGACATATAGTAATAGCAGTGTTAATAAATGCTTTATTAACATGTATTCCTTTGGTAATTCATGATTAATTCAGGTAGTTATAAAGCATTTAGTAGTGGTCAGTGAACTGTTTGTGTGAGCTCATCTAAAGTGAGGATTATGTGTCTCGTAAAGCTTTTATGAAAATACAATTATTAAACACATTATAGATATGCTTATAAATCAAGAATAAAGCATTTTTAGCTCTATTTATAAACTGCTTATTAATGCTTTATAAATGATGAATTAACTACTTACTAATGATTCGTATGGTGCAGTTGTTATAAAGTGTTACCCATTTGGGTAGATTCAGGTTATTTGTTGAGGTCAATGTGTAAAGAAAGACTAACACGCCTGCGCACATATATATTCAAACGCGCATATCTATAGACTAAACATGTAATACGCATGTGCGCCGTCAGCGTTTTCACAGATTCACGTTTTTGAAGTTTACATAGATATATTTTTTTTTTTCAATGTTTGCGTTCTCGAGCACCAAACACTGTTGTGTGAATGAGCGCCCAGAACACATTAAGGTCTTCAGTTAGAACGGTGTCGTGTTAGCGGCCGCTAAGTTAATAACTAATGATCTCTGCAACAGAAGTGAATCGATCAAAACTAACTTTATCTGGACAATAACTTTATTCTAGATCTGCTGTAAAGCCTAAACAATCTCTGTTACTGTAATCTCCTATTATCACTGTAAAGCTGCTGTGAAACTCTATATTGTTAAAAGCTCTGTATAAATGAAGGAGATTTGACTTGAATAGATGTTGCTTTCTTCTTCTGTTTGTGAATGTCTTCCCGTTTGCCAGTGAGCGTCTCCCTCAGGAATGACCGTGTCTCACTCTTCCTCAGGTCTCTGAGTCAGGCCAGCACCAACTCAAACCTGCTGGAGGTTCAGGCGGGCCACAAGAAGCGTGTGCGGCGCAGCTCTCTGCTCAACGCCAGGAAGCTGTACGAGGACGCGCAGATGTCCCGGCGGGTGAAGCAGTATCTGGCACACCTGGAGGTGGAGGAGGACGAGGACAAGCTCCAGATGCTGTCTCTGCAGTGCGAACCGGCCTACAGCACACGTGCGTCTCTCCAGTTATTACTTATGTGACGAGCATCCGTGTGATAAGCGGGATAATGTACATCCAGCCAGTTGTTATCTCAGAATAAACCCCCTTCAGGCTGATGAAGACCCCGATGCAAAGCACTTATTTAACCAGGAGAATCACACTGAGATAGCGATATCTCTTCTTCCAGCACAGAAAGGTTCACACAAAAAGAATCACAAAATGACAATACCACAATTTACACATTAAATGAATCAGTAACACTTTACAATAAGGTTCATTAGATAACATGAACTAATAATGAACTGCTCTTAGACAGCATTTATTAATCTTTGTTAATGTTAATTTCAACATTTAGTAATACATTATTAAAATCTTGTGGTAACACTTTATTTTACAGTGTCCTTGTTACATATATTACATGTACTTACCATAGTAATAACAGTAAATTATGCATAATTACATGGAACTAACCCTCAACCAAATCCTAATCCTACCCTAACCCTATAGTAAGTACATGTAGTTGCTTAATATTACTCAGTACTTAAATATATAATTACACTGTAACAATGACACCTTAAAATAAAGTGTAACCAATCTTGTGAACATTAGTTAATGCTCTGTGAACTAACATGAACAAACAATGAGCAGCTGTATTTTTATTAACTAACAAATACGGTTACAAATGTATTGCTCATGGTTAGTTCATGTTAGTTGATACATTAAGTAATGTTAAATAATGAACCTCATTGTAAAGTGTTACCTGCTACTCGATCTGTCCAGAGGCCGTTTGCATAAACTGCGTAGACTAGTCTTAAAAGCAAGTCATCGAAATGTTTTCTTCAAGACTGGTGCTAACTTTTTAAAGTCCGTTACATAAAAAGGTAGATCGGTCTAACGTGAATCAGAAAAGAAAGACTGATTACCCCTATGTTGGAGTCTTAACATACTGGCTACGTTTATGCAACTGGCCCCAGATTTCACACGGCTAGTCACTGCCATCTAGTGGACGGGAGGAAAAGTGCTAGATATGATATTGAAAGGTTCACTTATTTGGATTTGCTTGATTTTCATGATGCTGTCATTCAGCTGATTAGTAGAAAGAGTTTAGCAGGTTTTCTAGTTTTGTTCATGTTTGTGATGATAATGCCTTATTTGAAACAATCTATTCCTTTTTGTTAATCTCAGACTGTAGAGAGTTTTACTATACACTATAGTCTAGTGTTTAGTAAGAATTAATGAATGAACGTCAGTAGCTCTGTTTCCATCCAACGCTGCAAGTTTAACGCTAACACTTTACAATAAGGTGTTTTATCTCTTTACATTAATTAACTTGATCTAACAATAAACAATATTTCTACCGCATTTATTTATCTTATTATTTCAGCATTCACTAATATATTATTAAAAACAGTGGCGCATGTTAAAATTATTTAATGAACGTACTAGCTATAAGTTTATGCATTGTGGCTCTTTTTCCCTCCATCATAAACGAGTGTGTGTTGAGCATCAGAGAAACTCAATAAACGCTGTCATGTTCTCTAGCGTTCAGATGCTGGTGTTCGGGAACACACTCGTGTGTGTGTGACGCTTCTGGAGGGAATTAGACCAAATCATTCTGATCAGACACTTCGACTTTCAGAAACACCAACATTAGAGATGCTGCGATGCCATTGGTCCACTGGTTACTCCAGTTATCGTGCGTGCGTGCGTGCGTGCGTGTGTGTTTTTCTCCAGTGTCGAAGAACACTATGATGGTCACTCAAACTCAGTTCCTGAGTGTGTGTGTGTGTTTTTTTTCCTGCAGCGTCGAAGAGCACTATGACGATCTGTCACTCAAACTCAGTTCCTGATGTTGTGTTGTGTTGTGTTGTGTTGTGTTGTGTGTGTGAGTGTGTGTGAGTGTGTGTGTGTATTCCTGCAGTGTCGAAGAACACTATGATGATCTGTCACTCAAACTCAGTTCCTGATGTTGTGTTGTGTTGTGTTGTGTTGTGTGTGTGAGTGTGTGTGTGTGTGTATTCCTGCAGTGTCGAAGAACACTATGATGATCTGTCACTCAAACTCAGTTCCTGATGTGTGTGTGTGTGTCCCTGCAGTGTCGAAGAACCTGAACGAGCGGCGCTCCACTAAGTCGGACATGTCTCCGGTGTCGCTGCGCGCGGGTGTGTCGTCTTCCAGGCCTCAGAGCCGCGTGTCTCAGGTGCTGCAGGTTCCTCCCGTTAGCCTGTACCCGCTGCGCAAGAAGAGCCTCGCGAAAGACCTGAGCGCCTCCTTCAGTACGTCACGTCTGCATCTCACACCATCAGCACCAGGATGTATTTGGGTCCTCTTACACATTTCCATCATTTTACAGATATCATTTTGACTTATTTTATCGAGCCTTTTTTCATAAGAAACATCGCTTTTTTTACTTAGAAATTTGTCTTGTTTCCAGTCCATATATCTAAACATTCAAGATCAAAGATCAAGTTTTTTTATTTTGAGGCCTCATACACAATTCCATCATTTTACATATGTGACCCTGGACCACAAAACCAGTCATAAGAGTACTTTTTTAAAAAAAATTTATTGAGATTTATGCATCATCATCTGAAAGCTGAATAAATAAGCGTTCCATTGATGTGTGGTTTGTTAGGATAGGACAATATTTGACCCAACTATTGAAGATCTGATGGTGCAAAAAAATCTAAACATTGAGAAAATCTTTTTTAAAGTTGTGTATTTATGTGTGTGATTTTGCTGCATCCACTCACAAAAATACATTTTTGATATATTTATGGTAGGAAATGTACATAATATCTACATTGAACATGATCTTCACTTAATATCCTAATGATTTTTGGCATAAAAGAAAAATCGGTAATTTTGACCCATACAATCTATTGTTGGCTATTGCCACAAATATACCCGTGCGACTCGTGACTGGTTTTGTGGTCCAGGGTCACATATATAATATTGACTTATTTTACCCAGCCTGTCTTCATAAGAAGCGTCAGGTTTAGTGAGAGTCATACGTCAGTGACTGACCGTCTGCTTTGCTCTTCTTTTATTTAAACAAGTTTTTAGTTGATTGGGCTTTTATGTTTTATGTTTTGTTTTTAGCTCTGATAGTTTGTTTCACTTTATTTTGATGGTCCCTTTAACACATTCTGTTGTCTATAAGTAACATTGCACCTTCATGTCTACTAACTCTCATTAGAGTATTAGTAGAGTAGTAGTAGAGTATTAGTAGAGTATTAGTAGAGTATTAGAGTACTAGTAGAGTATTAGTAGAGTAGTAGAGTATTAGTAGAGTGTTAGTAGAGCATTAGTAGAGTATTAGAGTACTAGTAGAGTATTAGTAGAGTATTATAGTATTAGTAGAGTAGTAGAGTATTAGTATAGTAGAGTAGTAGAGTATTAGAGTATTAGTAGAGTATTAATAGAGTATTAGAGTACTAGTAGCATATTAGTAGAGTATTAATAGAGTATTAATAGAGTATTAGTAGAGTATTAGTAGAGTATTAGAGTACTAGTAGAGTACTAGTAGAGTATTAGTAGAGTATTAGAGTATTAGTAGAGTATTAGTAGAGTATTAGAGTACTAGTAGAGTATTAGTAGAGTATTAGAGTATTAGTAGACTATTAGTAGATTGGTAGGGTTAGGGTTAGTATAAGTTGACATGTAGTTGCAAAGTTACTGATAGTCAGTAGAGTGTCTGATGAAGAGCATCACAATAAAGAGTTTGCAGATATGAAGCAGAGAGTCCTCTAATGAGAGTTAGTTGACATGTAGTTGCAAAGTTACTTATAGTTAACATAATGTTTAAAAGGGACCATCAAAATAAAGTGTTACCTGATAGTGTTATCTGTGTTTTATTGTTCTTTTATTTAAATTGTAGCACTTTGTAAAGCACTTTGTGATTTCTCTCTGTGATGGGTGCTTTATAAATAAAGTTGATTACTCACTTCAGGTCCCAGCTCGCCTCAGCCGCTGAAGAAAGCCTCAGACGCGAGCGTGAAGAGAACCGAAGACCCGTCCACCGCCTCGTCCCTACACTCCAGTCCCACCGGCTCCCCGCAGGGATCTCCTCGCAAAGGTGCGACAGAACACTTCAGTCTCTGTAAGATAACAGCATTCACATTTACATTCAGTCATTTAGCAGACGCCTTTGAGGAACACAGCAAACGGTCATCGTGAAGAGGCAGAAACAACACAAGAAGTGCTCAAATACATTGATTAGAGTAGCATAAGCCTGACAAGGGAGGGTTAAAGGAAAATAATAGGGATGCAGCGATACCATTTTTTCTGAACCGATCCGATACCGATACAATCCGATACCAGCGCAGTTTTTTTTTAAATCAAGTAGAATTTCTATAACTCTGTGTTTAACACACAAAAGAGTGATTATCAGTTCAACAATCTACTTAATAGCCTACAGACAACTTCATTATAAATAAAAACAACAAATCAAAAAAATATATGATCATAATCTATGACAAAAATTCTATTATAAACTAGATTAGTGGATAACTCAGCAGTAATATTTAGTCTAGATAAATCACCAGTGCACAATAATTGTATAAAATCTGATAGGACAGAACAAGAAAGGCTATTAATAATCTTTCATTGCGCAAAAGTATTATGATATGATTATGAAAGGCTGCAATACAGTGCGGCACAAAGCGCTTATGCGCATCCCGAGCGCTGAATGATGCGCTTGAAGCAACACGGAGTCACAGCGCGCAGCGTCCGCATTGAACAGTTCAAAGCACAAAGGAAAGACATAATGATGCGTAGTGTATTATTATACAGTATCTATCTATGCAATAGTTTATGGAGCCTTTTCTTTTAACAGTTTTAAATTTCAGTTACTGTGTGCGTGAAGAAGAATTATAGTGCTCTCCAGTGTTGTGATCTAACAGACACACGGAAGTCACATGATTAAGGTACAGCAATACACTCCAGCAAGATAAAGTTGTTTTATGCGAAACCATAGAGCTTTATCTACAGATCAAGTATAATAATAGTAACATTGAATCATCTTGGAGAGAGTTTCATCGTTGACTGTCGTAACCGAACGCGACGCGCTGTTTGAACGCTGAATGGAGAATGACTGACAGTCGCAGCGGAGGGAAGAGTTTACGTGAACTTGAATTTAATGACTTAAATATTCATCTCTATCTTACATTATACCATAAAATGGCTTCAGAACACTTGTAATATAGTGCATGAAAACCTTATGGTGCTTTATGCTTTTGTGGGGCTTAATAATAACACAGAATAGTAAACGCACAATATTGGATTTGGATCGGCCTCGTCTGACCGATACCCGATCCGGCCAAGAATGTCAGTATCGGAGCCGATACCGATACTGAGTATCAGATCGGTGCATCCCTAGAAAATAATAATAATTATTATTTTTTAAACATAAAGAGATTATTTTCTGTTCCTGGTCTTCTGCTGTATTCAGTTCAGTTGTGGCTCTCAACTTCTGATCATTTACTCGCCCAAAGCGGACGCAGAGGAGCAGTCGCTAACGCTATACATCTACTGTATCATATTTGATCCGCTCTAACATGATCAATAAACCTGTCGCACACACTCTCCTCCATCCCTTCTGTCTCTGACTGAGAGTTTAGACTCTTTTATCAAGTAAAAGTCTTTTATTGTAATTGTACAAACTTCCTCATTCAGCTCATCAGATCTGCACTGATTTAATCAAGTAAACATAATAACTTTCATATTGTTAGTAATATTTCAGACTAAAGCAACTTCGGTTTACTTGATTATCCACACATCTTTTTATCATCAGCCTTTTGAGGAAGGTTTATTTGTTCATCTCTCAATCATCATTGTATTGCATTGCATTATGTTTTAAAACTACAGAGCATAAACTAAGCATTAAATATCATCTGACTAAGACATTTTTGGCAGATATAGAGTGACGAGAGTGATTTTTATATGATTTTATGGCAGTATCTGCTATTCTGTTATAAAGATCTCATTAATTTACATCACAAGCATCAGAATTTCATCTTAGTTTTTGGCCATAGAAATATTTTAGTGCTGGGCAATGATTAATCGCATCCAAAAAAAAAAAGTTTGTGTTTACATAATATATGTGTTTGTGTACTGTGTGTAATTATTTTGTATATATAAATACACACATATGCATGTATATATTTAAGAATTATTTGCATGTATATACAGTATATATATATATATATATCAATACATAATTTAAATCATATATAAATATTGATATTTTATATATAAATAAAAAAATCTTAAATATATACATGCATATGTGTGTATTTATATATACAAAATAATAGTACACACACATATATTATGTAAACACAAACCTACTACTAAACCAATACATTAATACATTTCTGAAATACATAACTTAGACATTTACCTTTGACATTGACATTGATAACAGAACACTCTAAATTGTAATGTGGACTCATGCACTTTGAAATGATGTGTATTGTGAAAAGCGCTATACAAATAAATGCGAATTGAATTGATTCTTAAATATATGTGTGTGTACTGTGTATATATAAATACACATACATATGAATGTATATATTTCAGAAACATTTGCATGTATATACTGTATATATTTTTTATATATAATTTATATTATATATAAATATTTTTTTCTTAAATATATACATATATATTAATAGGGATCACTAATATATACAGATCACTCTGAATTGTAATGTGGATTTTCTGTAAAGCTGCTTTGAAACGATGTGTATTGTGAAAAGCGCTATACAAATACATGAGAATTGAATTGATCCTGAAATTTTCCCATGATCCTCTCCCAGCAGGCGGAGCTCCCAGACTGAATCTGTCGGGTTCGTCGTCGTCTCTGGCCAGCGAGAACAACACTCGAGCGCCGGCGCGCACGTACGGCATAGGTGGGGCTTTCCTTCATAGACAGATCCTGAAGATGACCTGTCAGAGCGACAGACAGCGCGAGAATAGACAGAACCAGCCAGAGAAGCCACGCAAGCGCTTCAGGTCCCCCTTCACACTCTTTAGAGACAGGAGCAAGTCCAGGGACAGAGCCGAGGCGATCGATCGGCAGACAGACAGTCTGAAACACACTGACAAGACAGACAGACACTGCAGGAGGAGAACTGTGTGATTACCTGTTCACATCACCTGAGTTAAACACTAGTTCAGCCAAAGATCCTGTCCTCATCATCATCATCACTCATTCATTTGATGCGATCGTAACACGATTAGATCCAGTGTGTGAATCATTATTGGTTATTTTTCACACAAAACCATGTTTCACACGAGTTGAGTGAATGATGGCAGGATCTTTGCAGTGCTTTTAAGTGTGATGTCATGCATTGTTCAGAGAGTTGATGAGTTGATGAAGATCCTGTCATCATCATCATCGAGTTGGGCTGGGACAATATATCGATGCATCGTGAATCGAGAAATTATTCTGGATCGATTCCAAATTTTTCAGAATGCATCGCGATTCTCTCTCGAATCGATTCTGAGTTTAGTGTTTAACAGCAGTTGAAGTGTGTGTGTGCTCTAGAAACAGCAGATGAAGTGTGTGTGTGTGTGTGTGTGCTCTAGAAACAGCAGTTGAAGTGTGTGTGTGCTCTAGAAACAGCAGATGAAGTGTGTGTGTGTGTGTGTGTGCTCTAGAAACAGCAGATGAAGTGTGTGTGTGTGTGTGTGCTCTAGAAACAGCAGATGAAGTGTGTGTGTGCTCTAGAAACAGCAGATGAAGTGTGTGTGTATGCTCTAGAAACAGCAGATGAAGTGTGTGTGTGTGCTCTAGAAACAGCAGATGAAGTGTGTGCTCTAGAAACAGCAGATGAAGTGTGTGTGTGCTCTAGAAACAGCAGATGAAATGTGTGTGTGTGTGTGTGCTCTAGAAACAGCAGATGAAGTGTGTGTGTGCTCTAGAAACAGCAGATGAAGTGTGTGTGTGCTCTAGAAACAGCAGATGAAGTGTGTGTGTGCTCTAGAAACAGCAGATGAAGTGTGTGTGTGTGCTCTAGAAACAGCAGATGAAGTGTGTGTGTGTGCTCTAGAAACAGCAGATGAAGTGTGTGTGTGCTCTAGAAACAGCAGATGAAGTGTGTGTGTGCTCTAGAAACAGCAGATGAAGTGTGTGTGTGCTCTAGAAACAGCAGATGAAGTGTGTGCTCTAGAAACAGCAGATGAAGTGTGTGTGCTCTAGAAACAGCAGATGAAGTGTGTGTGTGCGCTCTAGAAACAGCAGATGAAGTGTGTGCTCTAGAAACAGCAAATGAAGTGTGTGTGCTCTAGAAACAGCAGATGAAGTGTGTGTGTGTGTGTGTGTGCTCTAGAAACAGCAGATGAAGTGTGTGTGTGCGCTCTAGAAACAGCAGATGAAGTGTGTGCGCTAGAAACAGCAGATGAAGTGTGTGTGCTCTAGAAACAGCAGATGAAGTGTGTGTGTGTGCTCTAGAAACAGCAGATGAAGTGTGTGTGTGTGTGTTTGCTCTAGAAACAGCAGATGAAGTGTGTGTGTGCTCTAGAAACAGCAGATGAAGTGTGTGCTCTAGAAACAGCAGATGAAGTGTGTGTGTGTGCTCTAGAAACAGCAGATGAAGTGTGTGCTCTAGAAACAGCAGATGAAGTGTGTGTGTGTGCTCTAGAAACAGCAGATGAAGTGTGTGTGTGTGCTCTAGAAACAGCAGATGAAGTGTGTGTGTGCGCTCTAGAAACAGCAGATGAAGTGTGTGTGTGTGTGCTCTAGAAACAGCAGATGAAGTGTGTGTGTGCTCTAGAAACAGCAGATGAAGTGTGTGTGTGCTCTAGAAACAGCAGATGAAGTGTGTGCTCTAGAAACAGCAGATGAAGTGTGTGCTCTAGAAACAGCAGATTAAGTGTGTGCTCTAGAAACAGCAGATGAAGTGTGTGTGTGTGTGTGTGCTCTAGAAACAGCAGATGAAGTGTGTGCTCTAGAAACAGCAGATGAAGTGTGTGTGTGCTCTAGAAACAGCAGATGAAGTGTGTGTGTGCTCTAGAAACAGCAGATGAAGTGTGTGCTCTAGAAACAGCAGATGAAGTGTGTGTGTGCTCTAGAAACAGCAGATGAAGTGTGTGTGTGTGCTCTAGAAACAGCAGATGAAGTGTGTGTGTGTGCTCTAGAAACAGCAGATGAAGTGTGTGCTCGAGAAACAGCAGATGAAGTGTGTGTGTGCTCTAGAAACAGATGTAATCTGCTGGCTTCCAATGCCTTACACACACCACTCGAACCTGCTATAAAATAATCGTTCATTAAGTTCGAAAAGTTTGAAGCGAATTTTAAGGGTGTTTGCAGTGGCTGTTTACTTTAATCTCACATCATAAAAGCATTCTGAGGTGTGAGTACATTCTCAGACGCTGTTCTTTGTGAGCATTTGAGCGCGTGGTTAAAAACTAGCTTAGAGCGCCATCCGCTGTTAAGAACTAGCTTAGAGCGCCATCTGCTGTTAAGAACTAGCTTAGAGCGCCATCTGCTGTTAAGAACTAGCTTAGAGCGCCATCTGCTGTTAAGAACTAGCTTAGAGCGCCATCCGCTGTTAAGAACTAGCTTAGAGCGCCATCCGCTGTTAAGAACTAGCTTAGAGCGCCATCTGCTGTTAAGAACTAGCTTAGAGCGCCATCTGCTGTTAAGAACTAGCTTAGAGCGCCATCCGCTGTTAAGAACTAGCTTAGAGCGCCATCTGCTGTTAAGAACTAGCTTAGAGCGCCATCTGCTGTTAAGAACTAGCTTAGAGCTGTTAAAAACTAGCTCAGAATCGATTCGCGATGCATTCGGAAAGTATTGGAATGGATCCACGAATCACGCATCGATATATTGTCCCAGCCCTATCAAAGAGCCACACTCACTCACAGTTTTCTCTCAGAGCTGACAGGTTTGATGCCGATCGCAACATGATTAGATCGATTGTGTGATTCATTATTGTTTTTTTTCCACAAAAACCCTCACCATTTGTTTCACACGAGTGAATGATGGCAGGATCTTTGAAGTGCTTTTAAGTGTAATGTCATGCATCGTTCAGAGAGTAGATGTGTTGATGTGTTGTTCAGAGAGCAGATGAGTTGATGTGTTGTTCAGAGAGTTGATGTGTTCAGAGAGTTGATGTGTTGTTCAGAGAGTTGATGTGTTGTTCAGAGAGCTGATGTGTTGTTCAGAGAGCTGAGGAGTTGAGATGTGTTGTGATTGTGCCATCATCGATGGTTCTTCACTTTAAATGATCTGGCTGTGAGTTTCCTCAGTTGTGTAATAAAGGCAGATGTTTGCATTGCTCTGTTGGCTCCGTGTCATGCTCATGATGTCCTGCGAGTGTGACGGCACGCACACTGATCTCCTGTCTGCTGTCTCTGATAGGTTACGCCCTGATGCCCGTCGCCAGATCTGAGCTGTCGGACTCCAGCGAGATCTCTTCCCGCTCCAGCATCGTCAGTAACTGCTCTGTGGACTCCATGCCCACAGCAAACACGGCCAGCTGCCCATCAGAGACGCCCGCGAACACTCACACGGACCTCACTCAGCCCGGCACCAGGTGCATATCACACAACACCTCAGAGTTTGGTTGAACTTTGAAGTTCGAAAATTGATTATGGGTAATATAATGCTTTCTGTGTCTTTGTTTGATCATAATGCACAAACTAATCACAAATAAAGTAGTCTTTGATAATGCTTAAATCTCTATACAAATGCAAAAGTTAATAAAAGTAAGTAATTATGTCTGAAAATGTCAGCCCGGCACGAGGTATATATCCCACAACACCTTGAGTATGGGTAACTAAATGCTTTTTCAATCGGCGATTGTTTAAAAACAGCAGATGATTAGGGCTAATTATATCCTGTCAATCAAAAGGGTGCTTAAAAACTTGTCAGACTGCAACTCACACTGACTCCAGTTATAAGTCTCCAGTTATTGACTCCAGTTATAAGTCTCCAGTTATTGACTCCAGTTATAAGTCTCCAGTTATTGACTCCAGTTATTGACTCCAGTTATAAGTCTCCAGTTATAAGTCTCCAGTTATAAGTCTCCAGTTATAAGTCTCCAGTTATAAGTCTCCAGTTATAAGTCTCCAGTTATTGACTCCAGTTATAAGTCTCCAGTTATAAGTCTCCAGTTATTGACTCCAGTTATAAGTCTCCAGTTATTGACTCCAGTTATAAGTCTCCAGTTATTGACTCCAGTTATAAGTCTCCAGTTATAAGTCTCCAGTTATAAGTCTCCAGTTATAAGTCTCCAGTTATAAGTCTCCAGTTATTGACTCCAGTTATAAGTCTCCAGTTATTGACTCCAGTTATAAGTCTCCAGTTATTGACTCCAGTTATTGACTCCAGTTATAAGTCTCCAGTTATAAGTCTCCAGTTATTGACTCCAGTTATAAGTCTCCAGTTATTGACTCCAGTTATAAGTCTCCAGTTATAAGTATCCAGTTATTGACTCCAGTTATAAGTCTCCAGTTATTGACTCCAGTTATAAGTCTCCAGTTATTGACTCCAGTTATAAGTCTCCAGTTATTGACTCCAGTTATAAGTCTCCAGTTATTGACTCCAGTTATAAGTCTCCAGTTATAAGTCTCCAGTTATAAGTCTCCAGTTATTGACTCCAGTTATAAGTCTCCAGTTATTGACTCCAGTTATAAGTCTCCAGTTATAAGTCTCCAGTTATTGACTCCAGTTATAAGTCTCCAGTTATAAGTCTCCAGTTATAAGTATCCAGTTATTGACTCCAGTTATAAGTCTCCAGTTATTGACTCCAGTTATAAGTCTCCAGTTATTGACTCCAGTTATAAGTCTCCAGTTATAAGTCTCCAGTTATTGACTCCAGTTATAAGTCTCCAGTTTTAAGTCTCCAGTTATTGACTCCAGTTATAAGTCTCCAGTTATTGACTCCAGTTATAAGTCTCCAGTTATTGACTCCAGTTATAAGTCTCCAGTTATTGACTCCAGTTATAAGTCTCCAGTTATAAGTCTCCAGTTATAAGTCTCCAGTTATTGACTCCAGTTATAAGTCTCCAGTTATAAGTCTCCAGTTATAAGTCTCCAGTTATTGACTCCAGTTATAAGTCTCCAGTTATTGACTCCAGTTATAAGTCTCCAGTTATTGACTCCAGTTATAAGTCTCCAGTTATTGACTCCAGTTATAAGTCTCCAGTTATTGACTCCAGTTATAAGTCTCCAGTTATAAGTCTCCAGTTATAAGTCTCCAGTTATTGACTCCAGTTATAAGTCTCCAGTTATAAGTCTCCAGTTATTGACTCCAGTTATAAGTCTCCAGTTATAAGTCTCCAGTTATTGACTCCAGTTATAAGTCTCCAGTTATTGACTCCAGTTATAAGTCTCCAGTTATAAGTATCCAGTTATTGACTCCAGTTATAAGTCTCCAGTTATTGACTCCAGTTATAAGTCTCCAGTTATTGACTCCAGTTATAAGTCTCCAGTTATTGACTCCAGTTATAAGTCTCCAGTTATAAGTCTCCAGTTATTGACTCCAGTTATAAGTCTCCAGTTATTGACTCCAGTTATAAGTCTCCAGTTATAAGTCACCAGTTATTGACTCCAGTTATAAGTCTCCAGTTTTAAGTCTCCAGTTATTGACTCCAGTTATAAGTCTCCAGTTATTGACTCCAGTTATAAGTCTCCAGTTATTGACTCCAGTTATAAGTCTCCAGTTATTGACTCCAGTTATTGACTCCAGTTATAAGTCTCCAGTTATAAGTCTCCAGTTATAAGTCTCCAGTTATAAGTCTCCAGTTATAAGTCTCCAGTTATAAGTCTCCAGTTATAAGTCTCCAGTTATAAGTCTCCAGTTATAAGTCTCCAGTTATAAGTCTCCAGTTATAAGTCTCCAGTTATTGTCTCCAGTTATAAGTCTCCAGTTATTGACTCCAGTTATAAGTCTCCAGTTATAAGTCTCTAGCTATAAGTCTCCAGTTATTGACTTAAGTTATAAGTCTCCAGTTATTGACTCCAGTTATAAGTCTCCAGTTATAAGTCTCCAGTTATTGACTCCAGTTATAAGTCTCCAGTTATAAGTCTCCAGTTATAAGTCTCCAGTTATTGACTCCAGTTATAAGTCTCCAGTTATTGACTCCAGTTATAAGTCTCCAGTTATTAACTCCAGTTATAAGTCTCCAGTTATTGACTCCAGTTATAAGTCTCCAGTTATTGACTCCAGTTATAAGTCTCCAGTTATTGACTCCAGTTATAAGTCTCCAGTTATAAGTCTCCAGATATTGACTCCAGTTATAAGTCTTTAGTTATTGACTCCAGTTATAAGTCTCCAGTTATAAGTCTCCAGTTATTGACTCTATTTTCGACTCTCAGTCACTGTGCACTTTTCTTTTGCCCTAGTTCATCTTCACCTCGACCCTCTGCGATGAGGGAGTCCAGCGTCCCGTGCCTGACGAGCGGTGAGGAGCTGACGGTGCCGAATCACTCCTCGGGCTCTGAGATGGCCGACAGCGGGCGCGGGAGCTGGACCTCCTGCTCCAGTAACTCCCACGACAGCCTCCAGACTCTCCCAGGCCCCCTCACCCACCGCCACACGCCCATGGGCGGCCCGATCGCTGAGGTGGAGGCCTGCCCGGGGGTGTCCAGAGACGGCTCTGAGCTCAGTCAGTCCTCTAGCTCGCTGTCGGACACTTATGAGGGAAGCTACGGCACCATCAAACGCAAGAGCGTAGATCACGCCGCCTCCGACGGGCAGAACAACACCGATCCAGCGTACAAGATGATCACATCCAGCACGGAGAAGGGACTCATAGGTGAGCGTGAGCTTCTACACGTGACACGGCACATTTCACTATCCTCTCGATGTGCAGCTCTTTTGGCTTGCGCTGCTGAGTGCTTGTGTCTTGATACCTCGAGGACACACATATACATATATATATATATATATATATATACAGTATACAGTAGTCAACATTTGAAGCGGATCAAAACCTTTCATCAAAGTTATACATGAATTTTGAACAATACCCGTTCTTGTCTTAGGACAACTCTGATTACTATAATGTGATGGCGTTCCTTACTGTGGTTGAAAATTACAAATATTGTAAATATTTTGGTCTTATCACCTACCTCTAAGAACTTTACACAGTGAGTTGCTAGAAAGTCAACACATGATGCTTTGGTGCCTCAGTGAGCAATCAATTATTCTCTAATCTAGCTAGTTTTAAAGTCAAATCAAGTCACCTTTATTTATATAGCACTTTTTACAATACAGAGTGTTTCAAAGCAGCTTTACAGAGATAACAGGAAAACAATGCAACAAAGTTTGTTTCTAGACGATAATAGCGTCATAGTCCAGCTTATGAAAGTTCAGTGATGTAAAAAAGTTATTAATTTAGTTTATTTATCTATGAGAAAACAGTGATGTCATCGTCCAGCTCAGTTCAGTTCTCACACATCAAACACAACAAATGCACTAAAATTCATACAAAATCTGTTGCACTCATCTTCTGTTGATATATAGAAGAACATAGTTTATAAGTCACTTATTTTAATGACCAAACCCAACATTCAGCCTCATTAAAAAACCATAAGAACATTCTCCCAATTTGTGTCACCCAGGAAGTCACACCATTTGGGTCCTTTAACATCCTGGTAGAGTGACCGCATTCATTACTATCAGTAACTATAAACTATTTAGAGAATCATCCCGTGACACATTTTCATTTCTACATGATATTCCGGGTTTGAAATGAATACCCAACAAATGCTGGTATAATCAGCTGTCAAATCACGAGCCAATGTGGCGTTACTTATCATATTTACTCACTTTGCTGGGAAGTTCGTGTAAGACAAATCTGTGCAGATTTAGCGCAAATACTCGCGAGTCATCATGATATAATAAATACAGCGTATTGTGCAGAATCTGCTCATATCTGGCTTACTTGAACACACACGTCACTACGCTACAGCGCTAGTTCATTTGCACTGAAGCAATAGCGAAGATTAAAAAGCATTTGCTTAACAGAAAAGACATCGTTATTTTCCAACATCCTACAGTTTTAGCAGACCCTGGCTTATCCTGAGGTTTGAATAAGAAATGAATGTATGAAATCCAAATTTTATAATATATATATATAAATGTGTAAACTGTGACGTAGTTAATCTGGTGTATTTATTTATTTATTATTATTATGGGGTTTTTTTTGGCTAGTAGAAGTTCTGAATGGCTGGTAAATTTAGTAGCCAGATTGGCCAGTGACTGAAAAAGTAAATTTCAAATCCTGAATCTATTTATTTAATTGTCTTCTGTCAGAGATAAATGTTGCAGAAGCAGAAGTTCAGGACGTGTTTGTGTGAAGCGTTCATCCTCGACGTGCAGATCTGCTTGTGTCGTGACTTGTGCATGCTTGTGTCAGTTTCTTTGATTTACGTGCCCCGTTTCTTTAATTGATGTTTGCCTTGTGTCTGTGTGTGTTTTCTGTGCTCCTCCCCTGTCATCACATCACTTCCTGTACCTGTCCTGCTGCTTCCTGCCAGTGTACTGTGTAACATCACCCTGCAAAGACGATAGGTTCACGGCGCCGCCCCCGACCCCGCCGGGGTACCAGGGCCTGAGTCTGGGCGACACACTCGCGCAGGACGGAGGAAAAGTGCACGTAAAGCCGCCCGATTATAGCGTGGCCTTGCAGAGGTGCAAGCTGAGACACAGCCTGTCCCGGCCGCCCAGTGTTGCTCTCCAGACTCACGCTGAGAGCGAGGAGGGTACGTGGCCGATCCCTGCGGAGCTCAGACACACGGCCGGCTCGCAGTTCACCCCCACAGATAAACAAGCTGATGCGGTTTCACACCAGCACAATATGACTATCACAGAGTTTAATCAAAGCTGATATTAGAGGAGTAGCTCACTTCAAAAGTCAAATTTACTCCCCTCACGTCATCCAAGATGTTCACGTCTTTCTTTCTTCAGTGGAAAAGAAATGAAGGTTTTTGAGGAAAACACTCCAGGATTTTCTCCATATAGTGACTTCAATGGAGTCCAACGGGTCGAAGGTCCAAATGTGAGTTTCAGTGAAGCTTCAAAGTCTCGACACGATCCAGCCGAGGAATAAGAGTCTGATCTAGACAAACCAGCGCACATTTATAACAAAATAAACATTTATATACTTTTAACCACTAATGCTGGTCTTGCACGAGCTGTGATGCGACACACATTACGTGATCAGGGTGAAAGGTCACATTTACGAGTGTTCCGGTTTATAAATGTAGAGTGAAAAACTCTCATCTCAGTTTCTACTCCAACTTCAAAATCGTCCGACATCTTTGTTTTACCTTTTACTTATTTTGTAAATGGCGTTTGACTTAGTCTTTGCACGTTCGCTTGTAAACACTGGGTCGGTTCTTACGCCTTCGTCACGCGTGACCTTTCAACCTGATTACGTAATGTGTGTCGCATCACAGCTCGTGCAAGACCAGCATTAGTGGTTAAAAGTATATAAATGTTTATTTTAGAAAGAAAGACGTGAACATCTTGGATGACGTGAGGGAGAGTAAAATATTAGGAGATGTTAATTCTGAAGTGAACGACTCCTTTAAGGCAAGACATTCAGGCAAAGACAAAAACATGCACTGGTGAATTTCGAGACTTTGGGGTATTTGGATTTTCATAAAATTATAATACATTTTTTTCTCCATGTCAGCAGCTTTACATACACCATACTTTACAGTGTTATAGCTATCTATATTCTGAAGGTTTGTTCATGAACATTTAATTCCTAAAAACATGTTAAATTCTCTCTCTCACTGTCTGATGACTGTATTTTCTGATTTATGGAGTGATAAAAAGAGAAATCCAAAATCCCCTGCGTACAAACCTTTAATATGTCCAAATCAAACAAGAAATTTGAATCTGGCTTTATCCAATGTGCAGATTTCTGTTCTGGAAATATTTGAAAATTAATGCATATTTAATTAGATAATCTAATTCCTCATTTATATATATTTAAACAACATTGGTGAAATCTGTTATATTTTTACTCTATTCTCCTGGGTTGACCCAGATCAGACAAACTCATCGCTAAACAGAAAATCATCATTATTATTATTAGTATGATTTCCAATTCAGTGGCTGTAAAACGAATAGAAAATGCTTTATAGTGTAAATGATGCATTTTTCTTCAGCAAGTGATCAAACTCTTCACAGTGAAACTAACCGTCTCTAGATTGCCGTTCTACGTACAAAATAGGCTTTATTTTATGCAAAACACATTAATATCATCAATATCATCAGCAGGGACATGATTATAGCACTTAAACATGGAAAAGAGCCAGATTTTCATGATATGTCCCCTTTAATATGTCAACAAAATCAAACAAGAATTTTGAACCTGCTTTGTTCAATGTGCAGATTTCTGTTCTGGAAATATTTGCAAATGAATGCATACTTAATAAAGACTCCCGAAGCCCGTAGACAGAATCATGATCAGGATGTTTTCTAATTCAGTGGCTGTAAAACGAATGCTATAGTGATGCAGAAATGCTTTATAGTGTAAATTATGACTAATAACTAACTCTTTGTCTGCGTTCAAAATAGGCTTTATTTTATGCAAAGTATTATTTCTGGGGTGAGATGTGAGCTGGTCATGTTTTGGTGACATTGGGTGTAAGTAGCCTTTGAGCTTTGGGATGTAACGCGTGTGTGTGTGTGTGTGTGTGTGTGTGTGTGTGTGTGTGTGTGTGTGTGTGTGTGTGTGTGTGTTTGTTGTTAACTCTCAGCGCTTTAACTGAGCGTCTTCATGTGTGTGTTTCAGATGAGCAGGTTTCTGCCGTGTGACGGGACACACACACTCCTGGTTCACGCCAAAGAAGGTACAGGTTTGCACCAGTTCAACAGAGATCGCTGAAGAAAGTGAAGCTGGACCGTTTCTCCAATACCTCACACACACTCGCCGTGCACAGACACACTGTTCACCTCCACTCGGTTCCTCTGGGAGAAAACACACGTTTGTCTGGTAGTGTGTGTATAACACACGTGCAGATGCAGCACTTCTGGAATCACACACACATGACTCAAGGTTCAGAGAGAGTGTTTATGGTACTTTAGTGGCACACACACACTTTTGGATGTGTGTGTAAAGCTCACGCCTCATTACGCATGATTTCAGCAACGTTTACACACGTTCTCGTTTACAGTGTTTCCTCTCGCTGAAATGCGCATCATGCCTAGTTTTTACGCAATAATACCGTGTGGACGGTGTCTTGTGACGCCGTCCGGTTGTACAGTCTCAGATATTTGGATTTGCGACTCCTGTCGTTGTACATAGTGAGCGAGATCAATATTGCTTGTCAAAGGAAAATATATTTATATGCTAGATGTGCATTTTCATTCCTTGTTAGTTAATGCTCTTTGGACAGAACCTTTTTGTATAGAATGCAAATGGTTTCATTGTTGTTTCTCTCTGTAAGCAAATGAATACATTTGTATATGAACTAAACCTTCGATGTATAGGGTTGAAATACATGTATTATATTAAGGGACAATAACTGGAGTATTACATTTTTATGGTTTACCTGTCTGGACCCAGATGCTTTTCTTCTTATTGTTATTTTATTTTTTGAGTATGTTGTTTTGAACAGCATTGATTGTATTAATGATATAAGCATAAAGGGTTTTTTAATGTATGTTTTATTGTAAATGAATGTTACTGATCATGTACAGCTGAGAAGAGAGTGCGCTGTATAAACTGTATTTTCACTATTTTGTTGAAATAAATCTGGGGTTGTGACCGCTCCTGTTACTGGGCAGAAATCATTTCTTTCTGGAAACTCTACTAATGTTTCGTGTTCGATGTAAGATTGCCACTGAACATCATTACAGGACTTTTCTGATCTTCCAGACACAACATTATGTGGGCAAGAAAGGTATGATTAATCTTTGTACTTTTGTTCCCTATTTATAAATGCCCTAACACATGAGAATTCATATTTCATCAGTATTTGGTGTCAGTAGCGCTGGAGCTACATGAGGTCTCGCAACCTTATACTTTCATTAATATTAACAAAATAAACCACTTTTATGATTTATGTTCACACACAAAATCTTTTGCTCCTTCAGTAAAAACACATTTATTTCTGCAATCATACACTATGGGAGGAGTGAAGAGCAAATTTTTTCTCACCCAATGTAATAATAGCCCCGTTGAACCCTACGACTCGTTCATCAGCCTTCAACTCGTAAATACAATCATTCCGACATGAGGTTTAGTGATCAATAATCCAGCCAATAAACTGGTTCAATCTGAGCATTTGAAAAACAAAAAGTCGCCAGTCCTAAAGAGGTGAAAAGTAAACAGGCCTGCTGTGCTGAGCGATCGTCACATAATATGTATAATAAAAACAACAACAGCAGCAACTCATAAATCGTTGACTCGTTAGTAACTTATGAGTATTTAGTAATAATAATCACACCTGTCTTTGTTGTATCCATATCCTTTTAACTCAGAAAGCTGGCGACCTCGACGAGCACTTCGACTGCGTTTTGACCCATGTGTTTGGAAATCTAAGAGTTAAAAATAACATTTAAAACGAGTCTAAATCATCCCTGAAGGAATCCACCTGGGCTTGTCTTAGCATGGTGGTCTCTGAATCATGGTAGTCTTCTGCTGATGGAGGCTTTGCTTCCTCATGAAGGGATGCAGCCATGCAGTCAAGGAGATCTTGAAGGGTGACAAATTGACTGGGGTCAGGGATGGAGGGGTATGGACTGAGGGATACAGCAGCACAGAAGCTGGGCTTATGTCGCTCTTCAGCGTCATCAGATTGATCTATTGCAGGGCTAGTGGGCCACAGTTCAGAGGATTGAAGAAGAAAGGCAGGTCCTTGGTTCCACCTGCAGGGCCTACTAAGTTCGGCCAATAGCTTTCCTCTAGTTAGGTCGTCCGCTGGGTTGTTCTGAGAATCCACATAACGCCACTCCTGGCCTTTAGTGAGCTCCTGAATCTCAGCTACCCTGGATCCAACAAAAACTTTGTAACGGCAAGAGTCAGACGTGAGCCAATGGAGTACAGTGGTAGAGTCAGTCCACAGAATAGTCTTTCTGATATGAAGGGTGAGCTCTGTTTGGAGGAGACCGAATAGCTGAGTTCCTATAAGAGCAGCACATAGTTTAAGTCTTGGAATGGACAGTTGTTTTTTGGGAGCAACGCGGGACCTAGCCATGATGAAGGACACATTCCCTTGTTGCTGACCATCTTCTGTGCGCATGTAGGCAGCCGCACCATAGGACTTCTCTGATGCATCACAGAAGATGTGAAGGTCCTGAGGGGCTGAGGAGGTGTCTACTGAAGGAGGTGTGAGGCAGCGAGGTTAGGAAGTTCATTTTCCCAGGAAAGCCAGGCTTCTAAGAGATCATGAGGGAGATTTGGGTCATATCATTCTCGTGCCTTTCCCCATAAGTGCTGAACGATGATTTTGGCCCTTGTTGTGTAAGGGAGGATATAGCCAAGATGATTGTACTGGCTAGCAAGAACTCTGTAAATATGGCGAATAGTTGGAATGGTAGGTTCAATGACTCGTTACTTGTATCTGAGGGTATCTGTATGGCAGTTCCAGAGGAGGCCTAGAGTAGACTCTGAGGGATCAAGGGAAGGATGGTGTGATAACCAGAGCTCTGTTTGTTCTGACCTGGCTTCAGAGATGACCTGAGGATCATTACTAGCCCATTGTCTGATTTCGAAGCCACCAGAGGAGAGGGTAGTGCGCAGGCTATAAAGGAGATCTCTGGCTTCCTCTGGGGTCGGGAGACTCTATAAACAGTTATCCACGTAGAAGTTATTGTGTATTGAATGGTGAATGCACTCATCTGCTTGAGCATCTTTGCTGATCCTCTGGAGGACGTAAATGGCATGGCAAGGGCTTGAGGTCGTGCCAAAGGAGAGAACTTCAGTGTCCGGCCAAGCCGGGTCTTGATTGCTACAGAGATCAAGTAAAAATGTCACGGGGTGACTTTATTCAGTGGGGGAGAAACGCACACGCCGGGGAATGGGTTTCCCACGGGGAATGTTTTTAATGTAACACCTAGAGTCAAAATGGCTGCCGCCTGTGTCTAGATGTAAACAGTTGCCAATCTAAAGATCAATTAGACAAACTAGCTTCGGGTGATCAGCGGGAAGAAACTAGGCTGCTGATTGGTACGTACATTTGGCGGGAGTGCTTTTATATGCCCGAGGTTGACGGCAGTAATGATCAGTGTTGGGAACGTTACTTTAAAAAAGTAATTAGTTATAGTTACTCACTACTTGTTCCAAAAAGTAACTGAGTTAGTAACTGAATTACTCTATAATAAAAGTAACTCGTTACCAGGGAAAGTAACTATTTGTGTTTACTATTACTGTAACTATTGTAACTATTACTGTTAAAAAAAAAGTTGCTATATGTCTTGCTATATGTCTATGTATAGAATTTGGAGTCACAAGTCAGTTGAAATGAGTAGAACAGACAGGTGTATGTACATAACTTTCGATATTTATTGCACGTCGACAGACAGCAAGAGGTTTATCCTGCACTTCAAGTATTATCTTTGTAAGATAAGTAAACAGTTACACCATATAAAGTGCATTTAACTCTAGCAAATTAAATCAAACTCTCTCAACCTGAGACAACTGGTCAAGTAAACAACCTGTACTTCGAAGTGTTTTGTAAGTTCACAACAAAAGTAAACTTTTAAACAACAAAAAAGTGTGTTTAGCTCTGTAGTCTTATTCTTAATTAAATAAATCAAACTCCTAATGTTAGACAACTGGTCTGGAATACATTCTGTACTTCAAGAATTTTCTTCAAAAGTAAAGAGTTAAATAATATAAAGTGTGTTTGCAGTAACTGTAGCAAATTAAATAAATCAAACTCTAACAACGCCATGCGTTGCCATTTAATTCAATATTGAATAAGAGATCTAACGCTAAAATGTGTTGTTTTTTAAATCAAGCTGAGCGCTCGTTGCCGCGGCGATCAGTGACATGGATACAGTGTTCTCTGTGGCTCGCGCAGTCTTCACTCGGACGCGCGCTTCAATCTATCGCCGTTGTGGAGACTCTATTCATTCCGGTGAAATCACAAAATAAAATTCACATAAACGTGTCCCTGTTTGATATATAGACTGTAACCACTGATGAACATTTTGAGTTTTGATGAGAGAAAAAAAAAACTATACGAGTGCGGATTAGAACCCGTAACCTCTGACACGCTTGGCAAAAGATCTACCACTAGACCATTTAAGAACTCAAACAAAAGATGCGGATCAATGGATTTATTTACGGGTTGAGCAGAGAGGCTGCACAGTTTGACAAGTTTGTACCCAGCACTTCTGAAAATGCACTTCCGAATGCGTCTCTGTCCCCAGCACATTTCAAACTAAACTGACGCCCGTGGAAACGCACCGCATTTAACGTCCAGTAACGTTAACGGCATTGTAACGACGGGAAAAGTAATTAGTTAGATTAGCCCATTACTGAAAAAATAACGTTGTTACCTAACGCCGTTCTTTTAATTGGCGTTATTCCAAACACTGGTAATGATTAGCAGATTCGGGGGAGAAGACGGCACCCAGTAAATGCAACCGGGCGGCGATCCGACGATCACATTTGCTCGAAGCCGATGAGAATCCAAAACGAAACAGGCATTCTGACAGATTTGGATTTCGCGATCTACACAGCTGACCACCATTGTGGAAACACTGGGTATAGCCAGCCGGGGACTTAAGGAGTGGAAATACGGCCCGATGTCGCCAAGTTAAGTGCCTTTTATGCCTACTTTGTAGTTCAATGTTCAACTGACTGTCTGCACCTTGGCCACTGTAGTTCCAGATAACCAGTCACATGTAACCTGGGTGGGTTATGTTAGTAACTTAAGTTAACCCCGAGTTTTATAAGCAGCGGCTGCCTTGATGGTGACTAGCCTCCCACTGCCCAAGCCCCCTGCTGGAAAGAACAAGAAACTGTGGTGCTGGCGCCAACTAGCCTTCCACTGCCCAATCCCCCTGCTGGAGGGAACCCGTAGCTGCTGCCCTGCTGTACTGATGCAAACGAGCCTCCCAATGCCCAAACCCCCTGCTGGAGAGAACAAGAAACTGCTGTGCTGATGCCAACTAGCCTTCCACTGCCCAAACCCCCTGCTGGAGAGAACGAGAAACTGCTGTGCTGATGCCAACTAGCTTTCCACTGCCCAATCCCCCTGCTGGAGGGAACCCGTAGCTGCTGCCCTTCCATCGACTAGCTTCCCACTGCCCAATCCCCCTGCTGGAGAGAACAAGAAACTGTTATGCTGACGCCAACTTGCCTTCCACTGCCCAATCCCCCTGCTGGAGGGAACCCGTAACTGCTGCCCTTCCATCGAATAGCCTCCCACTGCCCAAACCCCCTGCTGGAGAGAACGAGAAACTGCTGTACTGATGCCAACTAGCCTCCCACTGCCCAAACCCCCTGCTGGAAAGAACGAGAAACTGCTGTACTGATGCCAACTAGCATTCCACTGTCCAAACCCCTTGCTGGAGAGAACCCGTAGCTGATGCCCTGCTGTACTGATGCCAACTAGCCTTCCACTGCCCAAACCCCCTGCTGGAGAGAACGAGAAACTGCTGTACTGATGCCAACTAGCCTCCCAATGCCCAAACCCCCTGCTGGAGAGAACGAGAAACTGCTGTACTGATGCCAACTAGCCTTCCACTGTCCAAACCCCCTGCTGGAGAGAACCCGTAGCTGATGCCCTGCTTTACTGATCCCAACTAGCCTTCCACTGCCCAAACCCCCTGCTGGAGAGAACGAGAAACTGCTGTACTGATGCCAACTAGCCTCCCACTGCCCAAACCCCCTGCTGGAGAGAACGAGAAACTGCTGTACTGATGCCAACTAGCCTTCCACTGTCCAAACCCCCTGCTGGAGAGAACCCGTAGCTGATGCCCTGCTTTACTGATGCCAACTAGCCTTTCACTGCCCAATCCCCCTGCTGGAGGGAACCTGTAGCTGATGCCCTGCTGTACTGATGCCAACTAGCCTCCCACTGCCCAAACCCCCTGCTGGAGAGAACGAGAAACTGCTGTGCTGATGCCAACTAGCCTTCCAATGCCCAAACCCCCTGCTGGAGAGAACGAGAAACTGATACCAACTAGCTTTCCACTGCCCAATCTCCCTGATGGAGGGAACCCGTAGCTGATGCCCGGCTGTACTGATGCCAACTAGCCTTCTACTGCCAAAACCCCCTGCTTGTGTGAACGAGAAACTGCTGTGCTGATGCCAACTGGCCTTCCACTGCCAAAACCCCCTACTGGTGTGAACGAGAAACTGCTGTACTGATGTCAACTAGCCTTCGACTGCCCAAGCCCCCTAACGGAGTATATTTTTATGATTCCATCGTGCCGGCGCCTCACACACACACACACACACACACACACACACACACACACACAACATATTCCAGCATTGCAATCTTGACATCGCAGCCTGTTCCTTATCAAAATAAAATAGTCAACCTGACAAATAAAAATTACACTGCTCTGTTTAAATAGTCAGTAGTACAATTCGTGCCATTCAGTGTAAGCACTGTTCCACTGTGATGTTTCCAAGCACATTTTTGCACATGCAAGAGTCGATATTGGAACGTGAGTGAAGTACAAAGCCTATAATAAATAATAGTTTAGCATCCAAATACATTGCGAATATGGAAACATTTTTATTCGAATGAGAGAGTTACGTGAGCAACGCCGCTTACTTTCACTTTCGCTTTAAATTATTTCGTTTTTGCTTGTTTATAGTTATTTTTTTTTTCATTCTTGTTCTGTTCTGAATATCATTACATTTAAAGGATTTGTTGTGGAATATGTTTAGTGTATTTTTTTAAGCATACAGCAAGCGATAGTAGGCTATTAATTGGTTAAAATTCTTATGATCGGTTGGTAAACAGGTTAATTAGCATCCCTGTATACTATAGCTAGATCAAAAGTGCAGAATCAACTTTGTGTTGAGATCGCGTCAAGGATCAGCCAGTGCTTGTGCATCATCAAAAGCGGTTGTTAATAAAAGTGCTGAGCTGAATTTTTGTACCATCTGTACACAACAGTATTTTAAATGAGAATAAAGTCAAATGCACCATTAGCCCCATTGTATAAGAATGGGCCTATATAGGCCTATGGGTCGCGTCAAAAAAAAAAAAAAAAAGGTCGCTCTTGAAAAAGTTTGAAACCCCCTGCTTTAAAGCTTTGCCGGGTAAACATTTCATTGGCATTCTGTTCTGACATGATGCACTGAGCGCGTATGCCCGAAGCGCGCACGCGCACTGTCAAACAGCGCCAGTCTTTCGCGTCTGATTTTTGTTGGGTCAGACCCATCTGCTAGTGATGGGGGGCCGAGACTGAGAGAGCTACATGGAAAAATATGCACCAGACAAGCCACTTTGAAATTTTGCTGTTTTCATGAGTACAAAAGTTGAGTGGCCCACCCCCTAAACTAAAACTTATACATCCTCACGCCATCACATTACACCCGTGCTCCAGCAACTGCATTGGCTTCCAGTTCAGCCACGTATTGATTTTAAAATTCTGATTTTAACCTATAGAGCAGTACATGGGTTGGCTCCAGATTACATCTGTGATTTGGTTACTCCATCCACTCCCGCTCGCTCTCTCCGTTCTGCTGGCTCTCTCTCTCTGTATCAGCCTCGTTGTAAATTGAAAACCATGGGGGGAAGAGCCTTTTCCTATAACGCGCCTAAGTTATGGAACACTCTACCCGCACCTATTAGGGATGCTGCTTCAGTGGACTGTTTTAAGAAACTACTTAAGACACATCTTTTTAGTCAAGCTTTTAATTTTATAATTGTATTTTTTTTATTTTTATTTTTTATTTTTTTTACTTCCATGTTTGATTATTTTGTTCTGTACATGCTGTAGCGCTTTGAGTCTGAGAAAGGTGCATTACAAATAAAATGTATTGAAAAAAAAAGTTGGATGACCCTCCCCTCAACAAAGAATAAAAAAACATGACCCTCCCCTATTTTCCTCCGGTGGTCCATTCCATAAATACCGAATGGTCCCTTAGTGACAAATTTGGGGAGAGGTTAAATATTCCAAAACTTTCTGAAAATACAGTATGAGAATTAACTGCACAATTACTAGAAATGTTTAACTTGGATATAATACAATTTGCATTCATAAAAAATTTGTGAAAAAATACATTTTTTCAAGACATTTCCAACTCTAACTTTGAACCAATTCTGGAATGGCCCAGCCTATTTGAACAGGATTTGTTTCCAGGTATGACTGTGTACTCCAAATGTGCGTTTGACTTTCATTTATATTTGGATTATATTGTTAACTACACTCTAAATAAATTAAAAGCAATATATATATATATATTTCTTTTGTCCTCGCATTCTTTCTTGTGGTTCCCTCTCAGTGATATACCTGACTGAAAGTTCATTATGCGGCTCATTATGCAGGTCATTGTCTTTTCAGCTGTGAATTACAGCATTATTCATGATCATTTCCCGTTTCCAACTCTAACTTTGAACCAATTCTGTAGAATGGGCCAGCCTATTTGAACAGGATTTGTTTCCAGGTATGACTGTGTACTCAAAATGTGCTTTTGACCTTCATTTATATTTGGATTATATTGTTAACTACATTCTAAATAAATTAAGATCGCGAAATCCAAATCTGTCAGAATGCCTGTTTCGTTTTGGATCCTCGTCGGCTTCGAGCAAATGTGATTGTCGGATCGCCGCCCGGGTGCATTTACTGGGTGCCGTCTTCTCCCTCGAATCTGCTAATCATTACTGCCGTCAACCTCGGGCATATAAAAGCACTCCCGCCCAACGTACGTACCAATCGGCAGCCTAGTTTCTTCCCGCCGAACTCCCAAAGCTAGTTTGTCTAATCGATCCATATACTTAAATGAAACAACATTTGGTTCCCCATTAAATTAAGTTTTATTAACCAAGTTTGGGTTCAGATAACTAATCTAATTAACAGGTTAGTTATAACTAATCTAATTAACTAATTAAATGTGGTCCTGGGGCCTGCTGATTGCGACGGATGAACCGGAGAAGAGTTGGACTCGTCGTCAGACCGGAAGAAATGAATTAGAGACATTGTAGCAAACGGGAAAACCAAATGCTGATGAACTGTCAACGAACAGAGGTAAGTCTACTGTATATATACACCTCTTATCGTTAATTGAGTTGATTCACTTAATGTGCGATCAGCGTGATCCGATCAAGCAGATCGGATCATTACGCAATCAGGACACGGTGGGTTTACATTTGTGCACATTAAGTAGCCTCTGTATCTGGATAACCGATCGGATTTCTGTTTCCTGTATAATATTTAAATTAGGTCTGTGCCGTGGCACAACACCAGATTAAGAGTAAAGATACAAATTAAACAATGTCCCAATTGCTTTCATTCACTCACTCACTTTACTTTCCTATGGAATCTCCAGTAATTAGATCAAATTAAGTTTTTTGAACGAAGGAATACTTCCAGAGTTGATCATACAAAAATAACTGGGTTGATCATGTTAAACAAGTCACATCATCGATCATCTGGGTTTAAGGTTATAGCGTACAATGACTATATTGACGGAAATGGGAGATTGATAAACATGCTGAAACAATAAAAACATTCAACATTTAAAAAATCCGATTCGGATTATTCCTCTGGCACAGCAGCGTGCAGCTCTTCATTAAGATCATGACTGACTGTGATTGTACAGGCGATCGCCTCGTTCAGATAATGTTGCACAATTAAAATGAAAATTGACACACATAGTATCATGTAAGTCTAAATAAACTGTTTTAAAGATTGATGTTTATTGTAAGGTTCAAATAAGTTTAATTTATTTTTTCTTTTTTTTTTATTGGAGAAACTATAAAGAGTACAGATAAGCTAAACAGAAAATATATCCAAATATCCTCCGTCTTTTCCTTATGCATACAAACATATAACAGGATAGTATAGTTCCTTCTGCAGTTGTTAATTATATATATATATATATATATATATATATATATATATATATATATATATATATATATATATATATATATATATATATATATATATATATATTCATATGTAGCCTATACATACATTTGTACACACACGCATTCACATATTCACTAACATGCCTATACATGTACATGCCACCTACACACAAACATTATGCTTATATTTCAGCATACAGAAACTCTTAAAAGAAAACTATTAGAATCTTTTGTCTTGAAAACCCAAACACAATTAAGAACTACACTCACCTAAAGGATTATTAGGAACACCTGTTCAATTTCTCATTAATGCAATTATCTAATCAACCAATCACATGGCAGTTGCTTCAATGCATTTAGGGGTGTGGTCCTGGTCAAGACAATCTCCTGAACTCCAAACTGAATGTCAGAATGGGAAAGAAAGGTGATTTAAGCAATTTTGAGCGCGGCATGGTTGTTGGTGCCTGGTCTGATGAGTCTCGATTTCTGTTGAGACATTCAGATGGTAGAGTCAGATTTTGGCGTAAACAGAATGAGAACATGGATCCATCATGCCTTGTTACCACTGTGCAGGCTGGTGGTGGTGGTGTAATGGTGTGGGGGATGTTTTCTTGGCACACTTTAGGCCCCTTAGTGCCAATTGGGCATCGTTTAAATGCCACGGCCTACCTGAGCATTGTTTCTGACCATCTCCATCCCTTTATGGCCACCATGTACCCATCCTCTGATGGCTACTTCCAGCAGGATAATGCACCATGTCACAAAGCTCGAATCATTTCAAATTGGTTTCTTGAACATGACAATGAGTTCACTGTACTAAAATGGCCCCCACAGTCACCAGATCTCAACCCAATAGCGCATCTTTGGGATGTGGTGGAACGGGAGCTTCGTGCCCTTGATGTGCATCCCACAAATCTCCATCAACTGCAAGATGCTATCCTATCAATATGGGCCAACATTTCTAAAGAATGCTTTCAGCACCTTGTTGAATCAATGCCACGTAGAATTAAGGCAGTTCTGAAGGCGAAAGGGGGTCAAACACAGTATTAGTATGGTGTTCCTAATAATCCTTTAGGTGAGTGTATATTGATTTGTGTTTTCAGAGATGACATTGAAAATCTTGCACCAAAAGTTTTGAAGATTAGGACACACTGCATAACTTTGAAGCAGGGTCGCATCCGCCGTCTTGCATTTATCACACTTTGGAGAGACACCTGGAAATATTCTGTATAATTTTGTTTTAGAATAGTGTAGTCTATGCAAGATTTTGAACTGGATGAGGCAATGTCTGAAGTTTATAGAACATCTATTAATCTCTTCCAGGCTATCAGCCCATAACTCATCAGAAATCTCTGACCCTAATTCTTCCTCCCATAGACTCTTGATTGAAGATGTAACAGGCAATAGGTTGGTTTCACGTGACGTCACGCTGCTGCATCGCGAGAGCGCGAAAATTCAGATGGAGGGCAGGAAGTGAAATAGCTGAGGATCTGCCATCAATGTTTTGTGTAGTTTACGGCTGCTCCAATCGTTCTAATCGAGAAAAGGGAAAGGGTTTTTATAGAGTACCAAAGATTGTCATTCATAAAGGTGAGAAATGTAAAAAGCTCAAAGAACAACGCCGTAAAAAGTGGATTTTTAACGTAACGTTACGTCTGCGGTTTGGGAGGAGCAGAGTCTGTTAATGCCGTGTCTGCAGCGACGGTATGTTAGCTAGCCAACGTGTTTTTTTGTGTCTGTGTTTATATAGCATTAGGTTGTCGTTCAGGGGATCAGTGGGAATGGGACATTAAATGATCAAGGTAAATTAGACTCAATACGGACTCTCCGCAACGGTTTCCTCCATAGACGTATTCTCCATGTTTACTTCCTGCCTTCCATCTGAAATCATCCCGCCTTCCCGCGTCATCATAATCGTCATCATAATCACGTGACTGAAACCCAGCTATTGGGAGGTCTGGAGGGTGTTATAAATGCAGGAAATCATTTTCCCTTTGCCAAAATAGTAATTAAGGCAGGTGTCAATAAGTTTAATTTCTTGTCTAAACTGCGTCTGGCCATTATTTTCTGACAGCCACGTGGGGAGACTGGGCGGGGGGTTTATATGACGTATTTCCCTAGTCTCTTGAGAACATTATTATAGACCAGATAACTGGCATTCTATTAATGTTACTGGAAGAACTGTTCATTATCCGTAAATGTTTATTCAGACTAAACGTATCTGTGTCTTTATACTGTATTTATATTATTATTCTTAAATTGTATTATATGCCTTGTTATATTTATATACGTGCACTGGAAGCTTCAAAAACCAAGGTAAAAGTCTTGTGTGTGCATGCACACTTGGCAATAAAGCTCCTTCTCTTGCAGAGAGAACATGACACACCTGGTGGAGAAGATACATTTCTGAAGAAGGAAATATGTACATTAACATTTGTTAGAAAAGATGTGTAGACAATGCCAAGAACCAGAAGATAACTTGTCGAATGTGAATTCAATTGCCATTTATTTGTACACTGATGAATTAGAGCTGAAAACAACAACCACACTCATGAGTAAAGTTCCTCAGGGGAACAAAATGCTGCTTTATTGAGAACATGCATAAGTGCAGTTTCATATCCTGATGCAGAGATTCTAAGAAAATCTTAATATATATGACTGGATTATGAAATAGCCCTCTCGCCACAGCTGCTGAAGAACCTTGCAAAAAGACAACAATAATGCCACACAGCAAAAACTCAAGTGTTAAATAACAATAATAGTTTATTTGACTCCACACTCAAGAGTGAAAGTGTTCAAATATGAGAGTTAAATGAACACTAAAGCAGTTAAATTTAATGAGATAATTAAGTGAATAATTGAGTGATGATTGAGCATTATTGAAGACACCTGATGTTAACAAGCTGATTACTGAAGGAAAAAAAAGACAATTTGTAAGTCATATACAAATATACATTTGTAAGTTATATTTGGTTTGGCTGTTGTACTTGAGTTATAACTGCCGGATGAACACAGAGAAAAGGTGATCAGGTGGTGTTGGTTATGTTTTGACATAATCATCATTAGACCTGAATCTCTGAATTTAGAGAGTTAAGTTTACCTTAATGATTACCACAGCACTGTTTGTTTTTCACTGTGTAATTTTTAATATAATCAAAAATATTTTATAAAAGTTGTTCTGATCAAAAGACTTTAGAAGAGTATTTCTCTAAGGAACACAGACATCAATAATCAGCCTGTGAATCTCAACAATGGTGACAATAATAAAGCATGTTCCAGTGCATTCTGGTTGCCACAAAGCAAAACTAAATCATGGCTCTAATCATGCATTGCGGTATGAATAAATTATGATCTGAATTGTCTTAGTAATTTCCTTTTCCTAATTGAATATTCTGTTTGTCACCATTGTTGAGATTCATACACTGATTCTTGATATCTGTGTGCCTAAATAATTAACATTTAAAAAACTACATTTAAGAAATTCTTTGGATAATTTTGAAAAGTATGGATCTTATGCTTGAGACTCATTTTGATTATGTAATTAACAATATAAATATAAATCAGAGATAAGGCTCTAAATGAGTTTAGTGATTTAGGTCAAAAAATTATTTTGTCAATACAAAACCACCTCTTTGTTCATCTGGCAGTTATAACTCAGTTACAGCAGCCAAACAAAATCTAAAGTTAATAGTTTAAGGGTCAAAAGCCCAAACTAAACACTGATCACCATAATGGCGATTTTTCTCCTTCAGTGATTCTGCTTGTTAACATTCTGTGTCTTCAATAATGATCAATCATCACTCAAGTATTCACTTAATTATCTCATTAACTTTAACACTGCTTCAGTGTTCATTTAACACTCTTGAGTGTGGAGTCATATAAACTGCTAGGAGAGTTAATTTAACACGGGAGTTTTTGCTGTGTAGAATTTATAAAACTATATGAACTTTCTTTTTTTCATTAAAATTACAGCCGAATATAATGTTCATACTTCTTTTAGGACTTGACTCTCCAGCATCATGTCAGCTATTGTTGGTTTGAATATGAAGACCCAAAGTTTTAGGATTATGATGAAGGAAAATAACAACCACTTCATGACTGAATCAAGGCATGACGCATGAGTAAAGTCCCAAAACAGAACCATGCAGTTGTTTAAGAATATGCATAAATGCAGTTTCATATCCTGATTGCAAATATTCTAAGAAAACCTATATAGCATATCTGACTGGATTTCATTTTTTTGTGATATGAAAAAGCAAAGTTCCTCATCTGTTGGTTTAAATACTGCTGTTGTCGTCTGGCTTGATGTCTTTTCTGATCTCCTCCCCTCATCATTGCTCCTGAGCTCCTGAAGAACCTCACAAAAAGGAAAATTAAAACCACAGGTTACTGAGGGGTAAAGTAGATTAATATAAGTGGTACATATTAGTGAAAATAAGAGTACAGTTGTTTTTCCCTTCCTTTATTTTTATTTATTTTGTGTTGTTATTTTGTTAGGGTTTATATTGACTTATGATTTCTTGTTGTCTTTCAGCATCTGCGTGTCACTAGATCTACTGGAGCATCTGAGGGATTTGACTGAATCAAGATGCTGCTGATCATTGAAGCTCTTCTCATTTCTGCTGTTCTAGGACAGGTGAGCTTGTGTTCTGTGCAGCAAAATCCCCAGTGTTAAATTAACACTGCTCAGTGTTTGAGTCCACACTCAGAGTGTTAAATGAACACTGAAGCAGTGTTAAAGTTAATGAGATAATTAAGTGATGATTGAGCATTATTGAAGACACCTGATGTTAACAAACATAATCACTGAAGGAGAAAAATCACACATTTTTAAGTGTCAGTGTTTTTTAGTTGGGCTCTTGACCCTTAGATTATTAACTTTAGATTTAGTTTGATTGCTGTAACTGTTATAACAGCCAAATGAACAAAGAGAAAAGGAGATCTAATGGTGTTGGTTGTGTTTTAACATAATCATTAATTAACCTCAATCAATGAACTCATTAGAGTCTAATATCTGAGCTAAGTTTACTTTAAGTATAACAACACTATCCTTGTACAGAATAATATATTTAACCTTTTCAGTGTAATCATAAGAATTTCCTAAAAATTGTTCGACAATTTTTTTATTTTTCATTAGACATCAATAATCAGCCTGTGAACCTCAACAATGGTGACAATTATAAAGCATGTTGCAGTGCATTCTGGGTGCCACCAATCAAAACTCATTCATGGCTCCCATGATGCATTGCGGTATGAATAAATAATTATCTTAATTGTCTTAGTAATTTCCTTTATTCTTACTATTTTTTTTTATTCCTGCTGGTTTTATGTGACTTTTTAGTCTCTTGTTTTCTAATGTTCAGAGTTTATCTTTTTATCTGAATATTCTGATGGTCACCATTGCTGAGATTCATACACTGATTCTTGATGTCTGTGTGTGCCCTAAAGTAAGTATATTTTGACAACAACTTTTAGGAAATCCTTTGGATTACTCTGAAAATGCTAAAAATATTATTCTGTACAAGGATATTGTTACTATAATCAAAGTAAATCTAACTTAGATATTAAGTTGTATATGAGTTCAGTGATTTGGGTAAAAAAAAAAAAAAAATTTAAAACACAACCAACACCATCAGATTACGTTTTCACTTTGTTCATCTGGCTGTTATAACTTATGTACAGCAGCCAAACACAATCTAATGTTAATAATTTAAGGGTCAAGAGCCCAACTAAGGGGGCTTTTACACTGGGCTCGTTTGCTGCGGTCCGAGCCCGAGCGCATTTGTTCCCGGCGCCCCCCGCAGCGTTTGTCTGGTTTCACACTCAACTTGATTCTATCGAACCCTGGTGCGTTTGCATGCATCGCAAACGTGCACGGCGCATGATAGAAAACAGAACGCGGCTTCAATATTGTGTTTTTTATTAATTCGCTGCTATTATGCGCAGTTGAGTGAACAATACAGGTTTACTGTGCGTGTGTCACATAAGGTGGACTTCTGCTGCTTGCAAACGAACTCTTTTGAGGAGACAGTGGATTTCCAAATTTGTTGCCCTGATTCCACGCGCAATGCATGAATACACTGCAGACTCACTCTCGCTCGTATCCAAGGTAAATCATCAACACTATCATCCCTTACAAGTGTTTTATTTAACTGAATACATCACAATACGCTAAAATGCATGCGCAGGTCCACTGAAGAGAAAAGAAGACATTAAATCTGTCAAGATCTCTATTTTAGGATTAAGTTTAGATACGTGCTCCAGAAAAAAAGTTCACGGAGACGGTGAGGCAGAAAGCACACCCTGTTTATTTTCTTTATTTTACAAAAGCACAATGTTTTATTTCGATTGTAAGTGGGCACATAAAAAAGTAGACATTTAACAGTTTATTTTTTCATATTTCTTAAGTTTGTATGACCAGATATGATGGAGTATTTTAAGTCTATTTCTCTGCTATGTGGAAAGAAACGAGTAAAACACGCCGGCGTTATAGCTGACCCCAGATGTTACGGTGGGACAGATACAAGAGGCGTGCGGATCCATGTGCAGAGCTTTTAATCAGCGAGATGCGTTCAAAACAGGCAGAGACTTAATCATGAACAAACAGGCAAAGATCAGAACCAGCAAAAACAACCGTGAAGACTGGGCCAAAACGTAGTACAAAACCAAGCAAATGATCAGGACAGGCAGCAAATACTCATAGTCGGAAGGCCAAGCAGAGGTATCAGAGGCAGGCAGCAGACAGGGAGATATCCAAAACAGAAAAGTCACAAGACGAGCAGGCAGACACAGAAATGAACACTCAGTAAGGTTTCACAATAGTTAAACAATACTCCACCACCAGAGAGCTCATGTATCAGTGATTTATAGTCCCTGATATTGACTACAGGTGTGGAAATAATCAAAGCCATGGAGTATGGGAAATGTAGTCCAAAGTAACCTGTAACTGTGTGCGCAGTGAAAAAGTCTTAATTGTGAACAGGTAACCTCTAGTGGTGATAGGATGGAAACAGCAGGCGTAGAATGTGTCACAGAGCCCCCCTCCTAGGAGCGGCTTCCAGACGCTCCTAAAACAATATAATCCAGGTGGGAGGTGGAGCGGAGGCGGATCCGGGGGTGGGATGGAGGGCCAGGGCAGAGCAGGCTGCGGGGGCGTCCAGGGCGGAGCAGGCTGCGGGGGCGTCCAGGGCGGAGCAGGCTGCGGGGGCGTCCAGGGCGGAGAAGGCTGCGGAGGCGTCCCCTCGGGTAGATCAGGCGGCTTTGGTTCGACAGACGCAGTGCGAACAGCCTCTGCAGACATGAGGTGAAGCTCAAGCTGTACTTTGGTCCACCAGAGCTCGTCAGCAGACCACAACGGAGGCCCCTGGCAAAGACTGAAACCTAAGAAAAACTGGGAGATAAAACATAAACAGTGTATTCACAGCCCGTTGGGTTGAGGCCGGCAAAGCAACGGGTTCAATCAGAATCTCTGTGGAAGTGTCTGAATCAGCATAAAATTCAAAATCAGGTTCATGAATGGGAACTAGGCAAATAGGCAGTTCAGAAAACTCAGGGATAGAAATGGAATAATCAGATAATTCATTTGTGGCCACTTTAGTCACGACAAGGCTACTAGAGCCGTCAGGAAATTCTTCCATAGTGTCTTGGGTCATGACAGGGTTAACAGGGCAAAGACTAAGTTCCTTCATGATCTCTGTGGTCGGATCAAGACCGAGCGGGAGTTCACTAATAGTCTCCTCGGTCGGTTTAGAACAGGACGAGAGTTCATTGACAGGAAGATGATCACATGAGTATTCAGGACTGGCTTCTACAATTGGGTCAGAACAGGGCCAAAGTCCATAATTGTCCTTCCTGGCTAGTTCAGGACGGTACCATAATTCATTGTTAGTCTGCCTGGCTGGTGCTGAACAAGATGGTAGTTGAAAGATTGCCTCCGTATCCAGGTCAACGCAGGAGGAAAGTTCATTACCAGCCTCTAAGGCAGTTTCAGGGCAGGAAAACAAGGGTTCAGAAATGATCTTCATGGCTAGTTTAGGACAAGGCAAAAGTTCATAATCGGCCTCCCTGACCAATTCAAAACTGGACCAAAGTTCATCCCTAAAAGTCATCACCGCGCCAGGAGCTGAAACGAGTGCCACCACCTCTGGATATTCAGCGGTGGTGTACGTGGCCCAGACACACCATAAAGCGAGCCCTATTACAGGGAGAGCAGCCGACAGGATAACCTCAGGAGTAGAAGGGCCAGAATGAGTTGCTTTGGGAAACTCAGCTGTGCGTACTGACACCAGTGGTGGATCCTCCACGCTGGATGCCAACCTCTGGCGCTTGATGACAGTCTCCCCTGACAGATCAGAGGAGGGTTGCGGTACGACAACCACAACAAGACGTGGCTCTGAAGTGGCAGACCTGACGTGGTGAGGCTCTGGAAGGTCTGCTGAGACGACACAAGGCTCTGGAAGGTCTGCTGAGACGACACGAGGCTCTGGAAGGTCTGCTGCCATTATAGGCACGGAAGTACCAGTGCATTCCTCTGCAACCCCCACAGTGAGAGATGAGCCAGTTAACAGTAGAGCATAATCGAAAAAATGACAGAGCGATGTTCGAGGACCCTCATGGATTAATCGAGATCTTAGGGGTTGATTTATACCGTCACAAAAAAAGTCAATGAGAACACAATCAGGCAGATCAGAAAAATATGCTAAATCCAAAAACTCCTGAATATATTCCTCTAACAGTCTCATACCCTGTTTTAGGGCTAGTAATTGTTTTGCAAGGTTCAAACCTGACCAGTGTTCTTGTTCTTCAGAAAAGCCGCTGGATCCTTGTTCGGTGGAGTATTCTGTTACGGTGGGACAGATACAAGAGGCGTGCGGATCCATGTGCAGAGCTTTTAATCAGCGATATGCGTTCAAAACAGGCAGAGACTTAATCATGAACAAACAGGCAAAGATCAGAACCAGCAAAAACAACCGTCAAGACTGGGCCAAAACGTAGTACAAAACCAAGCAAATGATCAGGACAGGCAGCAAATACTCATAGTCGGAAGGCCAAGCAGAGGTATCAGAGGCAGGCAGCAGACAGGGAGATATCCAAAACAGAAAAGTCACAAGACGAGCAGGCAGACACAGAAATGAACACTCAGTAAGGTTTCACAATAGTTAAACAATACTCCACCACCAGAGAGCTCATGTATCAGTGATTTATAGTCCCTGATATTGACTACAGGTGTGGAAATAATCAAAGCCATGGAGTATGGGAAATGTAGTCCAAGGTAACCTGTAACTGTGTGCGCAGTGAAAAAGTCTTAATTGTGAACAGGTAACCTCTAGTGGTGATAGGATGGAAACAGCAGGCGTAGAATGTGTCCAGGGGCGCCGCTAAGGGGGGGAAATGTTAGGACGATTCTAAGGGCCCACACACTTTTGGGGCCCCCAGAGATCAATTTTATTAATGGAAAGGGTGCGGTAGGGGGCCAAAACTTCATATTCTTTCATAGGGCCCAAAATTTCTAACAGCGCCCCTGAATGTGTCACACCAGAGGCTTAAACAACTGCACGAACAGCATTACTAGCTTCACTTATTACTAACCAGACTGACTTTATTTCTGTCAGACGACTACAACGGTTTTATTGAGAATGAACAGGGGTTTAACTCTGTTTCATTTGAAGTCACCATAACAGTGATTAGTGTTTCCATTAGTTCACTCTTCACTCTTAATATATCTTTTGTGGTTTTTGGCTTCTGTGACAGTGTGTTTGTCAAACACTTTCGCAGCAGCAAAGAAAGCTAGAGTGAAACGAGATCAGGTGATGATGGTTACCTGTTGATGGTTTTATAATCATCACTGAGTGTAAAAAAGTTTTAAAAAAAAGTAATCATCACTTTTTTTAAATTTAACAATTATGTTGTTCCATTAATAAATTCATACTACAAACCCTGTGATAAAATGAGCATGAGATCTAGCATTATTATAATAATTAGTTTAAATCTAACCAATGATGACACACACAGATATCAACAATCAGCACAGGATTCTCAATAATGGTGACAATCAAAAGTACCTTGCTGCAATGCATGCTGGGTACCAGCATAGTCCAAAACTCCCAGCATGCATTGCAACAATAAATTATGCAGCTGAATTGTCCTATTATTTTTTTAATTTTAAATATTTGCTTTTATTTTTTGCTGTTGTTTTTGTTGTGACTTAGTAGCTTTTGAGTGATGTTGTGAATTGATCTGTTTATCTAAATATTTTTGATTGTCACCATTATTGAGATTCATGTGCTGATAGTTAATATCTGTGTGTGTCAGCATAGGTTTAGTTTCTTGAACTCATGTTTGTTCAAAGATTTAAACATTGTTATTATATTGCTGGACCTCATGATGCAGAAATACAGGGTTTGTAATGTGATTTATTAATAAAACACAAATGTTAAATTCAAAAGACATCAGTGTATTAGTCTATTTCATGATGACTATCTAACCATCATCACCTGATCTCATTTCACTTTAGCTTTCTTTGCTGCTGCAAAAGTGTTTGACAAACAGACTGTCACAGCAGACAAAAAACACAATAAATATAATACGAGTGAAGAGCCCAACTAATGGAAACACTAATCACTGTTATGGTGACTTCAAATGAAACAGAGTTAAACCCCTGTTATTTCTCAATAAAACTTTTGTACTCCATCTATGGGGCATGTTGTCACATTTCACTTCCATTCTTTCGGGGTATATCAAGAAAAAAGTATACACTGTATTAACAAAAGAAAACCACATACATGTACTAGACGTGTGAAATTTATGTGGGGAAAAATAAATACTCTGAACCCTAAGTTGGTTTACTAATGACAGTGGGCCGGGTTTTGTGTGACGTCCACCTGTGAATGCAGACAAGATGGCTGATAGCGTTTACCTTACGAGATCCGATCACAATGCGTCCTCGACTGGACCGGGTCCTCCGGACCGGGACACACTGATTTACACTCGTCTTTTCAATGTGTATGTGGACAACATCTGGATACAGGTCGCATGTTAATGCCAAGTGTAAATGCAGACTCTGAGTGTGGACTCATATAAACGCTGAGCAGTGATAATTTAACAATGGGGATTTTGCTGTGTAGTATGGATTACAGATTACAGACATAAATACTGATACTGTTGATTGATCATTATGATTCCTGCAGGATCACAGAACTGATGTTGATGAAGAACCGATATTTCCATTGGATATGGAAGAGAATTCGGTTGATGACCTTTATGTTGGTTGCAAAAAGAACATGTCAGACCAGGTGAAGGCAGAATTGTTAGAGAAGGAACTCAATAACTCACCTACATTTAAAACAGTCTGGCAGAATGGTGAAGAGAATGCCATGATCCCAAATGATAGTAACTTGACATGGAATCATTCAGTAGCCATTTATGTGTATACTAACTTGCGTTTTGAATTGTATAAGGATTTCAATAATGCTGTTCGTACTGATAAACAAAATTATGAAGACAAGACATTTACATGGTATTCACTTTTCTTTTTGCTAGCAGAAGCGATACAGATTCTAAAGGAAGTGCAAAATGTATGCAAATTAACCTATCGTGGTACAAATGTTGAATTTGATAATAATGTTCTGAACAAAGAGGTTTGTTTTGGCCAATTTGCTTCATCCTCTCTTGATCGTAAAGAAACAAGAATATTTGGAAATAAGTCTTGTTTTGAAATCAAAACTTGTGAAGGTGCAGATGTGAAAAAATACTCTAGTTTTCCTGAGGAGGAAGAGGTGCTGATTCCTCCATATGAGAAGTTTAAAGTTACTGATATCAAGAAAATAGCAGATCATGCAGATCTCTGGTGTGACACTGTGTACATATTGGAAAGCACTGGAGTAAGAAGTGACCTGAACTGTGCTTTCTTCAGGAATCAAGCGGAGATAAGTAAAACATCAGCATTTAACAATAATGCATTTTGCAGATGTGTTCATTTAAAGCTACGGACATTGCATTCAACGTACAGAAGCTATCAGTCAGTACAGTTGTTAGGCAAACTAAGAGGTTGCTTTGTGCATCATCAGCTGAGAGAACATGGACACAAGCCCACCGACCGAGAAATTCACTCAGATATTCACTCATTGCCCTATCGGCTGAGAGAACATGGACACAAGCCCACCGACCGAGAAATTCACTCAGATATTCACTCATTGCCCTATCGGCTGAGAGAACATGGACACAACCCCACCGACCGAGAAATTCACTCAGATATTCACTCATTGCCCTATCGGCTGAGAGAACATGGACACAAGCCCACCGACCGAGAAATTCACTCAGATATTCACTCATTGCCCTATCGGCTGAGAGAACATCGACACAACCCCACCGACCGAGAAATTCACTCAGATATTCACTCATTGCCCTATCGGCTGAGAGAACATGGACACAAGCCCACCGACCGAGAAATTCACTCAGATATTCACTCATTGCCCTATCGGCTGAGAGAACATGGACACAAGCCCACCGACCGAGAAATTCACTCGGCAGACCAAATGAATCAGAGATGGCTCTGCTATCGGTTCTTGCATTCCCTGAGAATCAACCATAACATCCTGGCTTTACTAAGGCCTTGCTGTAGAGTCTGAGATAAATTAACATTTCAAAATGTATATTCAGATTTATTCCTTTAAAAAAATATATATATTATTTTTATATTGCAGCTTAATATTGTGTTATATGCTGTATTGACTACAAAAGGAGATTAGCAATCAGGGAGTGTCTCCATTTCAAAGTTTTTAATGTCATGGCACTGTGTAGCAGTAGATTAACTACATTACGTAACACTTGTTGATTTTGAGTTGGCCATGTAAAGTCTGGCTGAAAACTGAAACAGCTAAGATTATTCAACAAACACATTTTTTATCATCACATAGTCTCCTGATTTTTGCTCTTCCTCTGTCTCTGTCTGCCTATAATGCTAATGGAAAATGTTAGCTGATGATTACTTTTGGATATTAGATCAAATGTTATTTAAATGGAGAGTTTAATGGTTTTGGGCATTAAAAGAAAAAAACGTAAACTGTTGTTAGATAAACACATTATGTGTCCCTGATTAATTTCGTCAGTTACATAAACTTTTTATGTCTACGCTACACAGTTCAACCTTGCTGTAAAAAATGGCCAAATTATGACATCTTCCATTAAAACAGTAATATGACGTATAAAAAATGCGAAATATTTGTCGTTTTTGAGAAAATACCCTACAGGAATATACTGTGAATTAACAGCGCTCAAAGTCAACAGTTCAAAATCACACCCTATAATCTCATTCACTATTCCCTACATGTGTTCAAAATACAAATTCTTACAAACAGGAAAGTTACGTAACAGCAGGAAGGAGCGTTTCCTCTGGCAGTACCTCTTTTTTATGTTTTGAATGTATTTGTTTTGTAGCATTTTAATACATTTGTGATCTGCCATAGAGACATTGATAATGGCGATGGACCCTGATCATTTCCTGGTAAGAAATGTCACGGAATGGGTAGATAAAGGTGTGAGGACTCAAGTGCAGAAACAATGGGATTTATTAAGTAAATAAACAAACAAACACAAACTACAAAAACAAAACTCCCTCGTGGGGAAAATGAGAACAAAAACAGGCAGGTTCAGGAAACACAAGGAACATGGAAAACTTGGACAACGAACCAGCACACACAGGGAGACTAAATAGGGAAACAAACATAACAGGGTAACGAGGCAGGCGGGGGGGGGGGGGGGGGGGGGCGGGGGGGGGGAATTAATCAATAATAAGATAACAAGATGGGCGGGGCAATTGACAGGAGAGCACATGGCACAAGGAAATACATGACAGCCATGTGCTCACAACAGACCAGACTAAACACAAACACATGACAAACCGGGAGTGTCGGAGCTCCGTCACTAAACCAAGATATAAACCAGACAGAAGTGACAGAACCCTGACAAGAACGTCTTCATGATTGCAAAATTACAGAGCTGAAACACATTAAAACTTAGTGTAATTTTGTGTAAATGTGTGTGTAATTAACTGGCAGCAGCTTCACCTGCAAAGTAAAGTTGTTTTTACATGTTACTGTAAAAATGGTCCTGTAATGTGTAAAATGCTGGCAGTTGCAAACATATTAAAACTCAAGTTAATTAACTTTTTTGCCAGAAATTGACTGATTAAAATGTCCATATGCCATTTAGGTTTATACACTAATGTTCTAATAGCAGGAGTATATTAAAACTGAACTTATTTAATTTCAATTGTCTCAGAAAAATTCTTAAAGTAAAGAGGTAATAATTAGTAATTTCTTTAGAAGGATGTAGTGACACTTGAGTCATTACGATCCAAAACCTTACAAAAATCTCAAATGTTTGCAATGACTTTTACTCAATATTAAGGAGTTATCATACTTTTCACTTTAGTTGTTCGGGAGGCATGAAAAAATTGTTTAGCTAATTGTGAACTAGCAAATTCGACTAAGCACTATTAATTACTAATTCGTTAACCAGAGTTTCTTGTTAGTTAATAGTAGTTACTAGAGTGTTAAAATTGCATTACTCATTTGTTCCTGTGTAGTTATTCATTAATGAAGGAACAGTAAAGTATTACCTTTAACATTTCTGTTCATGCATTCTTCTGTAACATTATCTTTTCGAAAATGGTTTGATTAGAAAAAAAGAATTGAATGTTATGTCAGCATCAATATACAACACTGATTTTATAAATATATATATACATGTATATGGGAACCGGCTGAGTTTACGAAAGCTTTGCTGAAGAGACTAGAGATGTTTTTAGAAAGTATTAATTTAGAAACTTTAACACAAGGACTCGTAACTCTTATAACTAAGCTTAAAACAGAAGCTACTGTGATAGATACCTGGCGGCCTATTGATCTTAATAACGATTATAAAATATTAGCTTGGGCTTTGGCCAAAAGACTTAAGTGTGTTCTGAGTTGGGTTATTGATGAGACTCAATCAAGATTTCTGCCAAAAAGACATTAGCAAACAATATCAGACTTGTTCTAGATTTATTCGATTATCGTGAAATAGTTGATGATGAAAGTCTTATTCTTTTTGTAGATTTTTACAAAGCTTTTGACTCTCTCGAACACAAGTTCATATTTCTATCTCTCCAAAAGCTTGGGTTTGGTAATCCATTCTGCAAATTTATAAGAACTCTTTATAATAATAATGCCAGTTGCTCTAGTAAAGGAGTTGGTCAGGGTTGCTGGTTTCTGTTTCCTGTTTTATTTTAGTAGTCTGGTTTACTGTCTTGTTTTACTTCCTGTCTTTGAGTTTTCCCGCCCTTGTGATTGTCTAATGTGTTTCACCTGTTCCTTGTTTTCTCATTACCCTGTGTATTTAGTCTCTGTGTTTCCCTTGTCTGTTGTCAGGTCATTTTATTTTATGTGGAGTGCTGTGTATAAGTCTGCCTGTTTTTGTCTCTGTGTTGCTTATTCCTGTGGTTCCTTTGTTTTTTGGATATCCCTGCCTGCTGTTTATGGAAACCTTTTGTCGTATGGATTTTTGTTTAATAAATGTTCAAGCTCATCACATCACCTTCCATCTCTGCATTTGGGTCCGCATTCCCTGAAACTGTGACAGTATCCCTTTACTTATTTCTTGTGACTGCACAACTTCTTTCCTCCGTTCTTTCGAGTGGTCATCTGCAAGGTATTACTATTGCCAACAAACATACTTCTTAGTAAGCTAGCTGACGACACTGCTGTTTTTAAAAGATGAATCACAGATTGCGATTGTCATCCAACACATTACATTTTTCTCCAAGGCATCATAATAAATGTGAGCTGTCAAAACCTGTCCTTCTCTCTCTCTCTACGCTATCCAGTTCAGTCACAAAAGACCTATCTGAGTGTATCCATACGTAAGGATGATAAAGCCAGACTGAACTTGGACCCAGTTGTTGGGAAAGCAAAAAGGAAATTCATTTCATGTTTACAGAGAGATTTATCTCTGAGAGGACGAACTCTTCTTGCTAAAGCTGAGGGTCTCGAGATCTTCTTACCTGGCGCTCTGCTTATACGAGGATAAATCTGCATGTGCATATATTATATATTATATATTGACAGAATGGTGTTTGACTTTCTGTGGAACAATAAGAGGAATTACATTAAAAAAGTCTTTGGTTATTAACAAATATGACTGGTAGGCTAAACTTTCTAGATTTTACTTCCTTAAATAATACTTTCAAAATAAATGGGTTAAAACTGTACTTTAAAGTACATTATGCAAAAGTTGTTTGCCGCTAGAGGCCGCTACATTCCAAACAACAACAACGGCGTAGCTTGATGACGATGTGAAGGAGCGTGGAATGATGGGAACTGTCGTTTTAAACTCCACCGTGGATGTAAATCAGCCAGACGGGAATCGAAAAATCATATTCATGGATGAGGTTAATTTTTTTTTTATTAACGCGGTCTGTAATGGGAGAGAGAAGAGACGAGGTCAAGTGCAAATGACGAACACCTGTGTCTTATTGCAGTGATTGGCGTGGAGAGACCGCTTATAAGCCGCGCGCTGGAACGAGAGAGAGAGACTGGAGAGAAAATTTGACGCAGAGAAAGAAAACCGGTGGATCCGAGCTCTCATTTTTTAACTGTTTTGTGCCGTCACGGTTGCCACGGTGAATGCGCGTTGTGTGCGACTTTTGTTTGTTTTGTTTTATTTTAATAAAGTACGAGTCCCAGTCATGCAGACCCCTGTCTTCTTCATTCATGACTCTTGAACCATATCACACTTTTATTTCATTAAAATGAATTAACCGCAAGAAAAATAAGGTTTAATACTAAATTGCTTATCACATATGTTACTGTATGTCGAATTCATTATTGTGATAACGCTGTGCAGTTTTACGTGTTCTAAACAATTGTTGTAAAAGTACATTCGAACATACCCACATCATTTGCCAAAATACTGATTAATCTTTATGTATAACACATGCTATATTTATTTACATGGCCATAAACATCAGACGTGATAAACAATGTCAATAAACTAAACACAAAATCTAAAGCAATAATACTTCCCTTACATAAACATAACTATTAACAAATGCTACATTTGGAAAATATAAAATTAAGCATGCTTTGTCGACAGAACCAGCTGCAATCGGTAAAGAATAATTGTGTTCCTTAACGACTGCACGAAACAAGCTAACGTTTGTAGCTTGATAGACGCTACAACTACAACTTCCGCATTTGTCAAGGACTCCACGCAGTACAAGCGGAAACTGAGGGTAACTCGGATATGACGCAATTGACTGGCCACTCCCAGCTCCCCCCTGCTGTAACGCCCCGTTTCCTTGGTTAAAATCGCAATTTTCTCATAATTTAAAAATAGTTGGAAACATTTGGGATATTGTAAGTAATCAACTTAACAAAATATATAACACTGGCCTTGAGATTATGGGATATTGTAATGCAAAATTCTTACATATTGTACCTTTAACAAACGTGGTCTTTAACGTAACATGGGAGATCTCGCTTTACTATTGTTATGTAACTATAACATCACTTAGTTGCCCCTTAAATTATCACATTTTCATAAACAAGTGCTTTTGGCCTGGCACCTAATTTACAAACACAATTTTAGTCCTCAACGGTATTTTATTTGGAACAATTGTGAAATTCTTTATAAAAGTAACCCAGATTGGGTTCACCTCATGCTTTTGATACCATGATTGGGAATATTAGTTTTTTCTCTAACTCTTCTGGCCGGAACAGGAGAATTAGACCGCTTTCAGAATGAGATTTTTCTCTCCCATACATTGTGTCCAATTGGATTGGCCAGTTTGTCGATATTCCATGGAAGAAAGTGTGGACTTTGTCATCTAAAGGAAACATTTATTGTTACACACATACTGTATGCAGCCTTTATCACATTTAGGACCAAAGAACATTCCATAAATGAACCGTATCATATTTTACAGGAATAATTACAAATAGAGGCTCTATTCCAAAAGTTATAAAAAGATATGGCTTTTTTACAGTGGAAATCAAAAGTTAGTTTACAGAGCTTTTATAATCCCTCATAATCATTAATAATCCTTATGATCCATTATAAGCGTTCAGACTCGTACTCCTCTTCACATTTACTGTTGGTTGAACTGCAAGTAGAACGCCTTCTTTTACACCTGGAAAAAAACATGTGTAATTATTTACAGTGCACAACCAAAGTGAGATCATCCTGGTGCAATAACACACAAATGTCAAATAATTGGAAATTGTATCACTTCTCAATAATTATCTTATTTCTTATTTAAATGAAATAAAAGACAAAAACAGCCTCTAAAATAGAACCTGATACATTATTGAGTAAACAACACTTCATTTCATTTTTCTGGGTACCATAAAGTCTGCATGTGTTTTTATACAAGCAAATCTTTAGTAAATCGGGGCAGTTATGTAAAGTACTGCTAATGCTATAGCAAACAGCAGGGGGCGCCGCTCGTATCCGTCTTACCAAACTGCAGTCTGCATCTCACTGATCGTCTCCGGTAAAGGAGATCCGAAACTCTCCGGGAGAAGAAAGTACAGCAAGCCGGAGAGGACATTCAGACTGCCGATCAAGATGTACGGCAGAGACCTGTAGAAGCCTCCTGTAGCAAGCAACAGACTCTTGTGAAGAGCATGTTTCAGAAGTTATGGACAATACACACATCAAATATTTAGATTTTCAAGTCTTTCCCCGTCTTTTCAAATATTACAGCATCTTCGGCTCCAAAAACAAGTGAAAAGAAGATCTGTGTAAACCAGAATGTTGCTTACGCATAATTCAACTAACATCAGACATTAAACAGCATATGAATCAAAACAGCCTGACGTCACTGAATGAAATGTCGACCCTATGAAGAGGAAACGACTGACGCTTTGAAGTGTTGATGGACTCGATCTACTGCATGTTTTCATCATTGTTCTGAATCACATCTGGATGTAGTCTTCGACGAAACACTTTTTTTAGTGAAACTTACCCACATTCAAGTGTTGATAAAAACTAGAATGATTGAAGCTAGAATAATGTAGTTTTTTTTGTTTAACGGTTCTTTCTTTTGACTGATTGTTTACATATTTGTACAAAAAAATATTCTGAGGGCCATAAAAGATTTGTGAATATGATCAAAAATACTGGCGCTGACAGGCAACAAGAATAAAATGCTGTTTGGGAAAGAGTTAATAAGCGTCGGTCATTAGACAGGTTCATTTGGGATATGCTTGGATTGAAAAGTTTAAGAACCTATGGAAATTTTATTCCGCAGTTTATTGTTCTGACAGAGCACATATCCGGGATGGACAGGGAATAAAAGTGAGCCCAGGACTGATATCTACACACAGGTCATATTTTATGACTTATTTTTTGAGTCTTGAATGTAAACTGCCTGGTTGGCATCAGTGTGTGTCTATTAAAAGGTGGCTAATTCATACGAATTTGTACGATTTGTCTAAACCCACGTGATGGTTAGGGGCGGGGTCAGGGGTAGGATTAGGGGCGGGGTCAGGTGCAGGTTTAGGGGTGGAGTCAGGGATAGGATTAGGGGCGGGGTCAGTGGTAGGAATAGGGACGGGGTCAGGGGCAGGTTTAGGGGCGGGGTCAGGGGTAGGAATAGGGGTGGGGTTAGGTTTAGGGGCGGGGTCAGTGGTAGGAATAGGGGCGGGGTCAGGGGCAGGTTTAGGGGCGGGGTCAGGGGTAGGAATAGGGGTGGGGTCAGGGTTAGGTTTAGGGGCGTGGTCAGTGGTAGGAATAGGGGCGGGGGGTCAGGGTTATGTTTAGGGGCGTGGTCAGGGTTAGGTTTAGGGGCGGGGTCAGGGGTAGGTCATTCTTACGAATTCATACGAATTGGACAACTCGTAAAATATGTATGATTTAGCAAAAAAATGTGAGGTCGTATGAATTTGTACGAATTAGCCACCTCGTAAAATTCGTAGGAATTGCCGTGTTGTCCTCGACTCCCTCCGGACCGGGACTCGCTGAACGGAGAACATTCCCATCAGACGCACGTTTACACTCGTCTTTTCAATGTGTGTGTGGACAACATCCGGATACAGGTCGCATGTTAATGTCCAGTGTAAACTGGACCTGCCTCTCTACAGGACTGCTTCATTAACAATATTATATAATGCCAACAAACTTAGAATTCATTGCCTTTTTCTATTAGATCTGCTCAGACCCATTTATTAATGACGGCTATCAATTTCATTACCCGAGTTATTCATTTGTAGGTGTGTGTTGTTTTATGTAGTTTCCTTGTTGTATGTTTGTTTTATTATTTTTATTATTATTGATGTACAGCACTTTGGGCAACCTTGGTTGTATTGAAATGTGTTTTTATAAATAAAGTAAAATTCTGCTCTGGCTGAAATTCTGAAAATTGATTGAAATATTTTGACAAAGCCTCAGTAAAACTCTTGTTGGACCCCAACGTTCTTCAAAATATCTATGTTAAAATAGATATACATATGGGTTTGGAATGACACAAGGGCGAGTAAAGGATGAGAGAAATGTTCATTTTCAGGTTTGCAGTTTTGAAGTGTTTTCTCCCTCGACATCATTTGTATAGAAACCTGGTTTTGAGAACAGATTGCCTGTGGGCCAAATTATCTTCTTCCTCATTTTTGTCCTTTTCCAGTACAGATATCTAAACATTCTTAAATCAAGATACACTTACACCATCATTGCTCATGAGAGGAGATAGAAGAGATTATAGACCTAAGTAGATGAAGTATGGTGCAGTAAGGCTGCCGACTCTGGATGCCATGGAGCAGATTCCCAAAGCCGTACCCCTCACCACGGTGGGGTAAAGCTCAGCAGTCGCTGGGTACACGATCGAGAACGCTGCCGACAGACCAAACTTTCCCAGCATCACCAGAGCAATGGTAACAGAACCCATATCTACAGGTTAAAAGACACAAAACAACATCCAAAGTTGACCAAATACTGCAAAAAATTATGCTCTTCCTCAGTATTTCTGTCTTGTTTTCCAGTACAAATATCTCAACATTCTTAAAACAAGATACTGTTACTTGCGAAGAAAAATGACTCAAGATATATTTTCTGAAAAATGTGTCAAAATCAAGTGAGTTTATCCTTAAATTTGGCGATGGGGTCAGAAAAAAAAACTTAATTCAAAGGGAAAACAAGATAATCTTTCTGGCCCCATTGGCAGATATTTTACTTCTTAACTTATTTTTGATACATTTGCATTTCAGAAAATAAGACTTAATGTGTGATTTTTCTTCTCAAGTAACTGATTGATTGATTGTTTATAGATTAATGCTATGGCTATATTCATGGCAAGAAAAATGTGAACCCCCCCCCCCCCCCCCCCCAAAAAAAAAACATTTATGACAATTAAAAAAAGTGAGGTTTTTAAAAGTTGTCTCAAGTAAATTTATCATGATTTAAGAATGTTTAGATACTTGCACTAGAAAACAAGACAGAAATACTGAGGAAGAACATCAAGGATCAAACACATCATTAGACAATCATGCCAAAGTTTGTCAGAAAATCCAGCAAATGCTGACAATTAATTAGTTTAACCCTCAGGTTGTGCTCTGGTAATTTTGGCCAGGAGAGGATTTTCTTTTTCCCAAAAAATGCTAGTTAATATTATGGCATTGGACTAAAACTTACTCAACAAGGGTATAATTACTTACTCAAAATTGTTGTAATTCTTGGTATTTTTTTCCTATCTTGTTCCACTTGTTCCAGGTCAAAAATGACCAGCCTACAAAAATAGCTTATATATCGCTTGTTATGCTATATTATCACCAAATATTATCACATAATATTTGATCGAGGTATGGATATGAATAGCTCACTTGAGCGGGCTGCTAGATGCGAATGTGCTTTCTCTAAAAGAGTCATCGATCTAGCAGACAACGCTCTGATGTGGAGAGAGAAACCATATTCAGCTCGTATTCATACTTTTCCACATGCGAATTACTTGAACGTTGAGAGGATGAGAGATCACGGTTATGGATATGTAGGGATGGGTACCGAGAACCGGTATTTTTTTGTAACTATATTTGTAATGTATATTTTATCTATAAAGTGCAGGGTTATTTTACATTTGATTACAGTTTCTATACCTGAATAACTGAAGTCTTAAAACACTTTTTATTTCAATCATATATATTGTTCAGTTGTATTTATTTGTTGCGATTGCAAATTTTTTATTTGTCCTTTTTTAATTACTGAGGGTTTGTCTTTAATAATGCTTGAAATTTACATTAGTTAGGCTATAGTTGTTTTTGCTATGGTATTTTTAAACCACAGGCAAATATTTCTTGTGTAAGTGTTCTTTAGCCTGTTGATTTTTGTTCACGATATTCAGCTACAATTAAATATTTTGCAAAAAGACTTAAAATACATGTGAATGATATCCAAGTTTTTTTTCTTTTACCTTATTGGAATTGAAATTAGGAATAGATAAGAATCGGAATCGATAAACAGAATCGGAGATGGAATCGTTAAAATTCAAACGATACCCAACCCTATGATGTGCTTTGTTATGTGCCTTTTTCTGTTTGCTTAGGGGCATTTGTTGCAGTACTAAAGTTCAGCGGTAAAATATTTTCACCACATGTCTTTTTGCACCAAACTATAGAGAGTAATATAGATAACAGTATCGATAAGTACCGATATCTATAAGCAGTATCAGTATCGGTATCGATAAAATTGAAACGATACCCATCCCTATGGATGATGCGCTCGCGAGCTATCTTTCTACAGGAGAACCATTGATGTTGAAGAATCCAGTCCTGTCATCAAAGCCATTGAGGGTTACATCTCAGTTGAATGGCAGGGCATATGCGGATGTGGGTCAGGCCGGTGGGGCTTTACACACAAGCCTACCAGGCGGACATCTTAAGGATCGGGATGACGGCAGGGCCTTTCCCCTGAAGCGGTCGCTGAGCTGCGCCGAACCACAGATCGGTCGATGGCCGGTTGATGGCTGCTATGGCAGCACATTTGTCCAGATGTTAGTCGAGAGGTTCAGAGAGGTGAGGGCGCTGTCTGCAGCGTTTAAAATATTTATACCATTTATACCACGCCGTCCCAGATCTGCGCCTCAACCCTCAGGGGGCCCTGGGTCATCTGGGTCCAAGGGCCGCAGACAAGCCCAGAACGTTGCCAACCATACCCCTTCTCCCCCGAGGAGCAGGACACAGAGAAGGCGTGACCAGAAGAGGGTGAAGAAGGATTTGAGGGAGATCATTGAGACTAAGCATGCAACTGTGCATGGTAAACAACTGTGCTTTAGAGGGAAGTAACATCCCCCTGTTTCTGCTTCTCCCAAAGTGTTGGGGTTCTGTTAAGCAGGTATTTATGTCAGTGCATTGCATAAGGGTTGGAATTAGGGTCCTCAAGCAGACGGCCCCTTTATGTATCATTGCAATATATTAAGGTTGAGGTTGCCTCACCCTGAAAGTGGGTTCCTTAAGTAGGCGGCTCACTTAGAGAGTGAAGTGTAACTTCCTATATTATAAGGAATTATACCTTTGGGCTAATTAGTGGAGAATCTTCACCCCTCTTTTTTTGAAGAGGCTCCCTATTTCTGTTATTTTCTGTTTCTGTTATGAGGTTTAGGAAGGTCTTCGTTCCCAGTTTTCAAGCTCCCTTATGGTAGCCGCCTTCATTGGGGGCTGCTGTTCACAAGAAAAGGGAAGAGTCATGGCAGTAAATGTTGAATCTGCCTCCACCTTAATTATGAAGCTCCCTTCACAAGTCTTTACATTATACTGAAGTTGTAGCTGTCACCCCCCTACGTGGGTCACTTAAGTAGACAGCTCCTTTAGGTCATGCAGTGTAGCTTCCTTCCCTAAGTGGTAATTAGGAAGTTCCTTCACAGGTATTTAATGGGGTATTGTAAAAAGCGCTATATAAATAAAGGTGACTTGACTTGAGTATCCTCACCCCTAGGGGCGGGGGGTTTGATTTAAGTAGGAAGCTCCCTTGTGTTTACCAGGGTGTGGACTTCACAAGGTCCTTGTCACAGTTTTGAGGAATCGCGATCTCCCTTTCTGTGATATGCTGAAGATTCAAGGTTAGCTGCCTCCCCCTATTGGGGTCTTTTAAGCAGGTAAAAGCTCCCTCATGGTAATGAAGTCGTTGCTACCTCCCCCAAAATCGGGGTCTCCTTAGTAAGAGGCTCCTTCATTTACATAAATGAAACTGCCACCCTATTTGGGTTCTTCTACAGGTAGATTCCCAAGAATACAAGCTTTAGCATATCCGCAAGGTCAAAGCCGCCTCCCCTATAATGGGTTATTAAGCAGGCGTCTCCCTTGTGTAAGCAGCAAAGTAAAAACCGCCTCCCCTACTTGGGGCCCACCTAAGCAGGCAGTTTCCTCGTGTGCGCCGGAGATTGATAATGTGGTAGGGATCTGTAAGTAGGTCCTCTGCTACCACAAGAGAGCTCGAAATGATCCCCAGACTGCAGGGGCTATCGTGGAGTGTACCCTCGCAGATACCTTCTCTTGCGTCCTCCATGCTCTGTTCGGGCTCAGGTAGACTTTGGAGACTATAGCACGGCTAATACTTTACAGCCGTTTTCTAGTTTCCTCTAGTGGGCGTAGTTCACCCTTCCCTTATGGGTCTCTTTGTTAGGGTCTATCATCCCTGTTTCTAGCCTAGTCTAAGTTAGGGATCACAGTCTTGGGTGAGGGTTGGACTCCCCTCACTCAGAGGGTCTTTGTGCTCAGCTCCCCAGAGAACCCATCTCTGGGCCCTGGGGAGAAGTGGTTATTGCCTTGAGCTTTGCTTCCCTTCTCACTGGTTGAGTACTCTTAATACACGAGTGCTGGCCTTGCGAGATGCTGACTCTAGGTCAGACGGGTGGAGCATTTTTCTACTAAAACACTCCCCCTGTTGTGTTTAGGGGTTGAACCAGATCGCCCTATGTGTATTTAAGGCATGCCGTCCCCCTAATGGCGGATTTCTAAGTAGGCAGCTTTCTTATGTTTTATGAAGCGTGGCTGCCTCCCAACAGGGAGAGTTTACAAGCAGACGGCCTCTCATGAGTCAACACTAAGGGTGAAGCTGTCTCCCCCTGATAAGCGGGTCCCTTAAGTAGACAACTCCCTTAGTTCATGAGTGAAATGAGGTCATAAGGAAAGGAAACTATTGTTTTCTTGTGCCAGTATTCCCTTTAAGATAATGTCTGGCATAATGTCAGGCTGACCTTACCAGACCTTGAGCTCCATTGGTCTTGGTTTTGTGAAAAAAGTGTCACTGACAGTTATAAGCTGTTTTCCTCATGGGGACCAAAAACTGTCTCCAAAATGTTCATCCTTTGGGGACATTTTGCTCTAATAACATAGGTTTTACCAGGACCACACACACATACACACAAATACTCGGTTGAGCTATCTTTTTGGGGACTCCCCGTAGGCGTAATGATATTTATACTGTACAAACTTATTTTCTATCTCCTAACACTATCCCTAAACCTACCCATCACAGAAAACTTTCTGCATTTTTACATTTTTAAAAGAAATCATCATTTGAAACCGCTGGCTGGTTCACACAATGTAATATAAACCTGTACACACACACACACATACACACACACACACACACACACACACACACACACTTTTTCGTCAAATCCATGAGGCCTACGATCAATCAGTTCCAAAAAGAAACACCAAACCTGTCCTAATTGAAACAAGTTGACAAAAAGATTGAATATTTTGTGATAATATTTTGCTGATACACTGTTGGTTCGTTGGCCAGAGGAGGACTGGGCCCCCGACTGAGTCTGGGTTCTCTCAAGTTTTTTTTCTCCATTCTGTCACTGATGGATTTTTGGTTCCTTCACTGTCGCCTTTTTCGCCTTTCTCCACCTTTGACGCCATTGGCTTTTGGATTGCTTAGTTGGGGACATTTAATTTTATATTAACAATATTATTACATTATTTTCCTGTTATCTCTGTAAAGCTGCTTTGAAACAATCTGTATTGTAAAAAGCGCTATATAAATAAAGGTGACTTGACTTGACTTGAATATAGCATAACTACAGATTTATAAGCTATTTTTAAAAGACCAGTCATTTTTGACCAGGAACACAAAAAGCATTACAGGGTTGTAACAGCATAAGGGTTAAACGCAATCAAAAGTGAACACAAACCTTCTATTCACCATTTCTGCTGAAACCTATTAATGAATATCCTCTATAGCAGATTACAGTTAAATGTCTCACGTTGTGGTATGAGGTGTATGAAGAGAAGGAGCACTCCCCCGAGTGACAGGGTGGAAGACAAGCAGAGGCGGCGTGGCAAGCGGCGGAGCATCAGCCAGGCCATGAAGAGCGCAGGCACTTCCACCACTGCAGACAAGAAGCAGTTCAGGAAGATGTTTCCATGTAGACTGGACGTGTTCAGAGACAAGGCACAGTATCCAATCGAAACGGCAAACCTAAAAGGAGAAAGTGAGCGAGTGAGCGGCAGGTCCATATCAAGCGTGCTGAACAAGCCCTGAAAAGTGAAGCCAAAGCCTCTCGATCGCCCCCCGGTGGCTGGTCCTAGTATAGGTCATAAACCCCGCCTCCCCGTGTTATTCAACGGGATGTGTGACCAACTAAGCAATTAAATTACACTTCACATATCTTTTTTCCAAAGGTGGTTTCTGTCATTTACTGTAGTTTTTATCACGCTGATGTAATTTCAAGTGTTTATTTTTATAATAAGTTTGTTTTTAGTTAGTTATTTGATGCTATAAAAACGGTGCTGTGACGTCATGATTGCGATGGATTCGGCGAGAGTGAGGGCGGGGCGTTGATTTCGCGATTTTACTTCCTGCTCACTACTGCGCAGGTCTGGTCCCGAGATCACTACTGCACAGGTCTTGTCCCGAGATCGCTACAGTGCAGGTCCGGTCCCGAGATCGCTACTGCACAGGTCCGGTCCCGAGATCGCTACTGCGCAGGTCCGGTCCCGAGATCGCTACTGTGCAGGTCTGGTCCCGAGATCGCTACTGCGCAGGTCCGGTCCCGAGATCGCTACTGCGTAGGTCCGGTCCCGAGATCGCTACTGCGCAGGTCCGTCCCGAGATCGCTACTGCGCAGGTCCGATCCCGAGATCGCTACAGCGCAGGTCCGGCCCCGAGATCGCTACTGCGCAGGTCCGGTCCCGAGATCGCTACTGCGCAGGTCCGGTCCCGAGATCGCTACTGCGCAGGTCCGGTCCCGAGATCGCTACTGCGCAGGTCCGGTCCCGAGATCGCTACTGCGCAGGTCCGGTCCCGAGATCGCTACTGCGCAGGTCCGATCCCGAGATCACTACTGCGCAGGTCTGGTCCCGAGATCACTACTGCGCAGGTCTGATCCCGAGATCGCTACTGCGCAGGTCTGGCCCAGAGATAACTACTACTGCGCAGGTCTGGCCCCGAGATCACTACTGCGCAGGTCTGGTCCCGAGATCGCTACTGTGCAGATCTGATCCCGAGATCGCTAGTGCGCAGGTCTGGTCCCGAGATCGCTACTGTGCAGGTCTGGCCCCAAGATCGCTACTGCGCAGGTCTGGCCCCAAGATCGCTACTGCGCAGGTCTGGTCCCATAATCAATACTGCGCAGGTCTGGCCCCGAGATCGCTACTGCGCAGGTCTGGTCCCGAGATCGCTACTGCGCAGGTCTGGTCCCGAGATCAATACTGCGCAGGTCTGGTCCCGAGATCGCTACTGCGCAGGTCTGGTCCGAGATCGCTACTGCGCAGGTCTGGCCCCGAGATCGCTACTGCGCATGTCTGGTCCCGAAATCAATACTGCGCAGGTCTGGTCCCGAGATCACTACTTGCGCAGGTCTGGTCCGAGATCGCTACTGCGCAGGTCTGGTCCCGAGATCGCTACTGCGCAGGTCTGACCCGAGATCGCTACTGCGCAGGTCTGACCCGAGATCGCTACTGCGCAGGTCTGATCCCGAGATCGCTACTATGCAGGTCAGGTCCCGAGATCGCTACTGCGCAGGTCTGGTCCCGAGATCACTACAGCGCAGGTCTGGTCCCGAGATCGCTACTGCGCAGGTCCGGTCCCGAGATCGCTACTGCGCAGGTCTGGTCCCGAGATCGCTACTGCGCAGGTCCGATCCCGAGATCCCTACTGCGCAGGTCCGGTCCCGAGATCGCTACTGCGCAGGTCCGGTCCCGAGATCGCTACTGCGCAGGTCCGGTCCCGAGATCGCTACTGCGCAGGTCCGATCCCGAGATCACTACTGCGCAGGTCCGGTCCCGAGATCGCTACTGCGCAGGTCTGGTCCCGAGATCGACTGCGCAGGTCTGGTCCCGAGATCACTACTGCGCAGACTCAAGTACCAAGATACATATCAGCATATCAGATACATATCAGCGTCATATCGGGACACTGGCGGCTTTACTTCTCACCAATGGAAGTGAGCGAAGGGGCATTGTCCATCTTTTTTTACATACTATGGTCCATACACATTATATAATATTCACTTTAAAATATTATACTGCTTTTTACGAGTTTCTTTGCCCATATAATCTTTAAGCTAATATGGTTAAGCGTATTTGGCTCGCTGTCCGCAGTGGAGGGGCTCGAGGAAGCAGCTTTCGACTCGAGGTTAGATAAACCCCCCAGTGGGACTACTAATGCTAGGATGAGGAGTATGGTAACGAGATGCCTAAATTATGCAGGTGGAGCTGGGGAGGTGGAGGGACGCCAGAATATAACGGAGCAAGGTGAGCGGCTGCTTATATGCTCTGGCGGTTAATTGAAAGATTAGATGGGTTCACTCCTCCCGAAATTACGTTGTGAACTTCAATTATATAAATGGTTGTGTTTTTTTTTTAAGTATTTGGTTCCCGCATGACTAAAAACCAACTCATGACCAACAAAATGCTGATCATACAAAAGTCAGCCCAAACATCTCAGTCTTACCACAAAACAAATACTGGAAGACCTTTACATCTTTAAATACAAAACACATTGGGGCCAAGAGTGTGAGACCACCTCTAAATCTGGGATTTAAAATCTAAATTAGTTTATATTAACCCAGTAATAATGTTCTTTTAACAATAAAATGCTATGATTTAAGTTTCTGCCGTATTTCTAATCAAACGAGCAAATATATGACATTAATCATGTGACTCTTTGTACAAATGCTCTGCTGTAGAACACAGAAAAGAAACACAACAAGACATTCACAAAAGTCAAGCTTTTCACATACTTGTTAACTCTGCATTTGCATTGTTATGGGTACTAAAAAGGTTCTATATTTAGTAGTGGCCAAAAGTGATTTCCGGCCTAGGAAAATTGACATCTCAAATATTATACAAAATTTGTGAACATTTTTGTAAGCATATTGCATACTTGTGCTTGGAGTCGATTGTTTTATTCTTAATAATAACGCAATGAAACATCCCAAATTATGCCGACAAATTTTTTGGCCAGAAATTATGAACACATGCAAAAACAAGAGAGGACCAACGAAATATTAGTAATTGATCATGTTGTTGTTAATGTTTGCTTTTTCCTGTCAGCTTTTTGTTTTTGTGTATTTTTATTTTTTGCATAGTAAAATAAAACCTGTAGTTGTAGTTTGTCTTTTTTTGCCAAATCATTTTGTCAAATAAATACCGTAACCAAGTTTAATGTTTTGTTCTTTCCTTGTATTTAAAATATCAAAATCAAAATATTTTCCTCATATTTTGATGGTTGAATCTGTTACGATGCAGCAACGATGAATCGGAGAGTGAATTCAAACGCAAGCACTTTAATTAAAACGAACAGGTAATCCACTGTGAAATACAGAATAAAGAACTCGGGACCGGGACACGGAACAGCTACAGGAAACGACGACCGACACCACACAACTGAAACACGGAGGTATAAATACACAAACAAACAAGCTAAACAAGATAACAAGGGGGCGTGGCTAATCAGAAATACATGGGAAGACTAATCAACAAAACGGGGAACAGCTGAACATGAAAAGACAGGGAAACACATGACAGACAAGAACAAGGAACAAAACACAAAACCCACACCGTGACAGAATCGAACTTGTAGGGTTATTAAAACAAATCTCCCCCCAGACATCACTTTTGTACACTGCTATAGAACCTTAAAGGGACTCATATATAGAACCATCATGGGAGCATTTTATGGATTTAGTATAAGTTTGTTTTAATTTGTTTTTTATTTTGATTATATTTTAAACAGCTTATAAACATACTTTATCACTAGATACAATTTGAAATAACCTTTTAAGCATGAAAGTATTATGCATTCATTTGAGACATTTCTCCTTTTGTAATAAAGCTTTGTCAAGCTACTGGTTTCCTGGTTTTTCACTGTCAAGCTACTGGTTTGTGTACATAACTTCCCAGCTTGATTGGGATTAACACATTAACGAGGAGATTTCGAACTGGATTTCACTCTTCTTTTATTCCAACATTCATTTAATGGCAACATTCAAGGTAATGAAAAGTGAAAAACCTTTAAACAGAAACAAAATACTTTTGTAAATAAATACTCTTTAGACAACAATGACTGTTACTGTATTTCTCATCAGGTGTAAATCACACAGTCTTTACTCAATGCTGTCATAAATTCCAGCGCTAATACAAAAGCAGTATATGAAATGATATATTAAACAATTATTATAAATGTTTAAAGATTTTACAAATCAATGAGCTGAAACAACATTAAAGTGAATACAAACAAGGGCGCAATAAATTCTCATAACTAACACTTGCTGTGCTATTGCTCAGTAAACAGTTCAAAGGCCACAAAAAATCAGTGCTTAAAATAGAAGGCTATGAAATAGTTTCTGCGCTAGATGTAAACAGTTCTGTTCATATAAGAAAGTAGGTCATGCTCTGGAGCAACTCATGATGTAATAACTGCACATAATGTAAAAACTGTGCATAATGTAATTGTAATTGTAATAAAATGTTCATAATGTAATAATTTTCTGAGAAATGAGAAATACTAGTATTACTTACAGTACATTTTTAAAAATCTAAATCCAGTCTTAAACTACCTGCGAAATGCAACATATTTAAATATTCATGCAATTATTATTATATTTTTATTAAACATAAAGCATTTGTATTCCTTTACAGTACATTTAAAAAATCTAAATCCAGTCTTAACCTGCCAACAAAATCCACCAGACTAGTATTATTATTATTATTATTATTATTATTACTACTACTTCTTGTATACATACGGTATACATACTGTTAAATGACAAACAGTGTTAAATACCAATACTGTGTTGTGAAGAAAACCTGTGTGGGTGTGTGTGTGTGTGTGTGTGCGCGCACGCACGTGTGTGTGAGAGAGAGAGAGAGTGTGTGTGTGTGTGTGTGTGTGTGTGTGTGATAAAACATGCTATCTGCTTCAGCCAACGGCACAGAGCACAAGTTAAGCAAACATTTCTTCACTTTAATATGAATTACAGCAAAACAAAGCCTGATTGTACATCAGAGGACAAGTTGAAAAATACAGTACAACTAACAATCTTGTACAGGATATAAAAAGTCCACACACCCCTGGTAAAACGGTTTGGTTTTGTGATGTAAAAAAGAAAGAAAGATAAAATCTGAACTTCTGCACCTTTAATCAACTACTACTACTAGTAGTAGTCGTACTATCAGTAATCTGGTGGATTTTGTAGGAGGTTTAAAACTGGATTTAGATTTTTAAAATGTACTGTAAAGGAATATCAATGCTTTGCTTAATAATAATAATAACAATAATAATAATAATGATATTATAATAATTGTATGAATATTTAAATCTGTTACATTATGCAGACTGGATATGGATTGTTTTTTAATGAACTGTAAGGTAATACTATTTTTTTAATCTTTTAAAAGCTATTACAATTTTGAAAATATGACTTTTTTTGGTGAGTTTATAATGTAATACATTTTTCATAATGTAAAAATTGTTATTGCATTATGAGCTCAAGATTTTATTACGTTTTAAGAAAAGTATTTCATTATGAACATTTTATTACAATAATAATGTCATACTTATTACATTATGTGCAGTTTTATATTATGTGCAGTTATTACATTATAAGTTGCTACATGCTCCGTGATTGACTAGGCCACCGCCAACATCTTAATATCGGTAAACATCCTTTATTCACTGAAATAAAATATTAATAAACTTCTCACCGGCTGCCACAGCAGAATCTGGTGATGCGTTAGGTAATTAACCAGGCTATTCCAGTTTGACTTGGCATCACCCACTGGATCTTCCTGTGGTACACTAGGAAATATCAATGCTTTGAAGGCAAACTAATTAGCTAGACAGGTTAGGATATTAAATACAAGTGATCAACCCAGATGAGAAACAAATAAGAAGACAACCCGTCGTCTGACGTCTCTGTGAAGAACAGTACTCGGGTTCTTCTCCTTGGGTCCCATGGACACTGGATAGTTTGTTCTCGCTTTCAAGGGCTTTGTGATAGGAACAGGATAACTTGGGAAGGTTCAGGCATTGACATCTCTTACTATTCCTTTGCTGTCTGGATTAGCACTAATTACTCTGCTAAGCTTAAATTCCCCACTAAGTGCATTTTGATCTGCTATCCAGACAATGTTTTCAATCGCAACGTTCCTTTGAATGCAACGCCACTTGCTTCTTAAGAACAAGTTAGGACCTGTAAGCTCTGGCTCCAGAATTTATCCACAACTGACTGCATTGCTTGGAGACATTTGAATGGGTAAAAAAAATTCTTTCATCACCACTTCAGGATGCTTGCCCTAACAATAGTGCATTGGGTGTAATGTACTGGATACAATCTTCCTGGGTTTGGACTCTGGCATCGATTGCAATTCGTTAGCGAGATTGGCTGCAATTTCAAGGGCTGTTTGGAATTCACTCTTGACAATGCATGTGCACTGCAGCTTCCTCAGCTCCATTCCTATGTGGAGATTCGGCTGGATGGATTTTCCATTTTTTCCATTTGTTCCATTTTTTGTAGCATTTTCCTTTAGACCAGACTTGTCCATGTCCTCAACGAATATGTACACTTCCTGTAAAACTGGTCTTGCTCCAATTAAATTGGTATATAGATCTGAATAGATCTTCCTGGGATAACCCCTGGCTGCAGCAAGTCTTTTAAATGCCATTAAAAAACTTTTGGTTGATTGGGTGTTAGCCAGTTCTGCATGAATTGCTCTACTCGACATATAGCAAAAGACAACACCCCAGACCTTCAATGATATTCTTTTCTTGACGTCATCTTTCACATAGTAGGGTCAAAGAGATCTAGGGCCAGATTTACTAAACGGGGCAATTTGGCGTGAGAGCGTAATTCCACAAATGCGCCGATGAGAGTGACAAGTTTTGCACTTGATCTACTGCTGACGCGCAAATTAAATAATAATAATTTACATAATGACCTACCAAGAGCAGCGCAAATTAGTGTTGGGACCATGGATAACAGAGGTGAAAATGCAGACTGTGAAATACCAGCTAAAGAAACCATAGTACGTTGAAACAAGCCAGAGGACAAAAAATTAAGGGTTGCAAGAAGTTTTGATGCACCAGGTATTGCGTGTCTCCTTGTAGTTGAGGGTTCCAAGCACTGATCTATATAATGACTGGATAGCTCATGACGTTCTAAACTGCCATCAGGCAGTGAAGCCACCGGAAGTGTTCAAGCGGCCATCTTACGATTCCCTACCAGCAGAGGGCTCCAACGGCCGTTATACAGATTTTGGTAGCTTCGACGGTACTTTTAAGGTGACCCGCTGAGCAGCATACAAGTATAAAACGACGTTCACAAAAGGACGTAGAAAAACTGCCACAGGTTGTAATTCAAGCCCTATAAGTAGTTATTTATATGCAAAATTGTTGCTATGCCCCTGTTGTTTTCTCTGAGGCAAGAGGTAAGGTAATGCTGCTGCTTCTTTAACAAGCAACGATAAAACAGTCAACAGTAAGTCAGCCTATAAGAAACATCAGAGCAGCAATAAACACAATTAAGTGTCCAATAGCGACACCATTTAACAGCTTCAAAAGAGCTTTGTGCAGAGTCCGTTTACCGTTACATTAACCCATACAATTTGTATTATGCATTTCCTGAACATGTACTTGCAAACACTTTATATGAACAAACTACTAATCTATAAAACACAATGGGTCTTCCGACCTCGTTGAAGGCGGTGAGAGAGTGCGCGCGCGCGCGGCCGGGGCTCTCTTTCTCTGCTCGTTCTTATGCGCCCTGTCCACTGATCTAAATAATTTGTTGTTACGACGACTTTGTTCCCTCGTTTTAATAAATCGTGGACAGGTTGAACTAATTCCCTCCCTCGTTTTGATTTAACGAATTACAACGTGGCCACAATATAGTAAAACGAGGGAACAAATTAGTATAACGTGCTGAGGTATTATTATTTTGTGGCCACTAAACAATATTCACTTGAATATTCACCAATTCACAAAAATATAGGTCTTTAGCATTCACTATATAATTAATAGCATCAAACTGTTTTTCTTACCTGTGAAGATAGCTCTTCAGTAAAGGCAGACTAGTGTTCTCATACAGCTTTTTATTACTTTTGCAAAGAAATTGCCGTTTTTTAATAAGCTGGAAAAATTTCCGACTTTAAACAAATACCCATTTAAATGCTTAGGATGTTTGCGTTGTGAGAATGTACAGGGATACTTTAGATTTAAAAACTGTGTCTCATTAGGCAATGTTTTTTCAGTCAAATCATAAAATTTCCTATTGATTCAATAGAACGCGTGAGCAGAAAGGGAATACCAATATGGCGGCGCGGTGGCTTCACTGTTTATGATGTCATGAGCTATCCAGTCATTCTATATAGATCAGTGGTTCCAAGTTGTCTTTTATTTCCTGCAGCAAATTAAAAATAACATGGCTTGGCAAATGATATGTTCGGATACCGTCTTCCCTCTGGCATTCTAAAGAAATTAATACGGGTGGAATATATTTTCGCCCTTCTACCATGCGCTCTCTGTTCTCTGCAGTGTCTCCTCCTAGCAGTAACAATTGCAACCATGCCGCAAAATGGGTTAAGACATGCTTTTTTTGGGCGTTAAATAATGGCGCAAATACCAAAAAATTGACTAGTGCAAACATTAGTAAATCCCGACAGTAGGCCCTGTAGGGTCGGGATCGGGATGACAACTTGATCTTCTTTGAAAGGGTCATGACATGGTTTTGTTTTTTGTTTTATTATGTTCCCTTAGGTGCAATTATAGTATTACTATAGTTTTTTGGACAAAAACCTTTTAAAATTTAGTGATTTATGACCTTTTCCCACCCTGTTTTCCATCCTCTGATTCAAACAGTCTGTTTTGGGGGTGTTTCCCCTTTAAGAGTTCAGTGTTAACAGCCACTGTTATGATTGGCTAACGTCAGTGCTTATGCATAAATTATTAATGTCCCTAAAAAGAACATGTGCGGATTTTGCGGAACTGTTTACATTAGTAGCGGGTGCTGCCGATTGCTGTGTGCGAGATGATGGCTCGAGTTGCAATGATACAACCCTATATGTTTGATCCGGAATCCGATGAGGAATCCGAAGAAATTTAACCATCACCACAACAACTAAGAATGGATCAGCCCGTGTCCACATGGAAAGTGTGAAACTATTTTGAATTAATATGTAATTTGTAACCCGAGACACTTGAAAACGGGTTATTGTTGCGTAATCATCCTATAATTTGCTAACAGTTGAACATTATTTGTCTGAGTGGGTCGGTCAGTTTGACATCCTAACGTTACATCTTTTAATACGGGGCCTGCCCTGAACATGACGGACTCTGAAAACAATATGCAAGTAAACTAAGTAAAAACACTGTGATTATTCATAATGAATGAAACTGCAATTAACGTTTTAAAAAGTAGTTTTAAGATGAAATACATTACTTACAGTGTGCGGCGTCGTTGTTGGGCCTAGAATAGTCGGCACGGTCTGATCTTTAAGCAAAAGTTTTCTGGCAAAGCCAGCATCATACTGTGATTTGTTCTCAAAACAGTCACCCTTGAAATGTAGAGAAGACAGTCACGTCACTTCGTCCCATGGATCCCCAACGAGCTGTATTTAGAGCTTGATTAAATAAATTGTTCGTTTATAATGGGGAGGACATCTTAAGCTATGAAACTTGCAGGAAGTTTTAATGGTACAAAGACCTCTTATATACCAAAAGATCAAGGCAAATTTGGTTTCTCATGTCATGACCCCTTTAAAGACCTGCACTCTGCCACCGTGAACCAACAGCCAAGAACAGCCTGCATCCTTATAGACTACCAGCCTGTCTCTGGTTGTGTTTGGGAAGGTTATACATTCTTGCGCAGCAAGTAAAATCTCTCGCAGGGCATCTTCTCTTTCTCTCACCGAGATGGTTCCTCCTGAAGAGACTGCCTCCCACTTTGGGTTGTTTAGGGTCTTAGTCCTGCCAAGGAACTTTTTTGCTGCTCTCCAAACCCACACTACTGTTTTAAGTAGTTGGGTCAGATCACTGAAATTCTCCATATTACACATGTTTTGAACAGTTGATCCTGCAGGTGGTCTCCTCAATTCAGCTTGGAATTGGATGAGATCCTCACTTTGCCAGGATCCTTCAGTCGATATCTGCAGTTTTAGTTTGGTCCTTGTCAGTGCAGCCGCAAATGCCTTCTTTTCAAACTTACTGATGCTTTCTCAGGCAGTAGCTGCTAGATCCTTACCAGACTTAATTGGTCACTCACTTCCTGACAAGCTACGGAAAATTGGTCCATTTTACCACTCTGAATTTTCATCAAGATCTTGAGGACTCGCCTGGTCTCCACCACCACTCTTGCACCTTTGTGATTCGTTGGATTTCTCCATTTGTGTTAGCGAAGAACATTTTACAGCCATAGCTTTCTCGTTGTATAGCACCAAGGACTGTTTGGCTATCAACCAAGTGGTACCATTTCCCAACTTTAATTTGGCTATGCTGCTCAAAGGACTTTCGCAAGCATGCAGCAAACACTGCTCCACACATTTCTGCTTTGACAGAATCTCCTTTATGATCTAAGGGAATGAGTTTGGCTTTGGACTCCACAAGCTTGGTGATTGAGCCCTGATCAGAGTTCCATCTTATTACAGCACCATAAGCGTTTTCGCTTCCATCAGAAAACATTATTGCCCATGGTTCATCATTGACATTTGGGGCAGTTATAGCTCTAGAGAATTTAATTTGGCCAAGGTGGACATTCTCCTAAAAGAGCTTGATCGCATCTTCTCTGAGAACATCGAAAAGGGCGGTGTCCCAAGTCTCATTGATTGGAACCCTTCCATCCTTTACCACTTGGAACACTCTTCAAACTAGAATTGCTACCTTCTGCTTGGCTGGAGTCATCAGGCCTACTGGATCGAACACCCCAACGCCTGACTCAACAACTCTCTACGTGTCAGTGGATTAGGTCTTTGTCTTCTGACTTGCTCTTTTGAGAGATTTTGACCAATTCTTCTCTTTGTAAATTGATTAATGTCATTACATGGAGCTCTTTCTCTTCCACATCATGGCCCAGATCAAGTGCCTTATTGTCATCGTCACACATTTGGTATGGTAGAACCATAGTCTATTCTTTGATTTTAACTGGCTTATCCTCAGATTCTACCCTCCCACTTCGACCTGAAAGGTCCCACGGCTTGAGAAAGAATCCTCCAGCTTTTATAATCAACTACACATTTGCCACAATTAGGGTTGGGTACCGAAACACGGTGCCAATAGGGAACCGGTACCGACGTAAACGGTAGTAATGAGACCGAATAAGAACGAAAATTTCGGTACCTGATTTCAGTGCCTGACTTTTTTTTACAGCCCCATGGTGTTCCGCCATCAACTTGCGTGACGTCAGTGCCGCTACTCGGCACACTTGTTGAACTGATAGCAAGGAGATTAATGAAGATGCCGAAGGCAAAAAGCTCCAAGGTTTGGCTGCATTTCACGTGTAAAATTAGGCGTCAGAATGCCCTCTGGGTGTGCCGATTGTCTAAAGCCCATATAGAATGACACCAATACATTGGCTCATGCTGCAGGCGCCGCCTCGACACTCTTACGTCGTCATATTATATTGGCGCGAGCGCCATCTGCTCCTCAGATTTCTCTGCTGAAAAAGGAAGCTTGTCGGCAGCGCGAGGAGCTTGGCAGCGAACGCAGCGTCTCGTTCCCTATTCAGAGAACATAGGTTACGACCAGATAATTTACATGACTGGTTCAGCAGACAAAACATGGGAACCTGGAGCCATGTCGAGATTAGATTACCCTGGTAGTAATCTCTATTAATCTCCAGTATTATTACATTGTTTGATACAATATTGTTTTATTTGATATTATGTAAATGTGAATTTTTATTTTATATTGGTTTATTTATTATTACCATATGTTACTTATATTTATATTGTTTAAAGATTTAAGTTAATATTGTGTCCAGTTTGGCCCTGTAAATAAAAGGGTATTATTTTTTGACAAAGTGTGTGCGGTTTCGTTTTCTTGAGTACCGGTTCAAGAACCGTTTAAGCACCGGAACCGTTTAAAAAATACAGAGTAGGTACTGGTATCGGATAAAACCCAACCGATACCCAACCCTAGCCACAATAGACTTTAGCAGGTGAAGGTCATTGTGGGACCTGAGAATGTTATCAACATAGCTGTCATGCTGGAGCACTCTGCGCTCTTCCTCAAGGTGAACAAAGGATGGCAAATTGACAGTTTCACGCATACCCTGCTGGCTTGTCTCCAATATTGACCCTTGTGAATGCATATTCACTTAGCTCTTCATCCACAGAGTTTCATCAAAGGAAGATGCATTTCACGGTCTTCCAACCAAAGTGTATTGATGTCTCCTAATGCGGCATACACCGCTCCTGAATCTTAACAGGACAGCACATATCTGATTGAGGAAGTCAATTACTTTCAGTAACAGGTTGTTCATACTGACACCTCGTAACTCTTTGACTGCTGTTCCAAACAAGCCTCACTGGGGTTGTGACTGAGTGAGGATTAGGAACAATAAAATGGCTTACGTACCACAAAGGCCCACCCCAGTTAGTGATTGTGTTTTGGGATAATTTTACTGCAGCCCCTCTATCCTGCACCTGAGTGCTATAGGCAGCCTTCCATTCAGGTTCTTTGGCTAATTGTTTTTCCATTCTCAGGAACGTAGCCTCAACTGCACACCTGTTTTTGGCAAGGAAGCTGGGTCTTCTAACCAAGGATATTTAGTGTGCAAATGCGGCTCTTTGCTGTGGTTGTCCTCCATGATGTAAGCGAGTACCTATCTTACTATTTCAAGTTCTCTCTCCTCAGCAAGAGTAATTTCTTTCCCATCTGGTTGGCAGTTTCCGCTTCGGCTCACTTGCTGCACCACTGTAATCCCACTTCCACCATTCCAAAAAGTTTTGTCTACTGATTGCATTACTTGACTTATTGAGATCGGGCCAATGGCTTGTGGCAGGCCAATGGACTATACTCTGTTACCTCTTCGTATTTCACAGCTGCCATTCTCAGTGACCTTTGACTATTGACCTTATTTACCGCAAAGTGTGTTTTGGACATGTGGGCCAATACATCTACCTCCAAAAAGAGCTCAGGAGGAATTCGTCTAACGGTCTTTCCCAGTGGCCCATACAACACAAGGTCTCCGACCATTCGGACTCTCTGAGGTGCTAACTGGCCTTCTCGAAGGCTTATAAGCAATTCAGCTACTTGGGGCCTCACAAGATCAACAAGTGGTATATCTGGAAAGAATTATATTATATTCTTCCTTATATTCTGCCCACTTTGACCGTGATGTTGTCGAATTAATGTCAAACCCAGAATTCTGATGGAGAAGCTTGTGTCTGCACTGCCTCACACACGCGCATATACAAACACACTCAGATGGATCCTTTCATCTCTCATTTCTGTAGAGCACTGTGATTGGTCAAGATGAGGGATAACTTTGATGAGGGATTTTATTTTGGGGGGGGGGGGGGGGGGGGGGGGGGTTATAATAAATTAATTAACCAGGATATTCCAGTTTGACTTGACATGCATTCTTTAAAATTGAGCCAAGAACCCTAGGGTTCTCTATAGAACTTCACAGAATTTTCTTTTTCTATTTTCTAAGAGGGTGGTAAAGACACATTTTACAGCAAATTAAAAAAGGCACAAGAGAACCATCTTTACTAGTGGTCTCTGACGTCTGGAGCCCAGTGTATGTTACTGCTTGTTATAGCGTAATGACTATATGGAAAAACAGCTATGGACCTACAGATGTGCAGTTTGACTGAATAACTAAACTCAAATCTGTAAGATGTAACAGGGTACTTATCCGGTTGTTGGGTCGTGACGTAACCACTCTCCGATAATACTGTTTCCGGGTCCAAAGGCCGGGCCCCCTCTACCTACCTTCAACTTTCGCTTGTGTTTTTAACCATGCCGCAGTGCTGTGTCCCGTGTTGTTTAAACAGATCAGAGTTAACAAAAAAAAGTGACATTCAGCTGTCATATTACCGCTTTCCCTGTGACGAGAAAGAGAAGAGGAAATGGCTGCAGGTGATAAGATAAGTTACAAATCTTAAACGCATGAAGAAACTTTGGGGCCAGAACAAAAACAGCCCTTTGAGAAAAAGTTTGTGTGTACGTAGCAAGAAAAACATTAGGCGAGTTAAAGTATGAACATCTGCTAACGTTTCTCATTTCTATAATACATCCAGGACATTTTTTAATATAACTTCGATTGTGTCCGTCTAAAAGAAGAATGTCATATACACATATACACATACACCACAGGATGGTTTCAGGGTGAGTAAATCATGGGCTAATTTTCATTTTTAAGAGAACTATCCCTTTAACTGTATTTTACATACATGAATTTCTGAATATTTGCTTGCAGATATCAGATTAAAAAGCAAAAAAAAAAAAAAAGGTGTGGTGTAATGGGTGTAACGTTAATGAGAAACGTTAGCAGCTTATCATACTTTACCTGGTCTAATGTTTTTTCTTGCTATAATAGAGTATTGTTAGAAGGAGTCTGAGATATAAGATCAGAATCATGATTAATCACCAGGTATGTTTACATATTTGACACTTTTTATGATTGTTCTGTGTGTACACTGAGAGCAATGTACGATCAAACAGGACAACAAGCTGAATAAAAATACAAACTACAGTGTACAATACACACACCTGAAACAAAACATTTGTAGACAATTATTGCCAATGACTGCTTTACTGTTATTGTAGTGCGTTCACATGACAAATAATTTAAGTAATATTTAACTATCTTTTTTTCTTGTTTTTTACAGATGTGAAAACTTCACCCCAAACTTCAAATCAAGGGTGTGCAGTTGGCATTTCCCCAATGGAAAAGCTGCTCTCATATCAAACCATCTAGTACTGTTAAAAATCTTGGTGTAATCTTTGACTCCTCTCTATCTTTCCACTCTCACATTAATTCTATCACTAAATCAGCATTCTTTCATCTACGTTGCATCGCTCAGCTCCGTCCCTTCATCAGTACCTCAGACGCTGAAACTGTCATCCATGCATTTGTCACATCACGTCTTGATTACTGCAATGCACTTTTCATTGGCCTTTCTGCTAGCTCCATTTCCAAATTGCAATACATTAAAAACTCTGCTGCTAGAATACTCACCTATACCAAGCGTTCTGCACATATCACCCCAATTTTGCATGATCTTCACTGGCTTCCTGTGGCTTACTGTATTAAATTCAAAATTCTCCTTCTCACTTTTAAATCTCTGCACAGCTTGGCTCCCCCCTATCTCTGCAACCTGCTCCACCCCTACACCCCGACTCGCACTTTACGATCCTCTGACTCGAGCCTTCTAGTTGTCCCTCGGCATCGCCTGCTTCAATGGGGGGCAGAACATTCAGTGTTGTTGCACCCAAAATGTGGAACTCTCTCCCCCAATCACTCTGTTCTGTTAACACTATTTCTGAATCCAAATCCATGCTCAAAACTCACTTATTTTCTGAATGTCATAATTCTTAAGTTGTATTGCTTTTTTTTTTTTATCTGATTGTATTCTGCTGGGTGCCACCCCTTCTACCGATTTCCATTTCACGAGAGTAGATGTTAAAACTTCATGCTGATTTGTACTCGGCTTTCGCCAAGATAAGCAACACTAAGACGTAGCTTTACAGTAAACTATGCTTCACCCATTTACGCTTCTTTCCATATGGTGGTGTGACTCCCCTTCTGTCCGGCGTTAACGGCTGCAGTGTACTTGGCGCGTCAGCACACACGACGGCTGCAACTACAGTGTGGTCTCCCTAGTGGACCAGCGCGACAACCGTCGGATTGAGCCAAGTAGGGGACATCTCTAGGGTCTTCAAGTGGGCACCTTCCGTCCTCAGTGTTTCGTCGACTAGCCCACGACACCTCAAGAGGGCTCGACAGTGACTCTGGCGTCCCAGAGTCACCCCCCTCCGTCCCCCACTCAACTCAGCCCAGCTTACTAACCTTTACACCCCTCCTGCTGCTGAGACCTAACCACAATCTCACAATCTCTCCGCAACCCAACCATACACGCCAACCCGTTTGACTAAGGCTGTCGAGCCCCACTGGTGCGTTAATATGCAGTTTCAGTGGCAACGGTTCCGTATGGCATACCACCTACCGCAAAACACAATATCTGCCCAACCACCCGTCATTCACGCAATATACACAGGAACGTAATGACTGTAAATACTATACAACCTATACAAATAAACCAACAGACTCTTCAAGTTTTCAAGAATTCTACGAAACCGTAGCATGGCGGCCTGTACACAGCCAGCTAGAATCTTTCCGTCTCAACCACAGCCAGTTGCTGCTCCTTTCTGCTGCTTCAGATAAGTTCTTTACTGTGCGACGCAACTCTTGGCTACTGACTCCGACGTCTCTGAGGAACCAGGTTGTAGAGTGTCCCACAAAACCTCGACAACCCACTTCCACTGGATAAACCTCGACTCTCCATCCTCGCTGTTCTGCTTCAGTGGCCAGATGAGCATACCGCAGTTTCTTCCTCTCATATGCCTCATCTACAGCATCATCCCATGGCACTGTTAACTCTATCAGTTGAACAATGCGTGCTGATCCAGACCACAAAACAATATCTTGTCGTAGGTTAGTGGTGGCAATCTCAGGTGGAAAAATAAGCCGTTGATCAAGATCAGCCAGCATCTTCCAGTCCCTAGCAGCTTCCAGTTGTCCTGGGCGAGAATTGGTGTTAGCACCCTTTCTTGGTGGTTGCTCACCTGGGCGGAGGAATATTGTCTTCTGCGTGTAATGTTTTGCTAGAACAGGCGGCAACTTATTGGTCATACTACGCTTGCCTTCCAATGCTAAAGCCAAACATCGCAATACTTGGTCATGGCGCCAAGTAAACCGACCTTGGCTAAGAGCCACCTTACATCCTGACAAAATGTGCCTTAATGTGGCAGGTGATGAACACAAAGGACAAGAGGGATCCTCTCCTACCCAGAGGTTTAGGTTCTGCAGTGATGGGAGAACATCATATGTTGATCTAATAAGGAAACTGATCCTACTCTCTTCCATTGACCAAAGGTCTTGCCAGCCCATTTTGCGTTGTTCCACACTCTCCCATCTCATCCACTCTCCCTGCTTGGCCTGGGAAATGGCCTTTATACATCTCATCCTCTCCTCCTGCTTTCGCACCTCGTTGACTACCAGCTTCCTCCTTTGAGCTGGGCCTGCCTTGTGCCATTTAGGAGGAGCTAAACTGAGCCCAAAACCCCTTCTTCCATGCTGTACCTGTCCCACTATATCCCCAATTTGAAGGTCAGCCTTTGCCTCTACTACAGTTTTCTTTGCTGACCACTTTCTACCAGTTTTTACCACAGGTGCTACCTCCCTTACATATTTGTCGCGTGACTCTGCTAAAGTAATTTCCAGTCTGACCTTGGCACACTTAAACTCCTCGGTTAAAGCAGAGACTGGCAGCTGCAATATTCCTTTACTATAAAGTCCCACTCTGCTGAGGCAGCGTGGAACTCCCAACCATTTCCTGATGTATGAACTTATTAACTCTTCCAGCCTATCCACTGTTGTCAAAGAAACCTCGTACACAGTCAGTGGCCACAGCAACCTAGGCAGTAGACCAAACTGAAAGCACCAGAGTTTTAGTTTGCCTGGTAGAGCACAGCTGTTTATGCTCTTCAACCCTTCCACTGCTTGTCGTCTAACTTCTCCCACTCAGACTGTGTCCTTTAGATCCCCATCGTACCATCTCCCAAGACTCTTCACTGGCTTCTCAGAAACTGTTGGTATTGCCTCACCATTAATGAAGAATGTTTTATCTACTACCTTTCCTTTAACTATCGAGATGCTCCTTGATTTAGATGGCTTGAATTGCATTCATGCCCATTCAATATTATCTGTTAACTTCCCCAATAACCGATTAGTGCAGGCTACTGTTGTAGTCATGGTTGTCATGTCATCCATGTATGCTCTGATTGGTGGTAGTCGCATCCCAGAAGCCAAGCGCTCTCCTCCTACTACCCATCTTGATGCCCTAATGATTACTAATTACCTAATTTTTACTAATTACCTAATTTCTCATTTACAGTACTTACACTTTCATCTACTGTTGTTTTGTCTGCTGTCTTTGTCCAGTGCCTTTATTGTTGCTTGTTTATTGTAAAGCGTCCTTGAGCCCTGGAAAGGCGCTATATAAATAAAACTTATTATTATTATTATTATTAAAGGGATAGTTCACCCAAAAATGAAAATTAGCCCATGTCCATTTACTCACCTTGAAGCCACCCTAGGCCTATATGACATTCACCCTTGAACTTGACACACAACTTAATGACGAAGATGGTTGCACAGCCCTGTTTGTTTGAACCGTGAGAGGCGTCAATTACCGTCATTACTTTGTGCATCAAGATCAAGGGTGAATGTCATATAGGCCTAGGATGGCTTCAGGGTGAGTAAATGGACATGGGCTAATTTTCATTTTTGTGTGAACTTTACCTTAACCTGTATTGCACATGTATTTCTGCATACTTGCTTGTAGAAATAAGTTAATGGGTGTAATACAATGTCTGTATATAAATAGCTGTATATATAGTTTTATTTGGTTACTCTTTATTTTAAAGGGGTGGTATAATGCCCTTTTCACAAGATGTAATATGTTTGTGTGTCCCTTTAAATGCAAATGAGCTGTAAAATAAAGTGTTACCGTTATAACTTCTGTGTGTGTGTGTGCAGCATGAATGGCCTACAAACTTGTATAATAAATAAATTATGGACACTTGACTTCAATTGCGCTGTGTTTATAATAATACTTCTGTAGCTAACGTTAACCTGGGGCTGTCAGATCATACTACTAAATTGACCAGCTTAATTTCACTAACGTTAACCCTCTAAAACCTGGCTGTCACATATTTACCTTTTCATCTTCGTTTACATCCACAATTAGAGCAGTTCTATACATTTTCTTTCTTTTGAAATACCTCATCCAGAACATAATATCAACTTATGTCAACTAGCTAGCTAGCTTTCAGCTAACTCACCTCAACCTCGTAAACCTTCTTTTTCATTGATGCCTGGATTCTACCCTTAATTATGCCACCTGAATGATGAACTACACTAACTACTCTGTCGGAGTTAAAAGAATTTAAACCCTTTTTGACTGCCAAGGGTGCCTCACTAAAGAAGGACGTGATCGTAAATAAATTTACAGGTTCCGCCATTGTTATTGAATCTGGACGAGCGGAGCGCTTGGACCCGGAAGAGGCTAAACGTCACACGTGACGTCAGACTTAACAACCGGATACATGCACTAATCCACATCATGAACCAGATAATGGCTGCATCCAAAATCGCATACTTTCTTGAGTAGGTACTTATTTTGAATAAGCACTTACTTTGTGGCAGCTAAAAAGTATGTTCTATATAGTAAGTATGTAATCTGGACGTAATACATCCGCCGTGTTGTCATTATCATGTGACCTAGCAGCTCTTCACGGCCATTCAAAACGGATCTCCCGTGTCCTTCAGGGATAGTAAAGTATTCATTGCATGCACACTTAAGAATCTCGTCGGAAGAAGTAGGTCATCTGGATATTTTTGCCAAGTGTTTATGAGTACAGTGAGAACGGACATACTAATCTTGTACCATACTGTTTTTTCCCCACTATATATAGTAAGAAAGTATGTGCAGCCCATGTCTATCTTGAGTACATGTAAGCGCTCTTACCAGACCAGGCACAGCAGGACAGTAATGCAGCGGATGTTGGTGGACTTCACCAGGTCACAGAGACTGTAGGTCTTCAAACTTCCAGCACTATCCTTTGTCTGTAGCACACGTGTAACAACAAACATGTCTTGTTACACAACACTGTCAAAACACTGCATACAGTGTAATCAAAAGGCCATCTGATATCCACAGCTAAAACAATATGCAGCACTCTTATGCAGACAGTCATAACATCAGACCCGGGGCCAGCAACCTTTTTAGGTTATCATAAAGTGCCATTTTTAAGTTTCTGAGTTAATCACTGTGCCCCTATATATAAGCATATTTTAAATATTCATAATGGCTAACACAGAAATATTGCAGAACGTTAAATATTTCGAAACTAATTTTTCATATTTGTCAAATCATGCATTTTGTCCAGTTTCATCTCTTTCTGTCTTTTCACAATTGGATAGCTATCAGATCAGAAAAAACACATGAGGTGGCCAGGTACGCATGAACGGATTTCCCACATGCATCACAGTCATTTTAATGTGTGTGGAATGTTTAATAGGACTTAGGACTAATAGTATCTCCAAAATATATAGCATTAATTATGTACAGTCACTAACTTGTGGTCACGCTAATGGTTTATCCATTGACTTGTGCAATTTAATTCTCACTCTTTAATAGTATTTCTAACTCCTAACTTAATAAAACAAACTGTGTTACAATGAGGAATGATTAACTCAAAATGTAGATCTGTATGCAGGTACTATATCTGAATGAAATTATGTCAGGACCGCTATCATCAAAGATTATTGACAATTAGCACACAATTTGGATTGGCGGTATGGTTCTGTTCTGGCGTGGATAAGAGCAGGGAGAGCAGCGATAACCCCCTCAGGGTAAACAGAACAGAACCAACATAAATGTATAGCAGATAAGTAATATATATTCGTCTGATTTGAAGAAGAATATCAGAAGGCCAGTCCTGACTGGACGAGTGGAGCTGGGGAGGGAGGAGGGTAACTAGTAACGCAGTAAAGCTGCTGATAATACTGAATTGACCTTATATGTGGATGCTGTGATACCGTTGTATTCCTATAGGAAGACGTGGATCAGCTGAGAGTCAGCTGATGCTGTGATACCGTTGTATTCCTATAGGAAGACGTGGATCAGCTGAGAGTCAGCTGATGCTGTGATACCGTTGTATTCCTATAGGAAGACGTGGATCAGCTGAGAGTCAGCTGATGCTGTGATACCGTTGTATTCCTATAGGAAGACGTGGATCAGCTGAGAGTCAGCTGATGCAAGCTCGACTGACGTGACTTGCCAGAACGAATGTTTTGCTTGTTTACATACACCTCTCTCGCTTTTTTCATGCTGTACATGTAAGGGCTAGATTTTGATTGATAAGCATGGAGATGTTGTGAGTTATTTGAGTCACTGAAATGGAAGGCCTTCGGATAACTACTATTCACTGGCCCACTCTTTCTGTCACACACTTGGCAGAAGATTCAGATATCCTGCCTTTTTATTTTTTTATTGCTCTCTCTCTCTGATGTTTGAAGTTAATCTACAAATGGTGTGAGAAGCAACTTGTGAATAATAACTTTTTCTGCAGTCAAGGTCAGTTAGGCTGGGAATTTAGGGAGTCAGATTAGATGTCTACAATTAAAAAAATATTTATGCACGTCAGGTGGGCATATTATGGGAAGACCAGGGTGAATGAAGATGAACTGGAAATTGTACATTAATGGTAAAAGGAAGCAGGAGGCCTTACGATAATCTGTTCATTTGTTTATCCAATACATTGTGAAAGTCTTTGTTCATTGAAAAATATATATGTATGATTTGACTGAAAAAATATTCCGTTTAGCTTGGAGCTCATCTTTTAGCTCTCTGAGATATGTTTCGTTGTAAGAGAGACTACCCTGGATCGTGATTTCAGACAAATTCATTTTTTGTATGTATGGGCCTGACTTTAATTTTATTGGTAAAATTTCACCACATGCCTAGAGCAATGAAATACAATTTAAGCCAGTGGAACTGCAAATTACATAATTTATGATGATATTGCATTGCTTCAGTAGACTCAAAGTTCACTTGTGATTTCAATTACTTTTTATTCCTGGTTAAATTGAAGTCATTAACTAATAAAATCCAGAAAATAAGAGCATCACCTCACGAAGGAGGAACAGTGCTTGGCCATTTTAACGAAATGTTATTTAAACTAGCGATAGTTGGCTTATTATTAGTGTTACCTTTAAGTGTATGTGAGTTTGTGAGTCACACGGCAAATTAAACGGCTCCTTTTTTTCAGTGAAATAAGCCTTAAGTAACAAATTGTCAAGTTTTTGTTCTTTTTAAAAATGAGTGACATTGGTGTCGTAGCTCTAAATGTTAACGGTGCAAGAGACTGATGAGAAAGGGCAGAGCTCTATGAGCTGTTCGTATGATAAACGTTTTGTTTTGTTTTTCTTTTCTTTTGACTCTAGAAATAGCGTGGACTGGGCGAGAGAATGGGCTGATCAATGTACCTCACTTTGGTTGTTCTATTTTCTAAAAATTTTATTCCACATTCATATGAAGACGTTTTAAATAGAAGACTTTTAAACGTCAAAGCACAATTTGAAAGCACATTTAATTGCGACTTCTAATGAATCGTGTTCAAAAATACACTGTTGTTGTTTTTCCATTTTCTGCACGTTTATGTTTTCATGGAGTTAAACATGTGAACAGCACTTTAAATGTTGTGCAAGGATCATAAGAGATTGTGTCGTTTATTGGCATGTAATTCTCCTCACTAAATTAATCATACACCTGAACTAGATTAATGTTTAAAATTACTTGTGCATGTGAACTCTGGATTATGAACTTTGGACTTTGAAAAAGCCTGTTCATTGGAATGATTGAATGCTTGTTTCTAAGAGTTGTGGAATAACTCATATTATGGTAGATGCAATTATAATGAGGGTTGCAGTAAACACTGTTACCAATGCACTGTCATATTAGTAAGTCCATGCATTTAAATGTTGCCATTCTAAGTAGAAATTGTCCAGTTCAGTGTGTGTTTCCTATGCCTGCATATGCTTGCTTTAACCTGAGTTTATCGGCTTGCTGCTTCAGGGGTTTAATCTTCAGCGTCACATCTTTATGACATTGCATTTCAAATTCAGTCAGCTATTCAGCTAATGTAGAAGATTTTATTATTTAGAAAATAAGTAATTTAGCTATATATATGTACACTATTATTTCCTCTGTGTGTGACTTTGAAGAAAGGCCTGGCCTTTAATGTTGCTTGCTGCAGAAAATTCTATTCTGAGAAGTCACATGGTACAAGACCTTTACCCAAAAATAATCTATAGGGTGTGTTACCATCTTTGTAAAAATACATGGTATATATATATATATATATATATGTAAAACTGAGCAACGATCGGGAAAATAAAATAAATTCTAATATTTCTGGCATTAAAGATCTCTGAGAAGTGATTTCCCAAAAAGATTGAAACCACAACACTATCTAAACCAGTGGTTAGAGTTAGGTTTGATTTTTCTGCTGTCTCCACTCAGATGAGCAAGGAGTTTGACCAGAACAGAAGCATACCGACTATAAAGTCTATATAATCATTATCTGAAAGAAATGATCCTGACTGAAGGGGTGTTTGTGTGTCTGTCCAACATCTTTTTCAGTCAGTGAGTAATTAACTCTGTTACAGTATATAAACATGTTGCTTCATAAAAGATTAAATTGCACAAATCTAGGCTGGTAAATAAGTGCATTTGTGGCATGCAGTAAAAAATACTGTACGGCAAAACTCTTCTCGCAGATCCGCTTCTGCTATGCTATACAGCAGAGTCATTTGTAATTAAGTTATTGTTGCCAACATACATCAGCGTGGCACATGTGCAGCAGGTGTGAGATGGATAAAAGAAGCCTAAATCTTGCTGTTTTCACAGTGCATTGAACTCTTTTAACTCCTCGTTATATGACCCCTCTAGTAGTAAATCAATAGCAGTTGAATGGAAAATAAGAGGTTGAAGAGCTTTCGTCATATGAGGAGCTAAACGAGACTGTTTAAAGCACTGTGTGGCATGTGAAAGCACAAACAGGAGTGGATTTCACCTGATGAAGGGGAAAAATGACTTCAGGGGCCTTAACCCCGTTCATCTTAGCAGCCTTTCTCAGAATCTCCTCGGCCTCGTCGACCCGTCCCTGAGACAGCAGCCATCGCGGAGACTCTGGAATAAACCTGCAAACAACAACACATCCTTCATTAGACTTATTTAATGCAGCAAAATGAAATTCAATAAGGCCCTATTATGGTATAGTAGTGTTAATGTTGTTGTTTGAGCATGAAAAAGCTCTGCAAAGTTTCAAAGCACAAAGTCCCTCCAGCTGGAGTTATTCTCTATATCAGTGTCAGTGTTTCTGAACTCTGTTGCGCCTGAGGCTGTATTCCGGTACGTGTGTGTGTGTGTGTGTGCTTCTCTCCCTTCATTGTTTCCGATGTCTCTCCTCCTGTCCGTTTCTCATAGGTTATTCTGCCCTAAGTGTATGTGACGTAAACGTAAACGCGCAATGAAAAGAGGAACGGAAGTGCAAAATTCCCAGAGACAGAGCGAGAGAGAGACAGAGGAGAGCGTGTGTTGCCCACTTTTGTTGAATGCTGTTGAAATTGTTTTCATAGCTTTGATTGTGAAATCTGTGAAGCTTGAGTGAGCAATTGATAATGTTTTTTCTCTCCCACATATTTCTTTCTTTTAGTGGTGTGTTGACCACTTGTACCTTGAGAACAAACTGAGTCATGAACGATGTAGGCATTTTTGACATAGTTTTCTCCTGTTTATGTTTAGTTAAGGAGTTAGGGAAGATCTTGTATTTTCTTTTGTCCCTGATAGGATATTTAATTTCTAGGTTAAGGTAGTTTTCTTGCTGTTTATTAGTTTGTCCTGGCCTAGCCCTGAAGTTACTTTTGCGTTCTTATTTATTGTTTGAACTGCTGGCAAAACTTGTTTCCCTCTAGAAGCTGAGAAAGTTCTTGTAAAAGTAATCTGCATTATGTTTCATCCCTAACCTTGGGCAGTAACAACTCCCTGAAACGCCTCCATTGTAGTCTTGAGTTTTCTTCTGGAAATGAACACGTCACAATATTCCTCATTTAAATAATTAATATGCAGAATAAAGGGCCAGTTCCTGGTTGAGTTAGTTAGTAGTGTGTCACAGAGTTTAGAGTCGGGAGTTTATCACACTGAGAATCAATGGTGCAAGCACCTGTAACCCTGGTAGGCGTAAATGTCTTTTCTAACCCTTTAACCTGATTTCGCTTCTCTGTTTGCGATCAGATCATTTTAAGCCGCTAACTCCAGGGAAATTTTCAGTTCAATTATCCAGTGAGTGAATTCATTCAAACAATCAGTCCAAAACAGCACTAATGTAAAGAAAACCAGGCTGATTACATCAGAGATGGCAAAGAAAATAGATTTTAATGAATTATTCATGTTATTCATATAATAATTAATTATTCATTCCAGTGTCTGTTTAGCTTTAAAACACGAGCTGTCATATTCTGTGATTGTTTCTGAAGAGCGCGAGCCCTTACGCATCGCGCTGTGTGAAATACAGACTGAACGGAACCGATCAGATGATACGCAAACTGCGTTTCTCTGCTGGATAAAGCAAACAGCGTCTCGCTAGTAAAGAGGGATGTGGATTACAGTAAAGGTAAAGACTATTGCGCTGACTTTTTTTTTTTTTTTCGTGTGTGCATAAATTTATGAATTATATGGACTGGTTATTAAGTGTCCTTTTGGAGTCTCCAAGTGTCATTTTTTGGAAAGACAATTAAATTTACCTTGAAAAAAGCTTGCAGAAAATACTGTTCCTTTTCGAATGGGAACTCGCACTGCGTCTAAGAAGATGCTATGGAGAACGCCTCAGCGTGACCGGTGTCTGAAGCACGTGTGCAAACGCGACAATTGTATTGGCCAGTGAGAGCCTATGACATCACTACCAGTGCGACCGTGAGTATAAGAGGGCGCCTGAGGAACACATCCTCCTCTTCTTCGTCTTCAGGAGCCGTTTGTTTGTATGTAAGACAGAAACGCTCCAGAGGGATAGTAGTCAGCATTTGCACGAGTGCGTTCGGCTCTCAAGGGAGTTAAAGGCACTCATAGCTACTGTATGCATTCGTGGCAACAGACTCTGTTCTTTCTTGTTTCTCAATAGAGAAAAAAACAGTTCTGCGTAAGAGCATACACCCCTTGTTCTGTGGGTCTCCGCTCTACAAGCTGTTTTAAACATTAGCGTCAGGTTGAATGGCTCTCGGTGAGCTAATATTTGGCTAAGCGTGTTTAGTGCTCCCCTTGTTTTAGAGGGTTGTCATGCAGAGTCCTCTTCTCCCTTAGGGCTCTGTCTATTTTTTTTAGTCAAGCTGATTGGCTTTCTATATGCCTCCTTTTAAATTAAACCGTAAGTTTAGTCACGGTTGATCTCCATAGGGCTAGACCAATATGATTTTGGCTAAGAGAAAATAAGATCTGCCTTCTGATGGTTCGGTTCAGGTCTTATTGTCAGATTGAATGGCCCTCCGTGGGCCCCCTTGACAGACCTTATAAGGTTCAGGTGTTGTTAGTACTCATTATGCAGTGTACCCCGCTCCTTAGAGCTCCCTTTTTTAAGAGTTAAGTTGAATGGCTTTCTCTAAGTCTCCTTGACAAGCTTTATTTTACTTGAGCATTGGTAGTACTCCCCTCGTTTTGGAGGGTTTTGAGCATATCCTTAAGAGCTCATTTTCGTTGTTAGAGTCAAGTTGACGGGATTTATGAGCCTCCTTGACAAGTTCAGTAAACTTGTCAAGTTTTATGGCTCTTGACATGCCTCCTTGACAAACCTACATTGTTTAAATCTCATGCTGAGTACTTCACTCTTTAGAGCTCTGTTTAACTTTAGTGTCAAGTGGAATAGCTCCAAGTGAGCCTTGACAAAGAGTGTTGTTAGCTCTATTTTTATTAAAAACTGTTTTAATTACTCTGATTTCTTTTGATTCTTTTAATTTCTTCTATGTAAAGCACTTTGAATTACCACCGTGTATGAAATGTGCTATATAAATAAACTTGCCTTGCCTTGCCTCTCGTTTCGAGAGCTGTCCAGTTGAGGTCTCTACTCCCCACAGCTCTGCATGGTTAGGTACCTGGGTTTGTCTACGGTCTCTAGATAGGAGTGGTACTGGGTCTCCTCTCATCCTTAAGAGTCGTCCTGTTGAGGTTTTCCCTGTGGGTTTGCGGACTCGAGTGGCAAGGCTCTCTGTGAGTCTCCTCAATAGCACGGTTTTAGTGTAAAGGGTGATTAGACCTCCTCTCATTTTAGAGAGTCGTTCTACTGAGGCTTTCACTCCCTAGAGATCCGCCTAGATTATATTGCCAAGTGGTACAGCTTTCAGTGTGCATCCTTGGAAGTCCTGCCTTTTTAATAAAATGGTGTAGTTAGGCCTCCTCTCGTTCTAGAGAGTTATCCGGTTGAGGTCTCCACTGTCAAGAGCTCTTCTAGACACTAGCACTAGGTCTCGTTATGAGTGTCCTTAGGGTAGAGTGTTGTTAGGCTCTCTTTAAAGTTCTTTAAAACGGAGTCATCTCTGTAGATGCAACATGTATATTCTGTTTTGGTTTGTTTCTGTTCCACGCTTGTGAATGTTGACCTAGTTTCTTTGTGTGTGCCAGTTAGCCTAATTAAGTTCACCTGATATTCATTTCATTGATTGGTTTGGTTTGTCTATTTAAGCTCTGGCTGCATTTACACTTGGCATTAACATGCGATCACTGTGATCTGATCAAGCAGATCGAATCATAAGCCAATCAGGACACTGTGTGTTTACACCTGTCCACATCAAGTGGCTTCTGTATCTGGATAACAGACCAGATATCGCATTCCCGCAAAAAAAACAAAAAAAAATGTTGGGGGACATTTTACAAATCTCGCAAAATGAGGAGGATGCAAGTACTAATAATGTGGATAGATGCCGTAATGGAAACGGTACAGAGAAACCTATCCGGGAACGTTGCAGCTGTGGTGGGAAATGCGCGTTCTTTACAGTAAATGAATGATTCTGCAACTTTCGGGTGCGAAGGCAAACATTTCAGTGTATTAGCGATGTACTCGACTGTATCACACAACCACACAGCTCTCAGTCCCGGAGAGAGGAGGGGAATAATGACAGTGTGTGACGTCGACCTGTGAATGCAGACACGATGGCTGATAGCGTTTACATTACACTGAGATCCAATGTGTCCTCGACTCCCTCCGGACCGGGACTCGCTGATCGAGAACATTCCCATCAGAAGTGCGTTTACACTCGTCTTTTCAATGTGTATGTGGACAACATCCGGATACAGGTCGCATGTTAATGCTAAGTGTAAACGCAGCCTATGTGGCCTTCAGTTTTTTGTCAGTTCTTTGTTTTAATAAAAGTTAAACTGCTGTGTTTAGATCCTTTACTCTTTTTTTTATTGCAAACCAGCTGTAATAGAACCTCGCTGAATCTTTTTTCTAACAGTGTAGAGTCACAGACTCAATTCTGCAACATCCACATGGACGAGTCTGAGGCCAGAGAGTGAGTCCTCAACTCTTTATGAGAGATGAAAGTATAATCAAATTATCCAAACTACCATAGCTTAATGGGAATGTTAACAAAACGTTTGTAAGCCCTATTCGCACTGGATTAGTATTATCTGGGGACCTCGTGTGATTTAGAAATTACCCCTTCACATCTGAATTTCGTGTGGCGCATTCGCACAGGATAAGCAAAGCCTGTGATTTTACTTGAATTTACTGACTTATCTCCCGGATATGATGTCAATAGGCTATTGCTTGGAAATGTCTTGTCGTTATTATAGGTCTAGCTGTATGATATATCATAAACAGAAGAATGTGCCTTACCCGCACGCTGCTATACATGTCATCCATCTCCATTTAACCATTATTTTTGTTTTTGCTCTTCTGATGGTTTTCAGCTTTCTCTTTCTGCAAATTGTATAGTTGTATGGTGTATAGCGATATTACCCAGCACCCAAATACTATCAAAACACTCCAACGCAGTCTCCATTCTTCGCGAAAGATGGATAAAAAAGCGCACAGGAAACAAAAAAACTTGGAAAAATTACAAACGACCCTGCCAAATCACAGAGATGCTGATTCGCACGGGACTGATTCTATCACAGGACCTCGGTTTTCGGCGAAATATGGCGGGACATTTGCGGGGGAATTTTTACTTTACAAATTACAGACATGGCCGATTCGCACGGGATTAAGATCACAGACAACCTCCGCAATTATTACAAACGACTAGAGGTCACCACGTAATACTAATCCTGTGCGAATAGGGCTTTAGAATATATTTTTATTATCTGGGGTGTTTGTAGGTATAACCCATCTTATTCAAATTACCTTTGTGCTGCCTCTTTGGCAAGCAAGTGTTCACTATACATAACTGTTCTTCTCATGTCTGGTGCATTATTAAATAGCGCCCGTCCCATAGCAAACACCTACCACCATAGGGGCATGCAGAAGAATCCAGGGATGGTGAGGACCAGCAACAGCGTTTTCCAGTCTCGCAGGAAGTAGGCAGTCAGTGGAAGCATCATGTACCCGATGGAAAAGAAAAGACACACGCCAAGAGTGGAGTAGATGTCACGAATGGATGGGCTCAATATTTCCATTCCTAGGAGAAGGACATTTTCATAAAAACATTTTTTGTTTAATCTACAGTCTACAGTCTGAATTATTGAGAATATTTTCAAAGTAGATTCTGAGACAAAAGACATGCATGTTTTTAAACACATCCTAAAAATGTGCTGCCAGTCATCATTTTCAATAATAAGCTGTTGTTATGACTGAAAACAGTAATGTTAAGATAAGTTGTGATTATTCAATGCTAATACAAAGCGTACACTAAAAAAATCACAGCACATCAAAAGCCTTTACCCAAAGCAAATGCTGTCAAATAGTTTGAAATCTGGCCCATTCCAGCAATGAAAAACAGCACGCAAAAAATCACCCAAGATGGGGAGAAGACTTGAATAAAGGAGAATACCGTCTGAATCCCCATGGTAATAAACAGCACTATTTTCCTGCCAAACCTGAAAACCAAGAAGAAGATAAAACAAGTTTATTTCCAACAGGCAACTTTCCAGTTTTCACCAGTTTTAACGAGAGTGCAGCGACTGAGCGCTTTCTGCTCACTCTCTGTGTATAGTCCACTGCTTTCACAATTTGAATAAATTGCGGAAAATATGCATAATTATAACTATTGCAACAGACAGGACCGGAAAAAATCTGATATGTCAAAATAGATCCGTGTATTAAGTCTTGAAGTGTAAAAGCGAACTGAGACACCAGCCACTTGTCCAATGTAATGTTTGACATGTTTCATTGTTCGCCATTTTAATAACTTTTCACTTGACCTTTTTGAAACAATGTTTTTTTTTTTACTTAATTGAGAAATACTTGAAGGCTACATGTCATTTAATGTATTATTTACTTAATACAGTGAATTCAGGTAAAATGGGACAATTTATGCCATTGGGACTGGAAAAAATTTACCAATTATCCTGAAATAACCAAATACACTGATCCCAGCTCGGCATTCTGATGATTCGGCTTCTTTTAAAATTATTTGCATTGGCAGAGAAAAAAAAACACATAGTAAATGGCCAATTTTTGTTTGAAACACTAATGACTTGCTTTGATACAGCAGTTTAATAAACAATATCACACTTGAAATCCTGAAATCACAATCAATCAGGATAACCAATGGCCAAATTCTTTGCCGAACGAGATCTTTGGGCTTGCCATTAAATAATTATAATATTCACATGTGGCTTGTGGGGGGGAAAAGGTTAGATGCTTTCTAACCTGTCAGAAATCTGTCCAGAGATGACAGAACCAGTCAAAACCCCAGAGAAGAAGAGTGAGGTGGTCAATGGCACTCTCCAGTCATCTGAACACACCAAATCCCACTGCCGTTGAACACACAGTGCAGGTTTTGAAAATAAAACAATGTTCAAAGTTTGGTTTTTAAAAGTTACGTTACGGTCTGACCCATGAAAGCCTGGAGTGATTTACATTATTTTTGACACTTCTATTCCTGATTGAATACAGGAAAAACGGAGACAGGGGCTAGTTGTCACAGGGGCTATTACAGTAACTTAATGGATTTTCTGCTAAAATTCTATTTACATAAATGCTTGTTTTCTGTGAAACCCATAGTTTAACTCAAAATCCAAGTTACTGATATAGCCTTTGTTTGTCCATGTCTTACAAAACAGGAATAAGAATGGACCCTTACTGATCTTTTTGTGAATGATTCATTTTGAAACAAAATGTAATAACTTTAGCTCTTAGCTCTTTCTGGGATATGAATTATGTCTCCACACAATGCATTTCGATCAGATTTTTTTCTTTTTCATCCAATTTTGATTAAAATGTTTTCCCTGTTCATGAAGCAGTTGTACATCACAATATGGAAGTTACGTTGCATGCAATTTTGGTTTAAATTTCTGAAAAGATTTGGTAATTCTGTCAAAACTTCCAGTATTATCACAGATGTACAAAAGTATAATTTACTGATTAACATATGAACACATAGTATTGCTCATAAATGTCGATATCACTTTAAGATGGTTTTACATTAAACTTTCTTTTTTTCTAAATATTGGTTTGATTTTTTGTCACTTTTTGTGCTATTTTATGAATTGCTTTGTTTCATATTTATCATTCAGTTTGTAAAGCAACTACATATTCTATAACAGACTTTAAATACATTTCCATATTTCTTATTTGTATGGTTCAACATGTTTTCACTGTACTGGATCTTTTTCTGTAGGACAAAAATGTGCAAATGTTGAATTGTTTTTGTAGTCAAGGGCACGCGTCTATACATAACTGACTTTCAAAAAAACATTCACTGGAATAAAAGCCTGACATCACGGCGGTATAATGTTAGTTTAACGTTAGACATTCGGTTTCATTCCCATTTAAACTCTCTGCAATGCGTTTCATGTTTTCAGTCCAAACCAACTCAGATATACATGAACAAACACCTTTTGCATAGCACATTTCAAGAAATAAAATGTATATTAATTAGCCAATTAACTAATCAATTAAACAATTTAACTATATGACATTATTATATCAAACTAATAGTAAAATGTTCAGAAAGATATCCCTTTTATTGCACAAGGTTCTGGTTTTGAAATTAGCATATCATGTGTTTTATAATAATTTTGGAACTTTAAATGTATGCAATACTGTAAATCCATTAAACTACAACACCGTTTGCATCAAACCAACTGTAAATTACTCAGAATATATTCCTCCTAACATGTTGCACAAGTTTTGTTTTTTCAGATTATTAATCTAATATTTTTTATAAATCTTGTTTTTCAGATTATTAATCTGTATAATAGGGAATACTATTCTGAGTAATTTACAGTTGGTTTGATGCAAACGGTGTTGTATTTTAATGAATGTACAGTATTGCATAAATTTAAAGTTCCAAAATAAAAAAAAACATACAATTCTAATACCAAAAACAGACCCTTGTGCAATAAAAGGGATATTTTTCTGAACATTTTACTATTTGTTTGATACAATAATGTCATATAGGCCTAGTTAAATTGTTTAATTGATTTATATAAAATATGAGCAGAACTCAGTTGATATTTCACTGGTTTTGTCCGTCCTTCTGTTAGACTCTCACACATGAATTATGTTGAATATCTGTCAGCTGTTAAATTTAACTACACAATTAGATAATACCAGTTTAGCTCAACCAATCACCAAGCAATGCTTCATGTTGTTCAGTCTGTGGTGTAAAAAGGTGCATTAGCAATTAAAGAAAAAACACTTCAGCAAAACATGATCAGCTCAAAGTGTCCCAATCATTTTTGACCCCAAATTTGTATAAATTTTACACTTTAAAATCTTATGAACTAACATGTACAAACAATGAACAGCTTTATTTGTATTAACTAACATTAACAAAGATGAACAAATACAGTAACAAATGTATTGCTCATGGTTAGTTCATGTTAGTTATAATACATTGACTAATGTTAACTAATGAACCTTAATGTAAAGTGTCACCAGTTTTACTGGTAGTCACTATATGAAGAATTTTTGGGTATAATATGTCACAGTTTATTTAGCTATCCTCACTTACATAAATTAACTAGGCCTATATTGTCCTACACCCACTAGTTAAAAAAATATCACAAAATTATATCTAGGCTATAATAATTTTTGGCTCGACTGCTATCTTATTTCTTGAAATGAAGCCTTGTGTGTGTTTGTTTGTTTGTGTATGCGTTGGTTTGGACTGAATACAGTAAGTGCAGAGAGTTTAATGTGTGTGAAACCGAATGTCTAGCGGATGTCAAGCGTTAAACTAGACCTCGAGGGTGAACGTGATTTCACCAAGTACCACATGTTCCTGGATCAACATCGTTGTTGATCCTGGATCAACTTTCCAATTAACCAATCAGATTTGAGGGACAAGTTTACAGTTTATGTCAAGTTTAGGCTTAGAACCAAGGTGAAGTACTTAAACATCAGTGTCATTCAACTATCATTACCCTCTGATTTTAGAGAAAAGTTATGGGAAGGGTTAGGTTTAGGGGTAGGGATTGGGTAAGGACTACATTTTGGGACAGGAATGTTGATCCAGGATCAACAAAATATGTTGATCCAGGACCATGTCTTACTTGGCAAAATCACGGTGACCATCACTCGAGCGACAGGTGGAGACGAACCGGATGCGCTTCGAAGAAAGCCCAGAGTACAAGCCTTTCTCGGGGTCCCGGAGACCCCAAATACGGCCCTTCACAAACTACATGCCAATCTGAACTTCAGTACTATACATCAAGCTGGCTCTGGCTGAAGTGAGGAGAAAGCATCGAAAACGAACCTCTGTAACAATAGTGGAGATGTATATTTCATTATCATACACCCAGCCGTCCATACAGGTTTCTCGAGGAATATCCGAGACATTCACATCCACCCACGGGAGCAAACCCCTGTCCGAATAGTTTTTCACGATGTCCACTCGGTGTCTAGAGCATTTACTGAAGCGAGACTCCTCGTCCAGAGGAATAGACGCGTTTCTCCATTCATCCGTGATGTTTAGAGCCGCGGGAATGAGACAGTGATGAGCGGGTGTATCGCCCATGAAAACCATGGACAACCCTGTGAAGCCATTGGGAATAATGCTGAAACACAACAGAATGAACAGATTCCTTTGGAAAGGTCCCCAGTCCCCCAGGAACGCAGTGCTGTCATCGTAGTCTGGAGAGTTCATGATAGTCGCAGGACATCTGCGACAAAACCTTCCTCTTCGCTGTCAACGCGCCTCGCTTATTCCTTATGAGTAGCCTATTACCTCCACCTACCGTATAGCTTACATGTGTGATGTATCTGTATTGTTTTACTTTTTATACGAGGATGTAATGCTGCCCCACCCACCCCGAGGCTCAGCTCCCTCCTCCAGCTCACAAACAGAGCTCCTCAACCTCCAGGATGAGCAAAGCACCACGAGCCCTGTCTGGCAAGCCGATTTTACATTTAATCTTTCGCCGGATATGAATGCGTGATTAGGGTTGGGTATCGTTTGAATTTTAACGATTTCGATTCCGATTCTGCCGATCAATTCCGATTCTTATCGATTCCTAATTTCGATTCCAATAAGGAATCGCAGCGCAGGAGTTGTCTCCTGCTTGAATTGTTTAAAGTCATATGGAAATGTTCAGAAAAGGAATCAATAAGAGGAAATTAAAATAAAAATGTTATAACAAGTATCCAATTCCTTACCTCAAGTATTTTCGATTCCCAACCCTATTCGTGATAATTCAATTTTTACTTGTTAAAATGCTTGATATCAGGAATTAGCATGATTTCTCTTAATGGCAATTTTTGTAATTATTTTTTTTATTTTTATTATTGATATCAACAATGACGTCACGCAGAAATATAAATTTTTGATATCAAGAATTAAATTTCAACTAGTAGCCTAATAACTATAATTCTTGATATCTGTAATTGTATTTTTATCGTAGCCTGCCATTCAAATTCAATTGTTGATATGAATAATTGATTTCTTACTAGTTGAAATTCCAATTTCACAAATCAGAAATACAATTCTTACTAGTAAAAATCATAATTTTTGATATTGAATATAACTTTGTTACTAGTAAAAATATACATTCCTGATATCAAGAACTTAATTTTGTATTTCAACATTTAAATTAGTTATTTTCAATAGGGCTATCTGAAAATTATATTTCTGATGTTTATCAATAGTGTGATAATAGTAAGTCAGAACGCCGGCTCATTATTGGCTGACGCTGGTCACGTGACCACCACGACACATGCGTATGATGCTTACACAAGAGAGCCAGCATTCTGGCGTAGAACCCAGAAGCGCTGCACTGTTTATACTACGGAGCAAAGGAGAATTACATGGAAGAGAAGAGATTGTTGAATAAAGTCGTTATTTTTGTTGGGTATTTTTGCGCACAAAAAGTATTCTCGTTGCTTAATAACATTAAGGTTGAACCACTGGAGTCACATGGAATATTTTAACAATGTATTTACTACCTTTCTGGGCCTTGAAAGTTGCAATGACGTTGCTGCCTTATGGGGGGTTCAGAAACCTCTCGGATTTCAGCAAAAATATTCCGAAGATGAACGAAGAGTGTGAATGAATCTATTTCATTTTTGGGTGAACTAACTTAGCCATTATAATACAATATATAATACAGGTCCAGGAAGTGATCTCTCAGTTGCAGGAAGATATCAAAACCCTGAAATGACACCTTGAACAATAAAACCAGAGAACAGAAGAGTAATTTTATATGTATCGTCATCTAGCAGTGCCAGAATTTAACTTTCCCATTATGCTTTTTAGTGGGAAGGCATTTTTTACCTTCATAAGGGCAATTATTCTAATCTTTTTAAATATATTTATCATCTTTTATACTAAATTCTTAAATTTAATCAAAAAACTCAACTAGAATAATAAGACAGTAGGCTGTTACCAATCAAATTAAATCAGTATCATTATCAACCAAAGAAGTTCCATCTGAATTCCGAAGTAGCATTTAGATGTATTTACAAACTGTTTAATGGATTTGCACAGTAATTACAATTACATATTGTTATGAGATTAAAGTTTTAAATATACTATTTTGAATAGCCTTTAGAAATATGAAATTAATGACAAATATACAAATATAAACAATACTTAGATTATGAGAGTAAAACCACCATTCAGATCCGCCCCGGCCCCCTGAAGCCTGGGATCCGCCCCGGCCCCCTGAAGCCTCGCCTCCGCCCTGGATCTCTGAAGCCTGGGATCCGCCCCGGCCACCAGAAGCCTGGGATCCACCCCGGCCCCCTGAAGCCTCGCCTCCGCCCCGGCCCCCTGAAGCCTGGGATCCGCCCCAGCCCCCTGAAGCCTCGCCTCCGCCCTGGATCTCTGAAGCCTGGGATCCACCCCGGCCCCCTGAAGCCTCGCCTCCGCCCCGGCCCCCTGAAGCCTGGGATCCGCCCCGGCTCCCTGAAGCCTCGCTTCCGCCCTGGCCCCCTAAAGCCTCGCCTCCGCCCTGGCCCCCTGAAGCCTCGCCTCCGCCCTGGCCCACTGAAGCCTCGCCTCCACCCCGGCCCCCAGAAGCCTGGGATCCGCCCCGGCCCCCTGAAGCCTCGCCTCCGCCCTGGCCCCCTGAAGCCTCGCCTCCGCCCTGGCCCCCTGAAGCCTTGCCTCCGCCCTGGCCCCCTGAAGCCTCGCCTCCGCCCCGTCCCCCTGAAGCCTCGCCTCCGCCCTGGCCCCCTGAAGCCTTGCCTCCGGCCCGGCCCCCTGAAGCCTCGCCTCCGCCCCGTCCCCCTGAAGAATCGCCTCCGCCCGCACGACTGTTCGGCCTGCACCACCCTGGCCCTCAGCCAGGACTCCAGACCCGCAGTCTCACTGGCACAACCCTCCCGTCCCACCCTGGACTCTGCAAAGAGCCATATGGACTACGATGCTGTCTTTGTCTTGGCTCCCTTCCCTCCCCTCTTTGTCTCGGTGTGTTCATCTGCCTGTCTAGTCTGTTATGTTCCTGTCTTGTTTTTGATGTCCCTCATTGGGGATGCCATGTGGCGTCCCTTTTGAGGTGGGGTAGTGTCAGGGTTCTGTCACTTCTGTCTAGTTGAGATCTTGGTTTAGTGACGGAGCTCTGCCATTCCCGGTTTGTCATGCGTTTGTGTATAGTCTGGTTTGTTGTGAGCACATGACTTGTCATGTGTTTCCTTGTGCCATGTGCTCTCCTGTCGATTGTCTAGCCCCTCCCATCTTGTTACCTGATTATTAATTAAATTGTCCCACCCACACTTATTTGTGTCTGAATACTACTTGATTACATGGATCTTTAGGTCTATCTGTTAGCATCTGTAGAGTATGGCTGGGTGTGGCGGCTGCCTGGGGGGTATTCCAGAAAGCAGGTTATGTGACATACCCAGCTATGTTTAAGGGTAGTTACAGTTTTTTTAATTTGCTTTGGTACTATTTTCACAAGTAAGGTGTACATTTTCAAAACTCTTAGTACAAAAATCCAAACTGATCACACTTGTAACACAGCTAGTCATTCTTTCAAAACATGATCCCATGCTTTCATTCATTGTTTCAAACACAAGATTATTGTAATATGTAATGAGAACGTTTGGTTTAATCACAGAAACACAACAGTATGATCTTCTTTCAATTTAGTACTTTTAACAATCAGTTCATTCAACAGCAAACAATGCAAGACACGTGTTTCAAATCACTCTTGTTGCTGAAATAATTACAGTAATACAGGCTACAGTTGCCACATTAGAAAAAACATGTGCATTATCTAACCTATGTAATTAAATCCATAATGTTTGTAATAGTATCTGCAGTGAGTTATCAAAAGCTGTGATGAAGTATGACACAGCCATGAGGTTCTGTGCTAGAACAGAGTTTCCTGGCAATACAGTAAATGATTTCACTCTATACCATTAAACTGAATCTACTGTAGTGGACCTTTACACTTTAGGTTGAGTTACAGTAATGTGGCTGTCCATGCTCATCTGTTTACAGTATCACTGTATGTATGACATACATACTGTAATGTAAAATGCTGTATTTGATGCCATCTGTCTCCCTTCTACTGATGCATCTCTAATCAATCTAACGTTTTACAGTCACTGACCGTTTCCTCTCCCTTATACTCTATTCTGCTTACAGTGTTTTCACAAATGGCAAATTTCTCTGTATCTCCCTCTCACACACACACATGCGAGTGCACACACTTTGAACATAGTGGTGGTTATTATCTATAAATCACTTATGTAAAAATAATTCATTACATTTGGTTATCCATATCGGAAATTGCAAACAAGTTCTATAGAAACTGTATATAGAATCAATATCTACAGGTGAAACTCGAAAAATTGGAATATCGTGCAAAAGTTATCATTTTGATGATTATGGCTTACAGCTTATGAAAAACCAAATTCAAAATCTCTGAAAATTAGAATATTACATGAAATCAATAAGAAAATAATTTTACTGTACTGTAAATACAGAAATGTCATCCCTCTGAAAAGTATAATCATGCATGTGTATATAGTTCTATATACTAAATGTATTACTGTAGTTTCACCTTTTTATTTGAATTACTGAAATACATAAACTTAATATTATAATTTTTCGAGTTTCACTTGTATAGAAATCTATAGGTGTACCAAATGATTAATTGATTAACCATTAAGATCAGTTGGATTAAATAATAGACAAATGTATTAAACTGAACAAAAAGAGATGCAAATCAAAAGTTTGAAAGGAAGAGCTTTATGAAAGGCAGTTACTGTGAATGAAACATTTATGTAGATGAAACATTTATTTTGTGTTGTGAAAAGTATACTTTGTGATTTTGTGAATTGTACTAACACAATTGAAAACATGATGAAATGTTTGAAAAAAGTGCACTTTTGATGATCTGTTGTGATATTAGCACTAAGAGTTTTGAAAATGTACACCTTACTTGTGAAAATAGTACCAAAGCGAATAAAAAAAACTGTAAGGTGATAGTCTCACATAGCCAGAACTTCAGACTGATGACAGAAAGTCTGCTTTCATTGGCTAAGGGCCGCCCAGAGGCCGTCTGACTGACATGTAAAGCAGTGTCGTCAATTCACCAAAAGCCAAGGTGTGGGGAAACTCTTACTCCCTCCACGTGACAAAGTGTGTGTGTGTGTGTGTGTGTGTGTGTGTGTGTGTGTGTGTGTGTGTGTGTGCGTGTGTGTGTGTGTGTGTGTGGTGCGCCCAAAGAATTATAGATTAGATCAAAACTAACCCAGAAACTTAGTTACAGACCACTGTTATAAGAATCAAGGACTTTTCAAGGACTTTCAAGTACTTCACACAACTTTCTCTAGCACTTTAAAACTCAAAAGTCAGAATATTGTCCAATTTTAATGTTATTTTTAATGTGATGACAAAAAACATGTTTTTTTCATCCCTCAAAGATTGTCGACATTTGTAAAACTAAAAGTTTCTTGATGTAGGAACGGAGACGTTACGGCGGATGACGGAGAATGGGCGAAACCCTCATTCTCCGTCATCCGACGTAACGTCTCCGTTCCCTACTCAGGGAACGAGGGTTAAATACGTAACCGAGATGTTCCCTTTCGTAGTCACTCCGAGTTACGTCGGATGACGGAGAATGGGGGTCCCCGTGTAATCACGCCACCTTCACAGCTGTCTTCCAGTGCCCTGCGAAAGTCTGAACCCCCTGTCGTGATACTGGCACGGACGAAGGAGTCCTACTAAACACAGGAATACCAAGGTACACTGGGGAGCATATCTCAGAGGAAATATGCCGCAGCACGCCTACCCGTAGGGAGGACTTAAGAATACACATATGGCCGGAGGGGCTTCATATGGAGAAACACTGGAGTGACCAGCCCGTGGGGTGGCAACTTTCAACTCCAGGGGTGGCAAGGTGGCTTGCCGAGGGAAAGACACATGCTCAAGGAGGCTTACAGTGGACATACACATGTGGGGGTTACTCAGAGGAGGAACCATGCACACGGAGGCACCTAGCCGACGCACAGGCAATAGACACTGGCGCCAGCGTCAACAGTGCTGGAGGAACTCAGGGCTTCAGAGTGGAAGGCTCACCTGAGGAAAAATCGCACGTATCCAGTCCGTGGAGTGGAATGGCGAGCAAGCGAAGACACCTGAGCAGGTCCGGTACTAGCTGGTTGAAGCGAGTACATGAGAGGACACTGGCTCCACTCGGAGATTATAGAATCTGGCGAATGTGTTCGGTGTCGCCCAGCCTGCAGCTCTGCAGATGTCTGCCAGCGAGGCGCCATGCGCTAGAGCCCAAGAGGAAGCCACACTCCGGGTGGAGTGGGCTGTCACACCAAGGGGGCACGGTCGACCTTGCTGTTGGTAAGCCAAAGCAATGGCGTCCACTATCCAGTGAGACAACCTCTGCTTTGAGAGAGCCTTTCCCTTCAGTCTCCCACCATAACAGACAAAGAGCTGGTCTGAGGTCCTGAACACTGCGTCCTGTCTACATAGGCACGGAGAGCGCGTACTGGACAGAGCAATGCCAAGGCTGGGTCTGCCTCCTCCGGGGGCAGCGCTTGCAGGTTCACCACCTGGTCCCGGAAGGGAGTGGTGGGAACCTTGGGCACATATCCAGGCCGGGGTCTCAGGATCACGTGAGAGTAAGCCGGCCCGAATTCAAGGCACGCTTCGTCAACGGAGAATGCGTGCAGGTCCCCTACCCTCTTGATGGAGGCCAATGCAACCAGGAGCGCTGTCTTCATTGACAGGAACTTAAGCTCCACTGATTGCAGAGGCTCAAAGGGAGCCCTCTGCAGGGCATTTAACACCACTGAGAGGTCCCAAGAGGGAACGAGAGGAGGGCGAGGAGGATTCAGTCTCCTCGCTCCTCTCAGGAACCTGACGATCAGGTAGTGCTTCCCCAGAGACTTACCTTCAACTGCTTCGTGATATGCGGCGATAGCGGCCACATACACCTTCAGGGTGGAGGGAGACAGCCTTCGCTCCAACCCATCTTGCAGGAAGGAAAGCACGACACTGATCGAGCATCTCCTGGGGTCTTCTCGGCGAGAGCGTACCCTCAGTCAGGGAGTAATACAGGGCGCAATGGGGACATCTGTGAAGGTGGCGTGATTACACGGGGACCCTCATTCTCCGTCATCCGACGTAACTCGGAGTGACTACGAAAGGGAACGTCTCGGTTACGTATGTAACCCTCGTTCCCTGAGTAGGGAACGGAGACGTTACGTTGGATGACGGAGAATGGGGGTTTCGCCCATTCTCCGTCATCCGACGTAACTCGGAGTGACTACGAAAGGGAACTAAGACTTGATGGAATGCAAACACTTTTACTTTAAAATAAAAATATATATATGAAATTACCACTATAACCAATAGATGGTGGCAGAGGAACACTTGTTGGCCATTGCCACTCCCTAACAGTTTTTTTCACACCTTTTGCTTTTGAATTTTATTTTTAGAGTATCAAATCATTATTAAAACATTAAAAAATCTATTTTTTTCCTTCTCATTTTTGCCACTTTTTGTATGTGAAGTGTGAAGTAGGCGACACATTTGTAGGAAAGTTCACAAAAACGTTTCTTCAAATTGCAAATGAAATTACACAAACAGCGAGTAAAGAGCTCTTCCTTTATAAACAATGAACCTGTCGGTCAGTTCGGTGTAAACTCATTAAAACTCCCATTTTTATCAATGAATCTGACTAAACAAATCTCTTATTTATATTGTGTCTCCGCTTTGTTTGAGATAATGAGAGGATTTGTGTACATGTCAAACTTTATGTCGAGGGAGTAAGAGTTTGCTGTACATCGGCTTTTGGTGAATTGAGGCCACTGCTTCCACCCAAAGCTTCTTCCTCCAATATTTTTATATTTCCAGCAATCTTTTAAAACTGTACGATATACAGTTGTACACGATGTACAGATGTGTGCAATGATTGTTGTCACTTCCTTCATCCATATTTTTATCTACTCCTTGTTTTTTCATATGGACATTCTTATATATTTTACTTATTTCTTGTCTTTCTCTTTCTCTTCTAATACAGGGATCTGTTTATAGTTATCATTCATTTTCCTAATCATTCTCAATAACACATGCATTTCAGTCTCTTTCCCAATTGTATTGCAGAACTCTTTTGCTTTTTAAACTATCCTTATTGCAATTTACCTTTTCTTCTGATACTCTTTGATTGTATCTTGAGTTATTAATCTTTTGGAAATTCAAAATGCCTTATTTCATTCTCGCCACTGTGCATTCTTCTTTTTTTTTTTTCTCCAATATTTTGCTTTTGTACAGCATTTTGAATGTCACATATTACTGGCCAATGATCACTGCCAATATTATCTTCATACACATTTGCCAGTTAATGCTGCTGACATTATTGTGAGATCCAAACATGATTGGCTGCAAACCAGTGAATGTTCTTCTATACATTCTTATATTATTTCCCCCATTATTATCAGTGTTTTTACTACCCCATAAACAATTATGTTCCTTAAAATCCCCACACATAATAATTTTGCCCTGTGTGTCACCCATCACTTCTTTTAAAATAGTATTACTTATTTCTTTACAATTCTGATTACTTCATTCCCATTATGTATGTATTCTGCATTACTATTTTTATATGCTATGCTTTCTTTAATAAACGTTGCACACCCTCCACCTCTGCGTCTTTCCTCTCTACTACATGTCCATTGATCTTGAATTCCTAGGAGCTGTTTAGCATGTCTCCTGGATACAAATAATGTCTGGTGTTCTTCCCAGTTCTGTCTTTAAATTCTTGCCCACTTGCTATTAAGCTCCTGGCATTCCAATGTAGTGGAAGGAAAGACATCACAGGAGTATGAATTGTTACTCATGCCATGTCCAAAGCAACAGTTCCTTCTTATTCTTTTAAAATCTCATGGACTTCTACAGCTGAAATTCCTGTTAACTTTAGGAATTTATTAGCACTGCACATCCTACAATTATCTTTAACTTGTCCGACTCCTTTTCTACTTGTGCTGTAGGTACAATGGGGCTAAAGACACACCTTAAGAAAAAATGTGCTTTTCACTCCTCCTAAAGTGTATGATTGCAGAAATAATTATATGTGTTATATAATTATATACATTGGTGGAGCAACTGATTTTGTATGAAAATAAATCATTAAAGTGGTTATTTTATTTAAAAATCTTATAAAGGTGGAGAGATCTTTTACCCACACCGGGCAAAAGACACAAATACAAATACTTCAGCTAAATGATGTGTTTGATACTTTGATGCAAGTTGATACTTGTTCAAAACAAAGTTTTTACTATTTTCTGTTTATTTTGATAAATAAAATAATTCATTTTTGTTCAATAAATTTGAACAAGTTAATATAAAAATATAATATAACTATTTATATTTATAATATAATATAATATAATTATATTATATTATATGTAATATATAACTTTATAAGTTAATATAAAAATATATTTTAAAAGTACAGAAACAAAATTATTCAAAAAAGTAAAGTGTCATGTTTTGAGTTCTGTCCATGTTTAAAGGTGCAGTCTGTTAGAATGAAAACGTGTCGTCGAAATAGGTACATCAGTCCAATTCAAAATATCGGAGATCGTGGTTTCTCCCGTCTCCTCAGACTCAACGCTCACACGGGTCGCCAGTTTGAACACACACAAAAGGAACGAGCGCAATGGCCAATGAAAATTGGCAATGTGCAGAATCACAGACCAAAACAATAACATCTTAGATTACGTATGTAACCCTGGTTCCCTGAAGAGGGAACGAGACCTGTGTGATTGCGTCGTGAAGCACGTGTATAATCAGTCCAATGGTGTGAAGAGACGTTGTAGACCAGGAAACTATAAAGCACACCTGAAAACAGACCGTGCTAACTTATGATAGGCTGAAGCAAGTCGATCACAGGCATGCAGGGAGTATGGCAGGGCAACGAAGCGTCTCGTTCCCTCTTCAGGGAACCAGATTTACATACGTAACCTGAGACGTTCCTTTTCAAGGGAACTCGAGCTGCGTCGTGACGCTGTGGGAACACTATACCCACAACGCCATAATAGCAAATGCCTGTTCTGTGTGAAATCATTGCGGACACTAAGCAAAGCACCCTAGACCCTGGAGTGGAGCCTAGATCCAAGTCGTAAAATCTAACAAATTTATGCAGTGAGGACCAGGCTGCCACATCACAGATGTCATGAAGGGAAACCCCCGATAATAAAGCCTTTGAGGCCACCATACTCCTGGTGGAATGGGCCCGGACAGCCAAAAGTGAAGGCTGACCAGCCGCTTCATAACCAAGTGTGATTGCCTCGACTACCCACTTGCTCATCCTCATCTTAGATGCAGGGTAACCTTTTCTTGGTGACCCGAAACAGACGAATAGTTGATCCTATTTACGCCACAGGGCAGCTCTGTGTACGTAAGCATTCAAAGCCCGAACAGGGCACAGCAGATTAAGTTTTTCCTGAAATGGTGTATTAAAAGGTGGAGGACAAAAGACCTGCAGCACAATTGGGCCCGTAACATTAGTAGGGAATATAACCCAGCCTAGGGTAAAGAAAGGCTTTCACCACAATAGGTGCAAATTCTAGGCACGAAGGAGCAACCGACAATGCTTGCAAATCACCAATTCTCTTGATAGAACAAATAGCATTGAGAAATAAAGTTTTTAGTGTAAGGAACTTTTCTGAAACCTCTTCAATGGGCTCGAAGGGAGCCAAAGCCAGGCCTTCCAGTACAACGGCCAAATCCCAAGCCGGTGCTCTAGTGTGCAGTGCAGGCCTCAGCCTCAGGGTGCCACGAAGAAAACGAGTAATGGCTCTTCCCAATGATGCATCACCCAGAGGAGTGTGGTAAGCAGATATAGCCGCCACATACATCTTCAAGGTGGAAGGAGATAACCCCGCAGAGAAACGTTCTTGCAGATAATCGAGTACTGTACCAACATGGCAGTTAATAGGATTAAGTTGGCATTCTCCACACCAAATAGAGAACAGTTTCCATTTCAGTGCATACAGTCTTCTTGTGGAGGGAGCTCTGGATTGGAGTATTGTCTCCATGACCTCGGTCGAGAGACCTGATTCTATGAGCTGGGCCCCCTCAGGGGCCAAGCCCACAGTTTCCACAACTCCGGGCAAGGGTGATAAATCGTGCCGCCTGCTTGGGACAGTAGGTCCCTCCTGATCGGAATCTCCATTGGAGAGCCGTCTAGAAGGGACACCAGGTCCGAGAACCAAACTCGGGGGGGCCAGTACAGGCCTCTAGTAACAGACGGGCCCCTTCCCGGCGAACCCTCTCTAGAACACACAGAAGTATAGATATCGGAGGAAAAGCTTACAGGTGTAGCCTCGGCCACAGCTGAACCATCCAGAGGAGCTGGGTGCGTGAGAGAGAACCACATGGGACAATGTGTTGTGTCTGATGATGTGAAAAGGTCGACTTGAGCTTGACCGAATTTCTCCCAAAGGAGCTTCACCACCTCGGAATGAAGCCTCAGCCCCTGCCTCGACAGGATATCCGCTCCCTGATGTATACTGCCCTGAGAGACAGTAATTTCCCTTGGGCCCATAGGAAGATCTGATGAGCCAGTTTGCATAGGTGACGTGACCTCAGACCCCCCTGATGGTTGATATAAGAGACCACCGATGTGTTGTCCGTGTGGACAAGCACATATGGTGACCTCTCAGGTCTGGCAGGAAGTGCTTGAGAGCTTGAAACACCGCCACCATTTCTAGACGATTTATGTGCCAAGAAAGTAGATGGTCCTGCCATAGACCTTTTGCCAAGTGACCACTCATTATCGGCCCCTAACCTGTGAAGGAAGCATCCGTCGATAGCGTTACGCATCGACAAGAAGCCCCCAGCACTGGGCCTTTAGTGAGGAACCAAGGTTTGTTCCACATGACTAAGGCATGTAGGCATCGCCGCATGACCTTGATCATGCGAAATGGATTTCTCCTCGGAGAAAACCCCTTGGTCCTGAGCCACCACTGCAGGACCTCATGTACAGGAGACCAAAAGTTATTACGTTGGACGCAGCTGCCATGAGACCCAACAGTCTCTGAAACTGTTTCACAGTGAGTGACTGGCCTAGTTTTACCCCATTTACGGCTGAAAGAATCGAAGTAATACGTGCAGGTGACAACTGTGCCCGCATCGTTGTCAAAATCCCATACCACACCTAGAAAAGTGGTCCTCTGGTACGGGAGGAGCACACTCTTCTTGGCATTGAGCCTCAACCCCAGCATCTTTATGTGGGACAGAACAACATCTAAAAATCAGCTAAAGAAAGCTAAAATCAATCAATCATCGATGTAATTCAACACGCGAATGCCCTGGAGTCTCAATGGAGCCAGAGCTGAAACCTAGGCAGAACGGGAGAACCCGATATTGGTATGCTTCGCCCCCGAAAGCGAACCTCAGGAACTTCCAGTGATGAGGATGGATGGATACATGGAAGTAAGCGTCCTTCAAGTCTATCGTGACAAACCAGTCCTCGGACTGAATCTGTGACATGATCTGTTTGAGTGTAAGAATCTTGAACTTGAGTTTCTGAACCCTGCGGTTTAGTTGGTGCAGATCTAGAATAGGACGCAGGCCCCTATCCTTCTTTGGAACAATGAAGTAACGGTTGTAAACTCTTGACTCCCTGCTGGGAGGAGGAACCCTTTCTATAGCCCCCTTTCGTAGAAGAGTCTGTACTTCCTGCTCCATAACCAGAGCCTGCTCGGGGGGTCCACCTCCTCAGAGAGCCGACCCCCAGAGGGTGCCGAGGAGACACGGACACCCGTCTCTCCCCGGAGGGGACCACCCTCAGAAGTCTGATATCCTCGGCGTCAGGACTTCTTCTTTGTCGAAGCCGTCTTAGAGATGATGATAGTCCTCAGATCTTGCCTGCCTCTAACCAGCCTCGACTGCGACCGCCACCCAGGCCCCCCCCCCCCCCCCCCCGACTGTGGAGGAGCCTGAGTGGCGACGCTTTGCTTTTTGTGCACTCTGTGCTGAGAGGAGCTTGTAGACGGGAGCAGTCTCGGGGACATTAGATCGACGAGGAAGAAACGCCGCTGCTTGCTTCTTCGCCTCCTGGAATCTATCGACGACCGTATTTACAGCGTCGTCGAATAGACCCAAAGGCGAAAGCAGAGCGTCCAGAAGAACAGATCTGTCTCCATCTTTCATATCAGACAAATTCAGCCATAAATATCGTTCCGTGGCCACCAGGGCTGCCATAGACCTGTCTCTTTGGTGGCCCGGAGAGACAGATCTGTTACGTCAATAAATTATATTTTATTATATGATATTATTAAACAATATAGGCCTATTATTGTTATATTCATTATAAATATGGTGATTATCTCTAAGGTTATATATATGATGTTTACAATCTGAATAACCATATCATGTTGACAAATGGAAAGTCAGGCAGCTGTTTATTATCATGTTCATTGTGTCTTTTACCCCAAATAACATACTTTTACATATTCTTCTGTTATTGAAAAACTGTTGCTTTATTTACCTTGAACAAAACTGAACATCATTAAGACCTTTCTCTCAAAATATATTCAATAATTTCAGCGATTCTCATTTGCTACTTAAGTCTGCAACATTTAAAAAAATATAAAATATAAGATCAGATTAGCTCAGAATCAACTTTGCACTGCTGTCTGTGGATCAGACAAATTTCCCTGTGCATGTTGAAAAGCGAATGTTTATGAAAGTTTTTGTGCATGTAGTGGTTTAGAGGACAATAAAATCTAAGGCGCCTTTTTACCCCTGTGCGTCTTTAACCATTTACCATTGCACAAATAAATGCCACAAATTAAATTTTGTTCATCACAAACAGAACAACTTCATTTATTGCAGGATTTACCTTAGTCTGGATTGAAGATTCCATATTGATTCCTTGCACATTTATGGCCAGATTTACTAATAAACAGTAAATTAGCATGAGATCGCAATTCCAAAAAAAGCACCGATGGGAGTGTAAAGATCTGCGCGTGATCTACTGACGACACACAAATTAAAGAACACAGCAGAACAAGAGAGCCGGATCATTTCCATAATGATCAACACAATCTACCAAAAGCAACGTGAATTAGCGTCTTGTTTAAGACGTGCTTTTTTTGGGCGGAAAATAATAGTGCAAACACCAGTAGACTGACTAGCGCTAACCTAGTTAATCACCTTGCATGATTCATTTAAATACTCTCCTCACATAAATACTGCGTCTGAAAGGGAAACTCCTACAAATGTATATGCAATAAGGTAAAAAAAAAAACTGTCCATGCCTTTTACAGAAAGCTTCTGCATATGTCTTTCTTTTTTGTATTTCTTGTTTCTTGTTGTATGGGGCATCATGCACATGCAGCTTATGTATGCAGCTCAAAGTAATGATGATAAAAAGAGCAGAGTTTACTGAATAATCTTATGTTTCAATGCTCAGACTTCATTTTGATGTTCCTCTGCATTGGCTTCGTCTGACCAGTAAGATTCCAACAAGTGTTATTATACCAAGGGGAAAACTATGGAAAATTACAGCTTCACAACATTAAAACCTTGAAATAGAGACCTTCTCTAATCTCCTACTCGTGAAGACAAACCACACAATCATAAAATTAAACAACAATTGCAAGCATTGCAAGAGCAAGGAAATTAGAAAAAAGTTATATAAAATATAAAAACCTAAAATTACATAAATTAATAACAATAATAAAATGATTCAATGATAAAATAAATAAATGATGTAAATAAAATAATAACAATAATATGAATAAATGATAAACTACATAAATTAATAATTATGAAATTAAATATAAAAACAAAAAAAGTTAAAACAACACCAATGTGTGGTTGCTTTCTTAAAGTAATTCACACAGGTTGTAACTGAAAACCCTTAGATCCTTCAGGGTATATACTCTCATACAGAAAGCTTATTTGTCTGTAGGCTTTTTTCTTCAAATTGAACATTTATTGTCTTTCCACGTCTGCAATCTTCAGCAGAAATGACTGTGTCACCATCCTTAATTCCTTTGATGTCTCCTCAAATAATCCCTCCAGTTTTATTGCCTATTTCTGCACATAATTCTGTCTCCTTTTTCGCCTTTATCGCCATTGGCTTTTGGCTTGCTTAGTTGGGGACATCCAATATTATTACAACATTATTTTCCTGTTATCGCTGTAAAGCTGCTTTGAAACAATCTGTATTGTAAAAAGCACTATATAAATAAAGGTGACTTGACTTGACTTGCTAGTGTTTTCATTTTAAGAATCTTTTGCTTCTGCTTCTCGTCCTTGCATTTTAATCATTATTTTTCCATTACTGAGACAGGATACAACTTTCACTATCTCTTTCTCAATTCCTTTTGATAGTTTTACGGGAGGCTTTTGTTGTTCTGATTGTTCAGCAAAAGTAATTACTTTGATTTCTCTTTCTACCAATCAGACCCATCACCCGCTGCTGTTCTTTTTCCTTTTATTATCTCTTACTTCCTGATAATCCATGTATTGATCATTGTCACTATCTGAAATGTTTCCCCAATGCCATCCTCCCTTCCGCCATCCTGCGTCACTTCCCCGACAAAACCTTCAGAGGAGAGTGAAGCATAAGTCCTGATTTTCAGACACAGATGGGTGGAGGCAAACTCATCTCACAGCGTCACTACATATGGCGCATAGTTTTACCACATTTTTCTCAGTAAAGCGATGCTTTTCCAAGTGCTGCTCACTGCAAAGCCTCATGACGTCTAGCTCCACCTCTCTGGATATAATGGGTGGAGGGATGGGGTTATGGGCGGGGTTAGGGTGTGGTTGACCTTCTAGCTCCACCCATTACGCCCAAATGACATCCAGGGAGAAAGATAACATCCAGCTATGATGTGTTGTAGTGGAGACCACCTAATAAAAATATGTTCTAAGGATGTTTTGCTAATGTTCCCATTCAACGTTATTTTTTAATGTTCTCCCAACTTTTAAAATGTCCAGTTTTTTCTTTTGAAAAAGCTTTTTTTTCTTGGTTATGCGAACATTAAGGGAACATTCCATTTAAGTGTTTTGCAAACATTATGGGAACGTTTCAGAATGTTCACATTAGATCATTTTCTAACTAAAATGTTTCTGGTGGAAAAAAAAAACATCCCATGTAAATAATGGGGATCAAAGTCCGTCTCAGTTTGAAGGATCCTTAAAGGCAGCATTCATTCGTTTTGTGTCCTTAATTCCACGTATTTTGAAGGATGCTTGGGTGTGTCCTTTACGTCCTCCAATCCCCCACAATCCTTTGCACACATTTCCCAATTCCAATCAACCATGGCTGGAAATGAGTTGGCATTGGGACTCATTATGAAATGCTAATGTTGTCATCCACCTCTCATAACCGCCCTGTACTGCGTTAAAGGGATAGTTCACCAAAAAATGAAAATTAGCCCATGATTTACTCACCCTCAAGTCATCCTAGATGTATATGACATTCTTCTTTATATAAGGTTATATTAAAAAAAATTCCTGGCTCTTCCAAGCTTTATAATGGCAGTTGTAGGATTACAAATTTTATTTAAATGTTTAATTTAGACTTCTAATACATCTGCTATTTTATTACTGAGACCGTTTGTCTTGGAGTTCTCATCTCAGTACGAGAAGTCTATGCCTTTCCTGTTCTCGTGTCTCACCGGGTGAAACTCATGCCGAGCAAGTTTGAACACCTGCTATTTTATTACTGAGACCGTTTGTCTTGGAGTTCTCATCTCAGTGCGAGAAGTCCTGCACCGTTCTGTTCTCATGTCTCAGCTCATTTACATGTTTGTTCATCACAATGTAATCCCTCCCCCTTGAAATGTATATAAACTACAATGTAAAGTTCCCTTAGTTAGACTTGGTGACTACAGCTACCGACAGCTCGTGTTCTCAATAAAGAATCCTGTTGAAGATACTACCAACGTCTCCTGGTTCTTCACTTCTGAGTCTCCTACACTTAAGAAGAAAAAAGGTTTACAACAGATGGTGCCGGGACCCGGATGGAGAAACTGAAACTCAACAAAGAATGAACTTTTGAAACTTCAAAGCTCAAAGATCTCAACAAAGCTGACTAAGTCTCCAGACTGAATTTTGAAATATCCAGCTAAACAAAGATTGCCAGACTGAATCTTTCCAGCTTCCTCCAGATTGAAAACTTCAAGCTGAACCAAGATTTCCAGGCGGAATCTTTCTATACAACAAAAATTTGGTTAGTTTCACTCCATTCAAAGAACCGTTGAAAAACCAGTAAAAAAAAATCTGTTATTCCTCTGCGCCATCAGAGAAGAAGTTAACAAACAGCTGTAGAGTTTGCTAACTAAAGTTACCCTTTAAAAGTTTGCTTTTAGAGATGAAAGATATCCTCTGTTTTCAGGCAGGGAAGATTAACGTACATGTTAATATTGTTTGTATCCTCTGAATCAATCAGGGAAGATTAGCATAAAGTGCTAGTAATTTGTGTATCCTTTGCTTTAGGCAGAGAAGGTTAGCATTAACAAGAATTGATCTGTGTTAACAAGTGTAGCCTCTGTTTTGAACAGAGAAGTTTTAGTGTTTGTTTGTTTAGCATCATGTGCTAATAAGATTGTACCCTCTGTTGTAGATAATAGAGAGAAGTTTTATTTTAATTTTTTTGATTAAGTTGGTAACAAAGAAATCCACAAAATGGTTAGGAAGAATGCTAGACTGATTCCAACTACTGAGAAACGTGGATTAGCAAGCCCTTTATGGACAGACAGTGAGTTCAAGTCATTGTTAGGAGAGAAAATGGACTCCATAGTGACTGAGTCAGTTAGATTGGATTTGACAAAGAAATTTGGTATTGATCCAGACAAAGTTTGGTCTATTGAAGAATGCAAGAAAGTGTTAGGTGCATGTATAAGAAAGAACAACATGAAAGGCATAATCTGTTGCCATAGAGAATATAGCTTATCCACTGCACAAGAACAAACTAGGTGTATTGATAAGTTAAATGAACAAAACAAACAATTGCAGACTCAAGTGTCCTGTTTCAAGACAAAGGTGAGCCATAATCAGGCCTCAACCAAATGTGACTCTGAAGACCAACAGTCAGATGAAAGCTATCCTGATTTACAGTCTTTCAGTCTCATCTGTCCATCATAAAAGTGCATCTATCCATCATAAAAGTTTATCTGTCCATCATAAAAGTGCATCTATCCATCATAAAAGTGCATCTGTCCATCATAAAAGTGCATCTATCCATCATAAAAGTGCATCTATCCATCATAAAAGTGCATCTGTCCATCATAAAAGTGCCTCTATCATCATAAAAGTGCATCTATCCATCATTAAAGTGCATCTGTCCATCATAAAAGTGCATCTATCCATCATAAAAGTGCATCTGTCCATCATAAAAGTGCATCTATCCATCATAAAAGTTTATCTGTCCATCATAAAAGTGCATCTATCCATCATAAAAGTGCATCTATCCATCATAAAAGTGAATCTGTCCATCATAAAAGTGCATCTATCCATCATAAAAGTGAATCTGTCCATCATAAAAGTGCTCCACAGGCTCCGGCGGGTTAATAAAGGCCTTCTGAAGCAAAGCCACGTGTTTGTGTAAGAAAAATATACATATTTAACACGTGGCAAAGTAAAATTCTAGCTTCCGGCCAAACGAACATACGCAGTCTACTTACATCTAAAGCACAAACTTGTGACGTCGGCAGTAGTGAGTAGTGTAGTGCGTCATGGCGTAGCGTAAATATCAACAGTACGTTGCATTACTTGCATAAGTTGCGCTTTACACTTAAGTTGAATCCATATGTTGGTTTGGCCGGAAGTCAGTTATTTTGCTGTATAAAGCATGGCTTAGCTTCAGAAGGCCTTTATTAACTCCCTGGAGCCGAGTGGAGTTCGTTTATGATGGATAGATGCACTTTTATGATGGATAGATGCACTTTTATGGACTTCAAAACAGAAACAGGCATTCACTGCCATTATAAAGCTTGAAAGAGCCAAGATGTTTTTTTATATAACTCCAATTGTATTGGTCTGAAAGAAGAATGTCATATACTGTACACTGAGAATGACTTGAGGGTGAGTAAATCATGGACTAATTTTAATTTTTAGGTGAACTATCCCTTTAATATAGAGTCAGTTGATATGTTTTGATTTTTGGGTATTTTTCCTGCATTATTTTGTAAAGAGCATTATAATACTGCAATTCCAAAAATCAATAATAAAAAAAATCATGTTCATTGCTCAGGAGAACCACAACCTTTTAGAGTTTTCAAGGGGATTCCTCCTGCTCACCATCACCAGCTCCCTCAACAACAACACCCTAAGGACCCTGTTCCAGATCGGGGCAACTTTACACCACCCTATCAACCTCCCAGACACCACAGGGCTGGGCTGGAGGGAAACCTTGATCCGGTGTCTGGAAAGCATTGGGTCCCGGTCTGAAACCAAGCCCATCTCCAAGTCCATTCCAGAGTCTTGTCCCGTCATGGCCATCTTGGTCAAGATGGCCAAGTCCAGAGTCCAGAGGAATTGGACTTAATAGATTTTGATACAGAAATACCCTGTCTTCCACCATCATACATATTATCTGTCTGTGAAATCCGTGCTTGCAAAGTCCATGACTGAAATCCGTCCAGCCCAATTGTTTGTTAACATTGTCAGGGTCTGAATCGGGCTTGAATTGATTTGAAATTGACATCCTCAATATTTTCACTAGAGAAGATCTCACATTTATAAAGGGGCGGGACATTTCCCGAAAAGGTGCCAATCACAAAACACTGAACCAGCTAACCAATCACAGCACATTTCATATTTCGGAAGGAGGGGCTTCATCTAAATCGGCTTGTTGGAGCCAGACTGGGGAGAGAGGTTTTGTAATAATGTAAAATATGTGAAAATGAATGTGTTTTTTTATAATAATAATGATACATTTTATTTGTAATGCACCTTTCTCAAACTCAAAGCGCTACAGCATGTACAGAACAAAATAAATCAAACAAGGAGAAAAAATACAAATATCAAAAAATACACAGTAATGAGTTATAAATTAAAGGCTTGACTAAAAAGATGTGTCTTAAGAAGTTTCTAAAAACAATCCACAGAAGCAGCATTCCTAATAGATGAAGGTAATGAGTTCCATAGCTTGGGCACATTACAAAACAATCAAGCATGATCAACAATCAAGCATGAAAACATTCTAGTACACCCCAAAAGCATGTCAAAACTTCGTAAAAGGGCATAATAGGACCCCTTTAAATGTCCACAACTGATCCAGCCAAAGGCAACAATGGCAACTCAACGCAAGTCAAGCCAAATGGATGTCATGATGTCAACTCAACAGCATACTTCATGATTAAGGATTTAGGGTTAGGGTAAGTCGTTTGATTGATGGGACAACATTTTATTATTTGTTACTCTTCGGTTGTTATAATTTCACTTCTTTTAAGACTACGGTCTTCATCATTGAAGCCTGTTTTTTAGAGCTCCTCAGCCTGTGAGATAAAAGCAAAGAAATGTTATATTTGAACTAACAGTATTTCTGATAATAATCAGACTTTAAGCACATGTATTCTATTTAAAAAACCCAAACTCAGAACTGAATTTAGAATATTTAATTTTTCATAATTTTAAAGACTGCATCGATTATGAAGATGGGAGAATGAATAATGCACTCACCCTTTTATTCTCTGCATCTGAACAATGGTCTCAGGAAGAACTTTTCCTTTAGTTTCTGGTAACATTAAAGTAATTAAGCCAGCAAACACTGCCAGGCTTCCAATGATAATATAAGGAATGTATCTATAGTAGTTACCTTTACAGGGGAAAAAAAGGAATAATTTATACAAGTGATGACTTATGTACATATACACTGCTCAAAAAATTTAAAAAAAACTCTTAAATCACACATTGGATCTCAATGAATGAGAACTGAAGCACCATTGGAAAAACCCAGCAGGGAAGACAGGGTCTTGGCTGGGGTGACTCACATAAATTCTGTTCAAAAGCATCTATAAAGGGGCAGAAAAAGCTAGAGTTTACAGAAGTGACAAGATTGGAAGAGGAAAGACTTCTTGAGAAATCTGTTGGCCAAGGTCAACAAGGCCAGTGGACGAAAGTGGGCCGACATCCAGCCAAGGTCAGTCAGTTGGAGCGGCCTTTGGAGAATTCCCCAAGCCAGGTTAGGTTTTATTATTAGAGCAAGTTACGACACACTTCCTAGTCCAGTTAACCTGGCACGGTGTTTTGGTGCGATGGCAAACAAGAGATCCCAGAGCCTTAAGAGTCAGCCTGTCCAATTTATAAGTGCACTTTCAAGTATGTGAAACTGGTTTACAATCACTTATGCTTCCTAACTGGACAGATTGATATCCTGAAGTTTAATTGACTTGGTGTTATTAAGTGTTCCCTTAATTTTCTTTGAGCAGATTAAATCCTATAGCAAATCCTATATAAAATAATAGACAAAACATAAAAACTGCGGCTGTACCCAAGTATATGATGAAGGGAGAAACGATGCTCCCTATGCGAGCCGTCATGGAGCATGTTCCCATGGCCATGTTTCTCACCACAGTAGGGAACAGTTCTGAAGTCACGGCATAAACTACACAGAACGCAGCGGTAACACCAAGTTTTCCCAGCATCTCCAGTACGGTTGCCAACTCCATTAGGTCTGCAATGACAAATATATACATTCTATTTATATAGGCATGCAGACATGATCAAGAAAATCTGCTGAAGTTCAAACTGAGCTTAAGAATGTGGAAGAAATGTAATTTAAGTGACTTTGAACGTGGCACGGTTGTGGGTGTCAGACGGGCTGGTCTGAGTGTTTCAGAAACTGCTGATCTACTGGGATTTTCACACACAACCATCTCTGGGGTTTACAGAGAATGATCTGGAAAAAGAGGAAATGTCCAGTCAGCGAAAAAGCCTTGTTGAAGTCAGAGGAGAATGGCCAGATTGGTTCCAGCTGATAGAAAGGCAAAAGTAACTCAAATAAGCACTCGTTACACCCGAGGTCTCTCTGAACACACAACATGAACCAACCCTGAAGAACCCAAGCCACACTGCAAACTGAAGCTACGATTCACGGGCTCACCAAAACTGACCAATATAACCCTGAAAAACTGATGAGTGTGGACTTCTGCTGGGACATTCAGATGGCCGGGTCAGAGTTCGGTGTAAACAACATGAGAGGATCATCCTGTGCTGTACCAGTGGATCAGGTGATATAAATGCCATGTATCTTTCCCAATATAACGTTGTTGTTTTCTCTGCAGAGTCAACAATCTTGCAATCTCTACAGATACAGAAGGGTTTAATGTAATAGTTTGCAATGCAAGGCAAAACAGAGATATTCATTTGTCTGCATTTATTTATTATGTTATTCAGTCATAAAACTGTTGGGTAAAGATTAGACTTTTAGCACTCTGAGCATCAGAAATTCATGAAACTTCCGAATGTCCATATCTCTGTATGTACAAATTATTTTTGAAAAGAAACAATAATTTTGACTTTTGTCTGTTACACATGGTTGCGGAGTTATTAGTGAAAACATAAGGTTGATTATCATACGGCCATCTTTTTGACGATTTTTACAATATTTGTTTTCACACAATGTAAAAATAATTAAAAAAATTATTGAAGTCAGCTACAAAAGCAGACATTCAAACCGTCCAGTTTTTAAAAATGTTTTAAAATATTTTTTTGATGTCAAGCTATTCTTAAGGAAGCTGAAAATTTCCTGAACATTTTAAAATGTCTATAGACAAAAAGAAATTATAGACAGAAATGAAGATTTGTGCACAAAAACACTCTTGTTTATATAAACGAAATCCTTGTAGATCATGTACTAGAACATCCCTTCATCGCAGAACAGAAGTGACTGCTGTTAAAACCTAGAATCTGTGTACTAAATAAAGCACTTATAAACCATTTTTATCAGGCAATTCTGTCATTTGTCAAGTAAGAGGAAAAGTTAAACTACAGCCAATGCACCTTCATCGTCATTTTTATGTTTGTCTGTTGCTGTCCAGAGGATACGTTTCCAGAGACTTAACAAACGTTTTGTAACTTCCACACATGTAGATGTGAGATGCAGGATGGGATCATGTGTTACCTGTAGGAATGAGCTGTATGATGAAGATCATTGCTCCACCCATTAGAAGAGTGGAAGACTGACAGAATCTCCTCCCGCAGAATCTGAGCAGAAGCATGGCTATGATGAACGCTGGGACCTCCACCACTGCAGACAGGAAGAAATTCAGGTACGGGTTTCCATGAAGGTTTGTGGTGTTCAGAATGAGAGCGTAGTAAGACATGGTGATGACCATCCTGAAGGAGAAAAGCAGCACTTGTTTATATCAGCCCTCCTCTGGTGTTTCACTCCTACATTAATCCGGATACGTTTGAACACGGTGTTTTCGTTTAAAACCGTTCTCCGTCCACACTAGCGTTTCAGTGCGGATGATAAACTTTTGGAAAACGCCTGAAAACGCTAAATTCACCTTTACTGCGCATGCATAAATCCTCACTGAGATGATACAGACGGAAAAATAAATAAAGTTATCGTGCAATTCTTCAGCAAAAATATCGTATCATTCACTGATGGTCCCGGTCGCTCTCACTCACCATTATATATTTGGTGTAAAACGTCTCAGGTTACTATTGTAACCATAGTTCCCTGAGAACAGGGAACGAGACGATGCGTCGATCGACGCCATGGGAACGCCCCCAGCGTGACTGCGTCTGAAGCATCTATGTCAACTAGTCCAATGGAAAGAATGAGCGTCACGGGCGGGTGACGTCATGACCAGGAAATGATAAAAGCACATCCGGTGCAAACCGGCATTAGCTTCGAAAATTGCCGAAGCAAGCCGATCACAGGGATGCAGGAAGTATGGCAGGGTGACGCATCGTCTCGTTCCCTGTTCTCAGGGAACTATGGTTACAATAGTAACCTGAGACGTTCCCTTACGAAGGGAACTCAACGATGCGTCGATCGACGCCATGGGAACGAGAATACCCAAAGCGCCAGAATTCCAAGTACCTGAGTGTTAGTCTGTTGTAACTAAGCACTAAGCACCTGAGAACCTGGGGCAGCATCCAGGTCCAGGCAGTAAAACCTAATGAATGTGAGCGGTGAGGACCAGCCTGCCGCATCACACACGTCTTGAAGAGAAACTCCAAGTAATAAGGCTTTAGAGGCCGCCACACACCTCGTAGAGTGAGCTCTGACCGCCAAAGGACACGGCTGGTCAGAGTACTCGTATGCAAGTGAAATAGCCTCAACTATCCACTTACTAACCGTCTGTTTAGAAGCAGGAAGACCCTTCTCAGGTGATCCAAGCAAATAAATAACTGGTCGGACTTCCTCATTGAAGATGTCCGATAAACATAAGTATCCAGTGCTCGCACTGGACACAAGAGGTTCAGCCTTTCCTGGTCCGCAGTGTGCCACGAAGGAAACGTGAAATCAGGGGGTCTCAACCCAACGATGTACCCCCCACAGGGCGTGGTAAGCCGCAATGGCCGCCACGTAGACCTAAAGCGTGGAAGGACATAGACCTGACGTAAAACGCTCCTGCAGGAACTCGAGTACTGTGTTCACAGAACAGTTAACCGGATCCCACTGATGTCGGTGACACCATACAGAAAAAACTTTCCATTTAAGCGCATATAGTTTCCTAGTAGCTGGAGCTCTGGAGCTTAGAATGGTCTCAACAACCTCAGTTGAGAGACCACTCTCTATGAGTTGGGCCCCCTCAGAGGCCAAACCCACAGGTTCCAAATCTCCAAATATTGTGCCGGCCTGAGACAGAAGGTCTCTCCTGATCGGGATTTCTCCAAGGGAGGACCGTCTAAGAGATGGATCAGGTCCGCAAACCAGATCCGACTCGGCCAGCGTGGTGCTACTAGCAGTAGGCTTATTCCGTACTGGCGAACTCGCTCCAGAACTCCTGGGTGCAGAGCAACAGGGGGAAATGCGTACAGACGTAGCCTCGGCCACGTCTGCACCATAGCATCCAGCCCAGGGGGCTGGGTGAGTAAGGGAGAACCAAAGTGGACAGTGCGTCGTATGCTGAGACGCAAACAGATCCACCTCTGCTTGGCCGTAAAACTCCCAAATAATCCCCTGGCCTCAGCTCCTGCCTCGACAGGATGTCTGCTCCAATATTTTGGTCCCCAAGAATATACACTGCCCTCAGGGAGAGTACCTTCCCCAGAGACCACAGGAGGATCCTCAGACCCCCCTGACGGTTCAGATAAGAGACCACCGATGTGTTGTCTGTACGGACGAGCACATGATGACCCCTCAGGTCTGGGAGGAATTGCTTCAACGCATTGAAGACAGCCATCATCTCCAGGCAATTTATGTGCCACGAGAGATGATGACTCTTCCACAGACCCTGAACCGAGCGGCCTTCCATTACCGCTCCCCAGCCGGTGAGGGAAGCATCTGTCGAGATAGTAACTCGATGGCAAAGAGCTCCAAACACCGGACCCTGGGTTAAGAACCAGTGCTTCCTCCATATAACTAAGGCACGAAAGCAACGCCGCGTGACCTTGATCATACGAAGTGGGTTTCCCCTCGGGGAGAACCCTCTGGTCCTGAGCCACCACTGTAAAGGCCTCATGTACAGCAGGCCAAAAGGTATCCCGTTGGACGCTGCTGCCAAAAGACCCAACAGTCTCCCGAACTGTTTTACAGTGTGTGACTGGCCTAGCTTCAGCTCTTTTGTGGCTGACAGGATAGCAGCTACACGAACGGGCGATAGGGTGGCCCGCATCGTCACTGAATCCCATACCACACCAAGGAAAGTGGTTCTCTGTACTGGAGAAAGCACACTCTTCTTGGTATTGAGCCTCAACCCCAACCTCTGCATATGAGCGAGAACGACACCTCGGTGCCGAACCGCCAACTGCTCTGATTCCGCTAGAATCAGCCAGTCGTCGATGTAGTTCAGAATACGTATGCCCTGCAGCCTGAGCGGGGCTAGAGCTGCATCTACGCATTTCGTGAACGTGCGGGGTGATAGAGCTAGACCGAAAGGAAGTACCCAATACTGGTATTCTTTGCCCCCGAAAGAAAACCTTAGGAACCTCCTGTGCTGAGGGAAGATGGAGACATGGAAGTAAGCGTCCTTCAGATCTATCGTGACAAACCAGTCCTCGGATCTGATTTGAGTCACGATCTGTTTGAGTGTCAGCATCTAGAACTTGAGTTCCTGTACTGAACGATTTAACAGACGAAGATCTAAAACGGGACGCAACTCTCCATCCTTTTTTGGAACAATGAAATAACGGCTGTAAAAACCCGACCTCGGTCGGGTGAGTACACCTGTTCTATAGCTTCTTTCGCTAACAGGGCCTTTACCTCTTGCTCCATTACCAGAGCCTGCTCGGGATGCACCACTGTGGGCAACACCCCGCTGTAACGAGGAGGACGTGAACCAAACAGGATTCTGTATCCTTTCTCTACAATCTGCAGGACCCAACGAGAAATATTCGGCAGAAGCTTCCACGCTGCCAGAAAATTTACTAAGGGAACCAGCCTCTCGAGGCTGGTCTCTGGTGTTAACGAGACAGCCAGTCCTGGAGCCTGAAACATAATGGCAGGAACTACCTGAACTGGCTGCTCTAAAACCCCCCTCAGAGGGCGCGAAACCGATGCAGTGCCGCAGCATAGCATCAGCGACTCGCTGGAGACCGCTGCGCCCCGAAGCACCAAGGGTGACGGGGTTGGCAGAACGGTCCCGTGAGGACCCCGAAGTGGAACGGGCACCGTATTCTGAGGTGTACACCGCTCCACTTCGGTCGGGGCTGTCCTCACAGGTCTGACGCCAGTGACGTCAGGACCGCTTTTTTTTTTTTTTTTTTTGAGCCGAAGTCTTCTTCGCCTGAAGAACGGTCCTCAGATCCGGCTTCGACTTAGAAGACTTCGACTGAGAGTGTTGCGCCTGTTTCCATTGTTTATGTGGAGGTGCACGAGACGAAACACTCTCTTTCTGTTGCACATGATATGATGAGCTCGACGGCTGGGGCTGCTCACGCCCAGCAGCCTCAGGGGGCTGGACACGGCGAGGGATAAACTTTTTAAAAGCGTCAGCTTGCTTCTTAGACTCCTGAAATCGCTCGACGACCGTGTGGACTGCGTCGCCAAAGAGACCAGAAGGTTCAAGCGGAGCATCTAATAAAAAAGCTCGATCTTTTTCTTTAATCTCTGACAGATTTAACCATAAGTGTCTCTCAGTAGCTACCAAGGCAGCCATAGACCGCCCAATTGTTCTGGCGGTCTCCTTAGTAGCCCTGAGAGAAAGATCGGTAGCACGACGAAGTTCTCGAATATCGTCATGAGTAATTCCCTCACTACTATCCAGATCCCCCAGCAGGTCAGCTTGATACGCCTGTAGCACTTTTTTTGCCATTGTATGCAGACATGCTCCAGCTTGACCTGCTGCCGTATAAGCTTTGCCCACTAAAACCGAGGTGGCTTTAAGCGGTCTAGTGGGCAAAGCCGAGGCTTTCAGGGACGATGCGGGACCAGGCGAAAGATAGCTGTTTTTTATGCTAAATTCTGTTCCGCCTGGGGCATCGCCTCATAACCATACTCTTTTAGCCCTCTTATTCTCGAATAAGTGTTAACTTGAGGGCTAAAAAGTCGTGAAGAGTAAGGTTTATTCCACGATTTCGATATTTCATTGTGAAGATCGGGAAAAAAGGGAAGCTCTCGTGGTGGAGATAATGTAGTGGATGATAAAAAGCGCTCATCTAATTTACTTCGAGCGCCTTTATTCTCAGATGGCCATACAATATTTAATTTTTTACAGCCCGTGACATAACATCCACCAGCTCATCATATGCTGGGGAAATAAATTGTGAATCTTTTTCCCCCCTGTGTGTGCTTTCACTCTCCATACTCATAACATCGACCTCCTCGGAGGAAGAGCATTGAAGTAATGGAGGGCTCTCTCCCCGGGCGGAAGAAACCGCAGAGCGTGCTTCCGACACCGGGGGGAGAGCGCTGGATCTTCCGGGTAAGGAAGGAGAAAAGGCCAAGAGACCCGTCTCCAACCCCTCCGAAAGATCCTTCCGCGATCCCCAGGAATGCATTCTCCGCGCCGCATCGGCAGACGCGGGTCCTGATCCCTGAGGATCGCGAGCCTGCCCACTCTTTACATCAAAGAGTGACAGGCGAGAGCGGAGCATGCGGAGCGGTATTCGCATTTCACAGTGTTGACACTCAGCCTCCTCGAAGGCTGAGACCGCATGCTCCACTCCCAAACAAATGACACAAAGCTCGTGTGTGTCCCCACCCGTTAAATAACGCGGGCAGGGAGGAACACACTGCTTGTACACTTGTTTCGCCATAACGTTTCCGAATAAATTGCAACAGACAACAATAAATAGACAGAGACAGTATAACACAGATCGCTTGCTGAGGCAACAGAAGCTAATGCCGGTTTGCACCGGATGTGCTTTTATCATTTCCTGGTCATGACGTCACCCGCCCGTGACGCTCATTCTTTCCATTGGACTAGTTGACATAGATGCTTCAGACGCAGTCACGCTGGGGGCGTTCCCATGGCGTCGATCGACGCATCGTTGAGTTCCCTTCGTAAGGGAACACTAAAACGTCTCTCATGTTTCACTGCAGGACAGCAGATGCGAGTGAATCCTGTCATCTGTGCATGACTGTGTGTGTGAAGAGTGTGTGAAGTCACATATTCTAGCAACTGTGTGAAAGTGAACAGCACATAACAGACACAATACCGGTATAAACATGAATATCTATTGGTTCGATATGCGTCACATGACTAAACTTACGTCATGGTTTATAAATACCTCAGTTTTCACAGTCCACACGACAACACGAAAACACAGTTTTCAAATGTATCCAATTTGGAGAGCGTTTTCAAAAAGCTTCGTTTTTATTAATAAAAACTCAATCTCAGCGTGGACCGAAGACAAAACAGAGAGAAAAAGATGCGTTTCCAAACGAAAGCATGTTCGTGGGGACGAGGCCTGAGACAGTTCAGGTCGTAGAGTGTCGGACGGATCAGCTGAGATAGATGAGAAACTTGAAAGTAATATAATGATTTTGACCAAGTAGAAATTAAAACCAATATTTGCATACCACAGAAGTGAACAAATCATGATGGTTAAAACAGCATTAGAGTTCCTTAGAATATCCAGAATATTGTGTTTTTTCTCCCTCATCTTTGCTGCCTCCTCAATCTAAGGAAACATGAAAAGCATTAATGAAACTGGAGCAGGTGTGAGTTTATTTAGGACGTGTTTGTCAACAGTTCATTACCTCAGATGAAGTGAAGAGGACTTCAGGAGCGGAGACCTTGTTCTTGTGAGCCGCGAGTCTCAGGATGGCCTCGGCCTCGGCTATTCTTCCCTGAGAGAGAAGCCATCGGGGAGACTCCGGAATAAACCTGGCGCATCACAAACACTTTTATTACTAGTTAACTTCAGTCAGTTTATTCCGCTTTAAATATTAATTCAAGAGATATAAATTTGTCAGTTTTTTTGTCAGCATATCAAGCCACTGTACTTTAAGCCATTACTATAAATAGTAATTAAATAATGTTAATATTTTACATTTTAAATTATTAAGACTATATGTTCTCAGTGTGGACCACCTTAAGATATTTTTGTATATTTCATGTAGCTTTTTTTCTAATGCTGAGAGATAAGCACATGTAAAGATGTGGCCAGAGAAATAAACTGCACACAGTTGAAAATAAACACAGTTTTCTTAACATTAGTCAAGGCTTGGTTTCTGTCACAGTGTCTGGTTGTGTTCCCTTGTTTATCACTAGAGGTCCTCGTTCTCCCGGTGTCCTTCACATTTGACTTCAATTCCCAGCATTCTGTCTGTCACTGTCACTCATCAGTTCATTGCACTCAGCTGTTCCCCGTAATCATTGTTCCCAGCTGTTCTGTGTTAGTCTTGTAAAATATGTGTATATAACCCAGTCTGTTTCAGTGTGTGTCACGGAGTCCTTGTTTAATGTCACACCACTTCCAGATCTTCGTCCTTGTTCTTGTTCCTGGTTTTGTACTTGTGTTTTTGGATTTTGACCCCTGCCTGCATGACTACGTGTTTTTGGATTGCCCTTTAATTAAATGACTGCTATTGGATTCTCTGCTTCCCGTGTGGTTTACGTGACAGTTTCAATACATTTTTTTTTTAGACTAACAAGGAAGTTTTGAGTTCTGAAACCTACTGTGTTTTATAGTTAGATGCAATGACCTTATGAAAAGGGTTAAAGTCCCCTTGCAGTCAATAGTTTTATCCCTTAAAACTCATCTTTGATCACCAAAATTATATATTTACACGTTTTTTTCCTTTAAAAAATTCTTCATGCCTTAAAATATCTTGAATAACTAGACACCCTTGCCTCATTTAGTATGCGCGGTTCTATGAATATGCAAATGAGCCCCGCCTCCACTCCCTCACTCACTCAGAGATCCACTCGTTGACGATCACACGTTGATCTGATTGGTTACAAGGTCGTTTGTGACGTCAGAAACACCAGCGATTTCAAACCGTGTTTTTGAGACTGTCTTTGGTTCACTGCAGTTTTAATGAAATTAAAAATACTTTGCAATGGTGTTGACTTATGAATTTGTCAATTTGTCTTAAAACATATTAAAAACACCACTTAGACTTAAAGTTTGATTTTCACCACAGGGGGACTTTTCTCAGTTCATGACTCCTTTTGTTAGGTACACTAGCTGAAGACAACTAATATTCACACAGTCTCAGAAATAAAATACAGTATGTCCACACTCTCTATGATTGGAGGGCTTTTACCATATATTAATGACCTCCTGCTTGTCCCTGGTTTATACCCGTTTTATGTTACTATTAAATCACTTTCTAAATGTGTTACCTTGATCATTCACACCTGATCTTTCTTTATAATTCTCTGTGGCTTTAACTCAAGGGGCTTTCACACCGGAGGAACCTCTTCATCGTTCCTACAACTATTGGCGGAAGATCCCGGTTTCTGGCGTGTTTGCACTGCAGGAACTGGGAACGATTTCAGTTCTAGGAAATCATTTTGGAGGAACTAATTTACTCCTCCTTCAGAGTCGGTCTAGACCAGCGCTATAGGAAGTATCCGTGACGTTAGTGTTCGCTGATTGGCCGAACGCACGTGAAACACCAGAACCCGCCATTTTTACAAAAGCTGTGTAAACACACAGATTACAGCCTATATATTTACTCCAGAAACTAACTCTACGAACACTGAAAACAGTGATAGATGAAGCTCTTCACCTTTACACTGAGAAGAACATCCAGCGCATCTTTGAGGGGAGCAAGAGAAACATGATGTGTGGTTTATGTCCAGAAACACTGGACATAAACCACACAGCATAAGCTAATTACTTTAGTACGGTCTACTTTCTATGGATAACAGTTCTATCTAAAACCGTATGAGACAGGACTGTTAGACAGACCGTAAACTAATGAACACGGAGAATGCGAGCACTGTGAGTTCAGTCATTCTCAGCGCCGTCAAAATAAAAGTCCCAACAACAAGCGTGTCTTGTAACTAACTCTAAGGAAAGTGTAAAGGTAAATTATTCTTTATTCTATTAGTTTCCTCTGTTAATATTATGAGTCCTTTATTTTGGGAATAAAATAAAGAGGGGACTAGTTTGTGAGACGCACCCATGGAAGTAAGGATGAAAATCACATTTCGTTCTGAAATCGTATAAGGCTCTTAAAAAGGATAATTAAGCACCTAGCTGGAACGGGAACAAGGTATTGTGTGTTTGATTTGTTTAATGTTTATGTGCAGTAATACGTAGGTTAATCTATTCAACTGTGAAGATGTGTTTAAATGTATTATTTTCGCCTGTGCCATGTGAAGTCATGCTAACATAAGCTTTTTAGCATTGTTAATACTGACTGAGGCAACATCACAGAAAGGTTTTTATAAATGGTTATTCGTACGGCTAATGTGACCTAATGTTTGTTTGTAAGAGCTAATTTTATGTTATTTATCTGTCGTGTAGCTCCTACGGTGTTTCATGAAGAAAAGGTGTAAGAAAGGATAACTAGACACCCTCGCCTCATTTAGTATGCGCGGTTCTATGAATATGCAAATGAGCCCCGCCTCCACTCCCTCACTCACTCAGAGATCCACTCGTTGACGATCACACGTTGATCTGATTGGTTACAAGGTCGTTTGTGACGTCAGAAACACCAGCGATTTCAAACCGTGTTTTTGAGACTGTCTTTGGTTCACTGCAGTTTCACTGCTTAAGAAAGGAAAAAATAGATTTGTGTTTCAAAACAAGGATGATGGCTGAACATAATTAAAGGCTTCTGGAAAGATCAGTACACTTCAGCATTGTCTGGCTTGGGTTTTGCTACATGTCTTTCGTCACTTCAGAGTTTCTACTGGCGGTGCGAATGCAACCAGGAAAACGATCCTATAGGAATCATTAGTTCTCAGGGAACCATCCTGGTGGCCAGATCCTAGAACTATCCGGTGCGAAAGCCTCTTTAGTCTGTCTTCACACTCACCACCACAGCGGTAAATACAGGAGTCCAGTGAGGGCGTTCGTGAGCACCAGCCATCGCCAGCTGCGGATGAAATAAGCTGCTAATGGAAAGAACATCTGACCAATCCCAGATCCCATGAAGATACCCAGAGAACCGAACACCACCCGACTCGCTGGACTCAGGATTTCACAACCTGTTCATCAAGAGGAATGCATTTTTATCAGATGAGAGGAGACACCGATGACTTTTGAAATCGTGCAAATGATTGTAATTCATGGTTTTACCTAGGACATATGCTACAACATAATTAGAAAAACCACTAAATCCCACAAAGAAGTAGATGGCAGTGAAGATTTCCCAGCTTGGAGAAAACATCTGGATTATGATGGTCACTGTCTGCATAGCCATCATGCTAAAAAGTACAGGTCTTCTGCCGTACCTGCACATATCACATATATTATGTTTGAGCATTTTAGAGTCATATTTGAATTCCACATATTGAATGTCAGAGGTTTAGCTTAGCTCTCTGCTCTATTAACTATTAGTGTATTTTGTGTGAAGATTCGAAAGCTAACGCTTGGATTGTGGGCGCTAACCTGTCAGACATCTGTCCTGAAAGAAAGGTCCCCACCAACACACCAAAGAAGTATATAGATGAGGTCAGTGGGCCTTTGTATTCATTCTCACAAATCAGGTCCCACTGAAAAACACAAGCACAGAAAAGTAACTGAACAAAAAAACCTGCCATTGAAGTAGACGTGTGCCGTTATTTCGGTAATACTGTTTATCGTGGCAATTACTATGCACAATATTGTTACTGTTACGAATTAATCCACTGGAGGCAAGCTGGTAGAGAACCCAAATGCAACTTTGCTACAAAACATAATCAAACATAAAACAAGGGCATGGCAAGGCATGAAACTCAGAACAAGAACCTGGACAAACATTCAATACTAGACAAAGACACATGGCAAAAATGAGGGCTTAAATACACAACGACTAGACAAGGAACAATGTGAACAATGATCAGACGATTAACAAATGACAAGACACATGGCAGGATCACATGACAATCAGGGAATCACATGACAAGACAAGAACCAGGAACAAGAAACAAAACCCAAACCGTAGCAGTTACCGTGAGCACTTCAAAATACTGAATAATTCTAGATGACATAAGAGCTTAACTGTTTTCATTTCTCTGGACTTACAGAAGTTTAATTTCTATCAGTAAGTCAAGAGAGCGCTCTAATGCAACCCGTACGGGCTGTTTAACACGTGTGCCACATCTGACTGAGAACGAGAGTGAAAACAAAACCTAAAATGAGAAGCATGTCTGAAGTAGGAAAAATTATCTATCTGAAAATGAAAGTGCATTAGGGAATTACATTACATAATCGTTTTTGTGTAATAGTCGTGTATTTGAGGTCGTTTCCGATTACAAACGCAGAGCATGTGAGATTGAGGAAACAAATGCGTGTTAAATTAAAAAAGTCATGCTGCCAAGTATGAATTATTCATAAATGTGTGCGTCAGTTTTTAACAAAGTACATTTCATTGTTCGTCTCCATGCAGTTGTGATATAGGCCTATTATGCATGCGGGAACATTTGGAGAATATACACTGCGGTGTAACTTGCATTTTGTTTATTATGTGTTATGTAAGTGAATATGTGCAATCAGCAACAAAATAATCCCTGGAGAATGCAACAATATTACAGTGATAATAATAATGAACTGAAGTTCTCTTATATCTTTTTTCAATGCAATCAGAATCACATATTACAGGGAGCCATGTAATAAACGTAATTTAGTTGTTTATTTAATAATTGTGCTTAAAGATGGTTGTTATTCCCTTATTAATAATAGACTTAATTTATATTTTAATCAGTAAAATATTCTGTTGCATGAAATACAAATCTACTTTGCATATTATAAATAATAATTTATTTTTGGATTCATTTAAATGTTCATTTAGTTTCTTAAATGTTCAAGATTCTTTTCTTTTTTTATAAATTTTTTCCCAAATGCCAGTTGATGTTTAACAAGTAACTAAAACATTAAAACCGCAATAACGTTTCATTGTTAAAACTTTGATAATAAAACTGGATTAGTTAAGCAGATTGCTCAATGTTTTAAAATTATGAAATCATAAATCAGTGGAACCAAGGCTAACCACTTTAAATTTAATATAGACGTTAGATATAATGTAACTTTTACTTTGTTGTAAACAGTCTGCCATAGACAGTGTGTTTGCCTACTCATTATACATAACCACACAGCTAAAAGTATTCCTAATATGCTGGATTTATAACCTTTAGATAAACTCTGGTTTGTGTAATATTTAATGAAGTTGAAGATATGAAGTACTATCTCCTTCCCAATGAACACATTATAGTAGGTAAAAATGCTGTTGATTTGAAGGATTCAGTTAAGCTGACATGTATAAACAATCTTTGTAAGATGTTTATGGAGATGTATTTATTTATCCTGCCATCCATCTTATGGAAGATCTCAGGGATGCTGGATATTTATGTTAAACAGAAACAGAAACAAGTCAAAGGTGGCAGTTACTTAAACGGATCTTCAAAGGATCATCCAGATTAATCTCAAGAACAGTTTGGTCAGCTGGACATTAGACCGTACATCAACAGCAACTCACCTCTGTCACTATCGTAGACTCATAAATCACTTTACTGTAGTTCCAGCCATTCAGACAGGACTCTATCTCTATCTCACTGACATTGACATCCACATTTGGGGTGTAGTTAAGCATGGAAAACTGTCTCAGTGTTTCTATGTTGTATCTGGTGCAGGAACTGCGCTTTAAAACACCATCTTGCATCTTCGTTGGGATTGCGGCTTCTCTCCACACAAAACTGATGTTGTACTCCTCTGGGATCAGACACTCGTGAGATGGCGTATCACCCACAAAAACGATGTAGAGGCCCACAAAACCATTGGGAAGGATACTAATAGCTAATGCAAAGAAGACAGTCAGCTGGAACGGACCCCATGTTCCCAGAAAAGAAGTGATGTCATCATAATCCCTCATTTTTGAACCATCAAGTTTCTCTGCTGTTGGCAATGTCCTCTTTCTTTTATCATTCAGTTTTGCACATGCTTGTCACCCCTCCCAAACACACAGATCTGAAATGTAATGTTTATGGTACACTTTGGCAAGGCGTTTGGCTGTTTAAAGTCCAGGTGCTGACCAAGGTATCGCTTAACAATCATTACATCAGATACTGATCTTTGATTCATAATGTATTCATGAAATGAGCAACTCAGTGACCTTTGTAATTTCAAGAGCAGAATTTCAGAGAAAAAAAATCCAAGCGTTGCTGTGTGTCTAGAGATTCGATTTTAAACATGACAGACATATTTAAATCTGATCGTATACTGACCAGAATTGGCACTCCTGTCACTCTTATTGGGCAGCACTGATGTTCAGAAATACTCAACTTTCAGTGTTTAAAGTTTGGTTAGAACTGGAAATATGTTGTGTAAGGCTAGGCTTAGGCAGTTACCTTTAAACTGGACAAACTAGTTTTAACAGGGAAGGATTTTGCGGTTATAATTTATTTGGTAACACTTTATTTTACAGTGTCCTTGTTGCACTGTTACATGGATTTACTGTAGTAATAACTATAAATTATGCATAGTTACATGCAAATAACCCTCAACCAAACCCCAATCCTTACTCTAACTCTATAGTCTACAGTACATGCAGTTAATTATTATTACTCAGTACTCAGATGCATAATTAAACTGTAACACAGACACCTTAAAATAAAGTGTAACCCTTTTTTTAAGGTGATGTAGTTACATTGTACTTAAATTAGTACTGAGTTAGTTAGTTACGGTTAGGGTTTGGTTTAGGGTAAGTTGCTTGTATTTATGCATAATTTACTGTTATTATTATAGTAAGTACACGTATAGTAACATGCAACTACATCACCTTAAAATAAAGTGTTACCGATTTTGCTTATATGTTTGGGTGTGATTTAAAAAAAAAAGGTGTCATCAGTGAAATTTTTATGTAGAAATTTAGAAATACAGAGTAATTAAAAATACTGAAAAGAATTGTTTGAAAATAATTAAATAACATGTGTAACCATTAACTTGACTATGAAGTGATTTACACAATTTACATTATTATTAAGACAAGCTGTCAAACATTTTGAATTGTTTGCATTATATTCATTCCATCTCAGTCCAGGATGAGTCGTAGAGTCGCGCACGTTCTACTAGGCTGCTCAAAACACTGAAAATGAAATCTGTTACACAAGATAAAATGAAGATCAGTTTTGGTCTTCTGAAAGAGAGGTGGTAGGCAACTCTAGATAATCTCGCCTCATCTCCAGGACTGCAGTAGCTTGTTAAACCGTTGACCATTAGACCTAAAATTATAGCATAATATTAATCCAATTACTTACTGTCCCCCTGGTAAGAATCTGTAATGCATGTTTTAATATGCCGGCAGGAAAACTCGCATCAGCTTCAACTGTCGGAAATGGGAAATGCATCCCGTCTGACCAGAAGTAGGGATAAAAGATTAAGACCAGAAGGGGGAAATCAAAACCGCTCCAAATCTCACCTTGTATGTTTGTCTCCTGGTGTAGAAGCTGTTGTTTGACAATAAACACAGTCGAGACTAAACATATGATGACTTTAGGGTCTGCCACCCCTGATACAGCAGATGGCATCTAAAACAAGTACACTGAAAACCATAGTATGCTTGTTCAACTTAGAAAATGTAGTTCATGTGCTAACATCTACATTTACTGCTTTTGTTGATGTGAAAGGAATTGTATAGGATTATTGAATACAACTGAATTCAACCTGTTTTTTCAACCAATTTTTACTGAGGTATAACTGTTAGTTACTCGATTTGTCCTTCAAATTTAAATCACTTAGTAAGTTTGATATAATCTCCTTTGTCTCACGATGAACATATCAACATTTGTTTTATGAGCTCATCGCACATTTTGACTTTGATACAACTTTCAAATTCCATTAACTTCTTAATTGTTACAAATTGAAATTAAATATTTTATCTTATGCAACCTGACTTAAATGATGGGAAACATTGTTGTAGGTTATATGAATATTAGTTCCATTTCTGTCGGACACTCTCGACATCACGTCAGTGAACGACGAATAGGAATCTCGCTAGAGAGGCCAATCTACTTTGAGTGTAACTGATCGAGCCAATGCACATCGGCATGCGATATTTGCATCAGTTGCACCTCGCAGCGCGGGTATATGTCTGTCTCTCTCTCTACAAGCAAGTGTTTCTAGACGAGTTCGACGGAAGGACGCTTTTCTTTGGCTGGTGTTGGCGTGACGGTGCTTGCAGCAGTGATCGCGCTCTTCAGATCACAAACAGCTTTTCACGTGCCGTGAACAATCATGTGTCGCCGAGCTCTCACAACAGCCTGTGCTTCCGGGGGAGTGGCGACTCCATCCCAGGCGGTCCAGCTGATCTGAAGACATTTCGGAGTCGCATAGATACACCTGTTTGCCTCTCCAAAAACGTCCCACTGCCAGCTGTTCTACTCTCTGACCGAGGGAACACTCGGCATGGATGCACTGGCACACAGCTGTCCCTGGGGTCTGCTCAAATATGCATTTTCCCCAGTGAGCTTTCTCGTACAGACACTGTGCAAAGTCAGGGAGGACAAGGAGCAGGTCCTGTTAGTGGCACCTTACTGTCCCAACCGGACCTGGTTCCCAGAACTCTCACATTCATCGGAGGAGGGACCTGCTTTCTCAAAGACGGGGCACCCTATGAGGTTCTAGGTGACCTACCCCAAGAGGTAATGAACACCATCACTTCGGCACGAGCATTGTCTACGAGACACGCTTACACTTGAAGTGGAACCTGTTTGTCGAGTGGTGTTCTTCTCACCGAACACTCCCCTAGAAGTGTTGCTTCCTCCTGGGCGCTGGCACGTGGCACCTTACTAAAAGATATTTGTAGAGCTGTGGGCTTGGCGACACCCAACACGTTTGCTAGATTCTATAGCCTGCGTGTAGAGCTGGTATCCTCCTGTGTTCTCAACTCAAATGGGTAGAGAGCACTGAGAGGCCCGGCTAGTGTCGGCTTGCTGTACCAATACATGCCCTTATATTGCTCGAGAGTTCCCTTCAGGCAAACCCTGTTGCGACCCTCCTTCGGTCATAGCGGCACGTCCGGCGCCGGGCCTACATTCGCTGTATCCATGAGAACCTGTGTTAGGCTGGAAGAGGCAGCATCTGTGGCGCTTTGGTAGGGATTCCGATTCATCGGTCACTGACTTGACGTAGAGAGTGACCGAATGAAAGGGAACATCTCGGTTAACGTATGTAACCCTCGTTCCCTGAAGGAGGGAACAAAGACCTCACGTCCCATCGTGGTAGATTGGCCTCTCTAGTCGAGTCACTAACGTGACGTCTCCGTTCCCTCCTTCAGGGAACAAGGGTTACATACGTAACAGTGATGTCACATTAAATAAATGTTACTATAACCTTTAAGGAAGCATTTCACTTTCACTTTCACTCCAGATTCAAGGCAATTTATCAACTGTCGCTTTCATTGTGGCTATTATGATATTCAAACTAAAATGAACCCATTTTAATTGTACTCAATTAGTGCCAGAGAACTGTTGTTACATGACCAGTTTATTTGTACTTGTTCCCTTTATTCTGAGGGGAAATTCAGATCGATCTCATCGCTATTATTGTGGCTGCAAAATTATATTCAAACTCAAATTAAACCACTTTAATACTGTACAAAACACATAATCAGCACCTGAGATTATTAATGATAAAAAGATTACTAATTACAATCATACTTGAATATGAAATATTGCATTGCATTTATTAACCCATTAAGTGTGAGAATTCTGTCTCAAGTCAACAAAGAAGAGTATGAGAAAGATAGGATTAGGAAGGACGAATTAAGATACAGGGTTACGCTTTATTTCGATAGTCACTTTAGACAATTTACTAACTATAAGTAACTTTTCAACTACATGTCAACTAACTGTCATTAGAGCATTAGTAAACTGTAGTAGACTGTCAGTAGACTGGTAGGTTATGGTTAGGTGTTAGGGTTCGGGTTAGGAGAACAAGTTGACTTGTAGTTGCAAAGTTACTTATAGTCAGTAGAATATCTGTTGGGGGACCAACAAAATAAAGAGTTAGCAGATATTAAGCAGACTGTCTACTAATCCTCTAATGACAGTTAGTTAACATGTAGCTGCAAAGTTACTTATAGTTAGTTGAATGTCTAAAGTGAGCTATCGAAATAAAGTGTTACCAGATACAGTAAATTAAATCAAACAAGAAGCAGGAAAACAAGAAGATCCAAGAAATCTGATTTGATTCAGCAAGCAGTCAAGCTGTTTTTGCAGATGGAAAAAGCACTGACAGAGACATCAATGAATTTGAGGTTGATTTAAAGGATTACAAAGAAATGTCCTTAGTTGAAGATGTTACAGTTGCAAAACTCCATGCAGCAACCAAAGTTGCCACTTTTACCGTTCTCCCTCACAACAAAGAAAAAAAGTAACTCTGACTCACATATGCAACAGTAAATTGATGAGTATCTGACTACACAAGAAATGAGCAGGTCTGATCTGACATTACAGATGACACAGATTTGGTTGGGTCTCTCTTGATGGGGTCAAACTGTGATCCCTAGTACAGTAAGCATTAGACCTTTTAGAAGCAGGATTAAATGGGTAAGATTTACTGGGGACACAAGGGAGAGAAGCTGTTAATCAAAGCTCAATTTATTGTGCACATATTGGATTGCAGAGTTTGTATAGTCTCTCTGTACGTACAAACATCAATGATTAAACAGAAACTCGAAATGATTGGAGTGCAGTGACAGGGCTATGGCTTCTTTTTACTAATATATAAAAAATACTATAATTCAATGGATGTTTAGGTTTTTCCTGATGATAGAAACCCATCATTCTGCTTTGCTCCATTTTACGGGACCAGGAAGTTTGTCTTGCAGTCTGCACAAAGAGAGAGAGAGAGAGAGAGAGAGAGGTCGATGAGATGAATATATTTTTAAGAATATTGGACAAGACTGACTTTCATTGTATGGACACAAAAACAAAAACAAAAAAATAAACAAAAAAAACAACATCAACATCAAAAAGAAAGTAAGTAAGTTTTAGCCATTTTTCAAGGACAATAGATTAGACCTGAGGGACAAGATGGGTTCATAACAGTACCGATCTGTGTACTGTCTCATTGGTTTCCACCAGAGATTTGAGCTCCCTGAACATGAGGGATCTGCAATTGGTGTAAATGAGCCACATATAGAGTATTTACAGATTTCTATAGGGATGCAGGGCAAGAGCTGCAGTGGATGAAAGGAAGGATACTGGATGGCTCAGGACCCTCCCTGCTGAAAAATCCAGCACAACCTGCATGGATGGTCCAGGCTGATTTATGCTGGTATTATACTGGTCTAGCTGGTGGACCAACAAAATGGAGCTGGTTCATCAGCATGGTCTTGCAGGTTTGAGTGCGAGTAGGCCAGCTGTCTGTATGCAAGCATTGTTTTGGGAACAAGCATTGTTTTTGCTTGCATATTTCTATATTCAACACATTAATGATGTATAAAAACCAAGAAAATTGCCTAATAAAAGCATAATCATAAGCAGTTTGTTCAATACCATGGGTTCTAAGAAGAGTTCCTGAGGACAGTTAATAACAACTTGATAATGAAAGTTCAAAACTGAGAGTTTCTGTTTTTAAAGACTTTCATACTTATTTGGGAAGTCACATGTGTCAAAATCCAGCTGTCAGTCACTGATTCCAAAAAGTACACATATAGTAAAAGGTATGTCATTACAGGCAGGAGCATGAAATATTATTGAAAATAGTGATGGCATGCACTTTCAACAACTGCTGAAAGATAATTAATTCAACCAAAGTCAATGGCCAAGCGACCAACTAAAGGAAACACTGATCATCATAATGGTATCATTCAAACTGACTTTAACAACTTTTCTACATGTACCATTTGAAATAAATAAAGCCAAACTGGTTTGCAATAAGTGAATATGGCAATGCTGTTTTTGGAGTCGTTTAATCATTTGCAGTTGTCTTCATCTAAGGCTGTGTGGCTGTAAGTCAGTTGTAGTTGTTGTGCAGCAGGGTTATTTTTGTTAACTAAACCTAAAACTAAAACTATTAAAAAAATGTTGTTGGCTGAAATAAAATAACACTTAAACTAAACGAAAATTAGAAATGTTGTCTCGGCAATAAATGGAAGTTGAAGCACTAAAATGATTAACTCGAAATAGCTAAAACTTAAAACTAACTAAAACTTAAATAAACAATTTAAACCTAAATAGCAATATTTTAATGTTTGTTTACATTTCTCAGCATCATACCTCCTGACCTTTATATGGTCTTCAGATATAGTTTGCAGTTGACTGTTCCCAGATCACGTTTAATACTGAATGCGATTGAGTCTTGAATAAGTTTCCCACTGCATATTAAATCTTCTCCTGCTCTTGATGTTTTAAATCACTTATCAAAACATGTTTGTTTCGTGTAGCATTTGAAACGACACTAGGTGTAGTATAATGTAAGGTAAGGTCATTAACAAATACATTTTTTGTAATTAGCCAACTTTCGAAAACCATAAGCTGGACATCATCTTCCTGACAGAAACATGGCTTGGCAGTCATCATAATTTTGTCCTAAATGAAAAATCTCCAGAAGGTTTTAGATACTTCAGCTCCCTAGACTTGTTTTATTAGTTCTCTATCATCCTCCTAGACTCAACAAAGGCTTTCTTGATGATCTTGGAGAACTGCTTTCTAGGATTTTAATTAACTTTGAATGTGTTTTAATCACTGGTAATTTTAATATCCATATGTATGTAATTTCTGACCCATCGACTGTTAATTTCACAGAGTTACTAAACTCATTTGGCCATATGCAGCATGTAACACAAACATGGACACACACTCGATCTGGTGATCTCATGTGGCTTAACCGTCAGTAGATGCTGCCATATCTGACCACTATTGTGGATTTCAGAACCAAAACTGTGAGTGATAGAGAACGTCTCGGTTACGTATGTAACCCTCGTTCCCTGAGTACAGGGAACGGAGGCGTGTCGTCGGGGGAGTTCCCTGACGAATTGGGATCACGCTAGGGAGCCAACTGCCTTCGAGAGAATTAAAACGAGCCAATAGACATTGGCATGCAAGGTTTGCATTCCGCGACCCGCCTACCAGCGCGGGTATAAAAGGCGGAAGTAAACATTGCGCAATGCTTTTCGCTGAGGAGCCGAACAGTGTCCAGTCCTCGCGAAGGTACAGCAACATGGCGAAGGGACGACACGTCTCCGTTCCCTGTACTCAGGGAACGAGGGTTACATACGTAACCGAGACGTTCCCTTTCGTCCTGGGAACTCCGACGTGTCGTCGGGGGAGTTCCCTGACGAATTGGGATCCCTAATAAAACGCCATGGTGCTGGCCCCTTCCAGCGCCCGGCTAAGCTACCCTGCAGCAGTTTCTTGAAATAAGTTGCGGGAGCTAGCACGGGAACCACACTGCTGTTCCGCAAGACCCGCACAGTGGAGCATTGGATAACACTGGGAAAGCGTTCCCTCAAGAGAGGAGGGAACGCTGCGGAAGCCCCAGCCTGACTGAGGAAGGCCAGGAATACACATATGTACTAGCCCGAAGGAATAGTGAAACATATGGCAGTCCCAGAGGTAGTCCCAATCCAAGGGAAGTGGGAGCGTACTCAAGGGGACGACGAACGAGTCCGTCAAGAGGAAGACATGGCTGAACTGCACATGGCATCATGGGTCACAGTAGAGACCACTGGGGCACCCAGTCTACTAACAACTCCTTACTAGAGGTAGCAGACCTGGCGCCGGGCGGTCCGCCGCGCCCAGCACCGAGGGGTGAAGGAGGAACTCACGAGGCTCACCGACGTAGGGCGCCAACGGAGCAAAAAGACGCACGTATCCGGCCGAGGCACGGAGTGGCGTGGCAAGCCGACACAACCTATTCCCTCGACCCACTGGCCGTAGCCAGAACTCGGGAGGAAACAGGTTCCACACGAACGCTATAGAACCTAGCGAACGTGTTCGGTGTCGCCCAGCCCGCAGCTCTACAGATGTCTGTCAGCGAGGCGCCTTGAGCCAAAGCCCAGGAAGCGGCAACACCTCTAGTAGAGTGGGCACGCAACCTGGGAGGACAAGGCTCACCCAGAGATTCATACGCTCGGGTGATAGCATCCACTAACCAGTGGGCTAACCTCTGCTTGGAGACGGCCTTCCCCTTCTGCTGGCCTCCGTAACAGACAAAGAGCTGATCTGAGGTTCTGAAGCTTTGCGTTCTGTCAACATAAACCCGCAGAGCGCGGACGGGACAGAGAAAAGCTAGGGCTGGGTCTGCCTCCTCCTGGGGCAGCGCTTGCAGGTTCACTACCTGGTCCACGAAGGGAGTGGTAGGAACCTTGGGCACATATCCGAGCCGGGGTCTCAATACAACATGAGAAAGGGCCGGCCCGAACTCTAGGCACGATTCGTCGACCGAAAAAGCCTGCAGATCCCCGACCCTCTTGAAAGAGGCCAAAGCTAACAAGAGCGCTGTCTTGATGGACAGGAAATTGAGCTCTACGGTCAGCAACGGCTCAAAGGGGGGACCTTGAAGAGCTCTAAGTACCAGAGCTAGGTCCCAAGAGGGTACAGAGTGCAAAACCCGAGGTGGATTTAACCTCCTAGCACCCTTGAGGAATCTGATGACCAGGTCGTGCTTCCCCAAGGACTTACCTTCTATTGCATCGTGATGCGCGGCTATTGCGGCGACATACACTTTGAGGGTGGAGGGGGACAGCCTCCGCTCCAACCCATCTTGCAGGAAGGAAAGCACGACACCGATCGGGCAAGTTCGGGGGTCCTCCTGACGGGAGGAACACCAATAGACGAACAGGTTCCACTTCAACGCGTAGAGGCGCCTCGTAGAGGGGGCTCTAGCGGAAGTGATGGTAGACCACCTAGAACCTCCGCGTCCCATCCAGAGACCAGACATGGAGTTTCCAGAGGTCTGGACGCGGGTGCCATAGAGTGCCCCGTCTCTGAGAAAGAAGGTCCTTCCTCAGAGGAATCGGCCAAGGAGGGGCTGTCGCGAGGAGCATGAGTTCCGTGAACCAAGTCCTGGTGGGCCAATACGGCGCCACTAGAAGGACCTGCTCCTCGTCCTCCCTGACCTTGCACAGTGTCTGTGCAAGAAGGCTCACTGGGGAAAACGCATACTTGCGTAGGTCCCGGGGCCAGCTGTGAGCCAGGGCATCCGTGCCGAGGGTTCCCTCGGTCAGGGAGAAAAACCACTGGCAATGGGTCGTGTCTGGAGACGCAAACAGATCTACCTGTGCGGCTCCAAAGACACTCCAAACCAGCTGGACCGCCTGGGGATGGAGTCGCCATTAGGTTAGGGTTAGGTCAACCGTGTGGCAGACGAGCTCTCACGGTTGAGCTCCCCTGGAATGTGAACGGCACGAAGCGACCTCAGATGCTTCTGACTCCATAGGAGGAGGTGGGAGGCGAGTCGCGACATGCGACGGGAGCGTAGACCACCTTGATGGTTGATGTACGCAACGGTCGCAGTGCTGTCCGTACGGACCAGTACGTGCCTGTGTCTGAGAAACCCCTTGAGGCGACGCAGGGCTAGACGTACTGCTTGCAACTCTAGGCAGTTGATGTGCCAATGCAGTTGAGGCCCCGTCCACAGACCTGAAACTGCATGCCCTTTGTACGTGGCCCCCCACCAGGTGGCAGAGGCATCTGTGAAAACCACAGCATGCTTGGGAACCTGGACTAGGGGCACTCCGGCCCGTAGAAACGCAGGATCTGACCACGGGGAGAAGGTTTGGCGACAGTGCGGGGTCACTTTGACCCGGAACGTGCCGCTGCGCCACGCCCACCTCGGGACTCGATCGTGAAGCCAGCGCTGAAGCGGTCTCATATGTAACAGGCCGAGCGGCGTTACTGCGGCTGCCATATGCCCCAGGAGCCTCTGAAATTGTTTCAGTGGAACCGCTGTCCTGCCTCGAAAAGACCTGAGGCAGGTGAGCACTGACTGGACGCGTTCCTCCGTGAGGCACGCAGTCTGGGCGACCGAGTCCAGCTCCATACCGAGATAAGAGATCCTCTGCATGGGGCAGAGTTTGCTCTTGTCCCAGTTGACCTGAAGCCCCAACTGGCTGAGGTGCCGAAGCACCATGTCCCTGTGATCGCACAACACATCTCGCGAGTGGGCTAGAATGAGCCAGTCGTCGAGATAGTTGAGAATGCGAACGCCTTGTTCTCTCATGGGGACAATGGCCGCCTCCGCGACTTCCGTGAAGATACTAGGCGACAGGGCCAGCCCGAAGGGTAGGACCTTGTACTGATACGCTCGACCCTCGAAAGCAGACCGAACAAATGGTCTGTGTCGAGGGAGAATCGAGACGTGAAAGTACGAGTCCTTCAGGTCGATCGCTGCAAACCAATCCTGGGGACGGATGCACTCGAAAATGCGCTTCTGCGTAAGCATTTTGAACGGGAGTTTGTGCAGGGCCCGATTCAAAACACGCAGGTCCAGGATTGGCTGTAACCCACCGCCTTTCTTGGGTACAATGAAGTAGGGGCTGTAAAACCCAGACCTCTCGGCAGGAGGGACCGGCTCGATCACGTCCTTCGCCAGCAGGACATCGATCTCTTTCCTCAAGACAGGGGCGTCCACCGACCGCACACGGGTGAAGTGGACGCCCCTGAACTTGGGAGGCCGGCGTGCACACTGAATTGCATAGCCGAACCGGACGGTGCGGATGAGCCATCGGGACGGACCCGGAAGCGTTTTTTAGCCAGGCTTCCAGATACGGTCTCAACAAACCCACCCGAACCACCGGCGTACCCGCGGAGGGGCAGCGAGGTGGAAGGCAGGGACCTGGCCCTGGTGGCACTGTAGCGACCAAGAGCAGGGTCTGGGCGTTTTAACTTGACACCAACCTGCTTCCACCTGAGGGCAGACGACAGAGAAGGCCCGTGGGCATTCTGCTGCGGGCTGCCCGGTGGCGAAGGGAGGGGGAGAGACGAAGAACGAGGCCCTGACTCCTCGTGTCCTGGTCTCTGCGCCTCCGGGCCCAGCTGCAGACCGGAGCGACGCAGCCGAGGCTGCGTCACTGCTATCTGCAAGCTGGGGAGAGGGGAACGGGAGTGGTGCAGCTAGGGGGTCGGCACGCACTGCCATTCTGACCCTCTCGGACGGAGGAAACTGGTCTTATTATACTGCCAGTCTCGACCGTGAGGGGAAACGAGGAACAAGGCCCGGGGGCATCGAGTCCTGGTTTCCCCTCACCCAGCGAGAGACGAGAGTGGCAAGGCCGTAGCCCTCACTGCCATCTGAGCGCTGGGGCCCGTGAACGACTCAGAGGAAATGGACTGCTCAAACTTTGGGTACCGCTGATTACTGGATAACCAGCGGCGGAACAGAAGCGAAATTCTCCACCCGGCCCTCCCCCGGGGGAAGGAGTGGTGATGGCACGCACTCCCAAAGAGCAGATCGTCACATACTCTGGGTCGCTCCTCTCAGGGTTGTTTCCCTTCCCTTTGCTGGGGGGAAAACAAACTCCGAGCGGGCTGGTTGTGAGGTGCTTCTGGACCACCAGTGTGGACATCGTCTAACCGAGGGCCAGCGCTGTGACAAATCACGGTCAGTCACTAAGCACAGCTCAACCCCGAGTTAGAACTACGCACGTGCAGTGGTAGCGAGAGAGGAAAAACTTCTGCAGATTTAGGCATGTTTGGCTTGCCATATTGGCACCAAAATGCTTCCATACTGCCAAAATTCTTCACACACATCCAGGCACTTTAGGACAGCCCAGGAAAGTGTGGCTGTTAAGTCTGAATCTTCAGCATGAGAAACACCATTATAGTAGGAACTCAGCATCATTTTCAGAGTATAACAGCCCTCTCTCCGATGTAGCGATCGACATCTGTCCTCCCTGCAGCCCCGAATGAAATGCTTGGTCCCTCATGAGAACGACCAGAATCCCATCCGAAAGCCTTGACGGCACACGGCACGCTGAGCGGCTCAAGCCTTTACGAGAAAGGGGAGACGAACAACGTGCCGACGTGGTCATGCACTCCTGGGAGAACATGAACCACCCACGAACGTAGTCTCACACACTGATTAGGCATGTGAAACAATGAACGTGGCCGTCAAATAAGGACAGGAAACGATCGCATCCAGAAACACACGAGTGAAACGTCATCCTGAAAAGGACGCGATCTTCACTCGTGTTGCTCTTTTAGACAAAAAGAAATGCTCTTTTATGTGCCGAGGCACAAAGGGACCACCGCGGCAGACACAGCGGGGAAACTGCAAGCCCGTGTGCTGCACTCACTGTTACCAATACCAGCCGTTAAAACAGCTCTTTGTTTGAATAGAGAGAGAGAAACGGCCGGCAACGGGAAGCGATGGCCACTTGAAGCGCCGTCACACCAGCAGCAGAGGATTCCTTTCGCCAAAGAAGACTCGTTTTTCAATATTTCCTCGGAATACAGCAGCTCAGAGAGACACTGAATGGCTCCGAAGCAAAAAGCATTGCGCAATGTTTACTTCCGCCTTTTATACCCGCGCTGGTAGGCGGGTCGCGGAATGCAAACCTTGCATGCCAATGTCTATTGGCTCGTTTTAATTCTCTCGAAGGCAGTTGGCTCCCTAGCGTGATCCCAATTCGTCAGGGAACTCCCCCGACGACACGTCGGAGTTCCCAGGACGAAAGAGAACTGTGAATAAGCGCTATCTCACAGCTGATTCTGCCGTGACCTTCATGGATCTTAGTCTCAGTCTCTCTAACTATATTAACTGTGTTGCTCCTTTAAAAACAAATACTCTTGGACATTAAAGCCCCATGGAGAAATAGTACATCATATCGTAAAATTAAGAAGAGCCTCCAGGAGAGCAGAAAGGTAATAGAAGCGCATAAAGCTTACAGTTCACCATGATATCTATATCTTAAAATGTTAAATAATACAATGAGGTCTGCCAGAAAAGAGTATTTTTCAAGTTTAATTGACCGCAACAAAGACAACGCTAGATTCTTATTCTCCACTATCGATAAGCTACTTAACCAGTCAGCTCAAATATCACCAGAGTTTGCAAAAAAAAAATTTATGACAAAATTACTTTTATAAGACAAAACATTGCCAGCACTCAGCCAACTTGTATAGTCTCCAACTCCCCAGCTAGTCCTTTGTAATGCAACCTGTCCTCCTTCTCAGCTGTCAGCCCCAGTACACTTACACAGACCATATCACATATGAACTCCTCTAGCTGCTCTCTAGACCCATTACCCACTAAATTTCTCAAAACAGTTATGAACTGCTTATTACCAGACATCCTGAATTTCATTAATCAGCCCCTAGAGCAAGGCTTTCCACAAACTTTTGCAACTGCAATTGTTAGGCCCCTACTGAAGAAACGTAATGCTGATTCTTCTGTTCTCAGTAACTACAGACTGATCTCTAATCTAATTTCTTGGTAAATAAAATAAAAAAATAGTATCTATACTGCTTAATTACTATCTCAATGCCAATAATCTTAATTAGACACTTCATTCTGGCTTCTGGCAAACCACAGCACAGAAACAGCCTTGATTAGCCTTTTAAACGATCTGCAATTTAGCTGTTAATTATATGAAGAAAAACGCACTGGTATTTATTTATTTATATTTATGCATTTTGCAGACGCTTTTATCCATTGCATTTCAAGGTACACATTTACATTCTAATCAGTTATTGCTTTCCCTGGAAATCGAACCCATGACTTTGGCGTTGCAAAATCCAGTTGAGTTACAGGAAATTTTATTTATTGATAAAGCCATTTTGAATTAACTGCCCTCTTATCTTTGTTGTTTTATTCAACGGATTTGCCTAGCAATTACTCATTATGCTCTCAATCAAATTACAATCCATGGGCACTATTTTAACGATCTAAGTGCATGGTGTAAAGGGCACGGCGCAAGTGCACTTATGTTATAATGACGGGAAAAATGGTTGGCGCGCCAGGCGCATGGTCTAAAAGGGTTGTCTCTATTTTCTTAATGAGTAATGGGTGTGTTTTAGGCATAACATGAAATAAACCAATCAGAGTCTCATCTCCCATTCGCTTGAAAAGCCAAAGCAGAAAGACTGAAAAGACTACTCTAGCAAGGAAATGGATCTGTTCGTGTGCGAGGTTAAAGCTTTAGACGGGACTAGCTGGATTCCACCATATCTTTATGTTCACAGTAATAATCTTTTACATTGTAATCCTTTTATTTTTAATATTTGGCTAGTTTGTGTGTGTCCCTGTGTGTGTAATAAGCAGAGTGTGTGTGTAATAAGCAGTGTGTAGCGCCTTGTGGACCCACCTATAGGCGCACATTACTAATGTGCCCTTTAAATAACAATATAAAATACTGCGCCATTGACTTTAGACTGTTTTTTTTGTTGGTCAACGGCTCAGTCTATTTCAGTCGCCTCAAAATAGCAACCCACCAACAATGGGCCTGAACACACACTCGCTCTCAGACCAGCAGCCCATGGGCCACAGATGAGCAGTAATGCATTTGCTATTTAAAGCTGCAGAGGAGAGAGCGCGTCTGTCAGTCACCGAGCCAGTGTGGATATTGCCATTTAGAATCACACAATCTACTTTTTGGAAGTACAGTATGACCATCATAAGAATTTTCACCGGAAAATGTCATCTGAACAAGTAAGTAACATCCACTTTTGTTCTGATCAACTAAGGGGGAAAAAAGCATAACATCTTACGACAGAAAAATTTTCACTTTACCGATCCGATTCAGCTCCAATGCTTGGCAACGGAGAAGGCGGGTTTGGTTTTCTTGGAGTAGAAGTGAATTGCTCCCCCTCATAGCTAGCACAAAATAATTAATATTTACCATAATAGCAAAACGAAAAAAGCCACAACAAAGGAAACTCCGTAACTGTGTGAATTAAGTGAACAAGTGCTACTGTTACACGATTGAACTATTGAAAATTCTGACCTGTCCAGCAGAAAAAAGCCGTCTCTGCGTCCGTTTTGAACCCCTTCAAATCACGGAGTTCACGCCACCTTTCAAAAGCCCTGCCGATGTTTATCCTTGTTTTCACGTAGGCCCGGTTGCAGTCTCTTTTTACCACTCCAAAGTCCAAATTCTTTTGGGTTTTACAACTGGTGAATCTCCAGTTACACTGGTGATTGTCGTTTGAACCTTTCTGGATACGCCAAAGTTTAATTATTTAAAGTGCTGTGAGAAAAGGCTAAAAATTTCCACCTCCAACATCCTCACACGCAATATAGCCTACTAGCCGAAACACCTTCTCTATATGTACAGATGTAACGTAATGACGCAAAGACATGCTCGAATTTTCCGCGGAAATTCACCAGAACCACTGGAATTAAAATCATTATTACAAGCTAACCGTTTTGAATCGAGCTAAGGCAAGAAGATATTTTTGAACACTGGTTGGTTATGTTTTTTATTGTTATTATTATTATTATTATTATTATTTTGGATAATTTTTAACCCAAAAAAGTTACGGACTGGAGCTTTAAACAATGTGGCTCAGGACATGAAAATGAAAACTGCTTCGGGCTGAAACTGGCAAAAAACACTTGCCACGTTGCTCCAGGTGTATGATAGGGCCCTTTGTTAGAACTAAGTTTCTAACTAAACTACTAGTTAGTTCTAACCACTAACTAAAACTTCCTTCAAATATGCTACCACCTCAGATTGGAATTGAAAAGCTACAAAACTTGGTGCCATATAATATTTTTTTTTTAAATTCTACGTAACCTACAGAGTTAATTAACTGGTTGTATGTTTTATGTTGGATTTAGTATTGTGTTGCAGCTTTTCATAAAACAGGCTCCAAAACATGTCTCAAACAAATGTAAACATAACAGGTGCCAAGGCAGCTGATTGGCTGTAAGCGATCAATCCTCTGATTGGCCATGTACAGTTGCTCTGATTGGCCATGTAGAGTTGCTCTGGCACTGTGATTGGCTGAGACACAGAGTTCTGCTTATGGTCTGTACTGTTTTTGCCCGATGATGCTGAGAAGCTCAGGAGAATCCTGGGATGGCGGTGTACCTATGTACTCTGTGCTTCCTCCCACACCATGTTATTTAAACATGTTCCTATTCTCCAAATAGTTGGGTTTAGGTTATGTCAGGGCGGACTTAACTCTTTCCCACCACTGAGGAACACCATTGAGGACAGCATACGTAAAATAATGCGATTATCAACATTAAACAGCATATACATCAAAACTGCCTAATCTTACTTAAGGAAATGGCTCTGTTCTTTCTTTTGATGTACTGCATTTTCAGATATTTATACAACAAAATTTTCTGGGGGCCATGAAATTTTTGTGAACATGATCAAAAATGCTGCCAATGGCTGGCAACTTTAAAAAAAAAAAAAAAAAACACTGCTGCTTTTGACACCGTTGATCATGAGATTCTACTCGACCGACTTCAGACCTGGATCGGGCTATCAGGGCCTGTCTTTGACTGGATCAGATCCTAATTTAGCAACAGAGAATACTATGTTTCTCTGGGTACCTACAAGTTACGCCATTTCTTGTGGTGTTCCACCTTTCCTGTAGCTCAAACAGTAGAGTATTGGTGCTTGCAACGCCAATGTCATGGGTTTGATTCCCAGGTGAAGCAAGAATTGATAAGAATGTAAATGTGTACTTTGAAATGCAATGTAAGTCGCTTTGGATAGAAGCATCTGCCAAATGCATAAATGTAAATGTCCTCAAGGCTCAGTTTTGGGTCCTCTATTATTTAAACTAAACACGCTTCCTTTAGCTGGTGTAATTAATCAGAACAATTTTTCATTTCACCAGTACACAGATGACACTAAACTATCTCTTAATTTTCCACAATTCAATGTCCACCCTGCTGGACTGCATAGAGAGCATACAATTGTGGATGTCACAGAACTTTCTACAGCTAAACAAAGATAAGACAGAGATATTTGTTATCGGTAATGACAGACGGAGAACATCTATTGATCCACATCTTGATTACCCAGTAATCAGGCCAAGAACTTAGGAATTATGTTTGACATTGACCACAGTTTTTATTTTTATTTCTATCATTGTTACTAAAACAGCATATTTTAACCTCCAAAGTATGTGACATTCTCTGGCATCTGACAATGGCAAACTTGTACATGCATTTGTTATGTCTAGACTTGACTAATACAATAGAATTTTTGCTGGGTTACTGTTGGAGATCGCCCTTGCGATCGGAGGCATAATAAGACCAATGCGACAGGAAATCCCAGTTGAGGTGAATTTATTGCGCTGACAGTGCAATTCACAAAAACAAAGAAAAATAATACTAATATTGACACATTTTTGTGGGAACGTAGCCACAACAGCAGTTTGAATAGTTTGATTAACAAATTTTCCTGAACACAAGCTTCTATTGGTTTGCTTCCACTTCACACAACCAACATGACCCTCTACTCACCATGTACTAACTCTGGCAGCCATTTATAGTCTAGGCCACACCCCTGGAGTGTACCATTCTACAGGTAAGTTTTACTTTCTTACATATGCACTTCTTATCACCTTATCTATATAAAACAACATCCATCCATGGTTAAATTACACAATAAAACAATGCAACTAATGAATTAACAAATATAAACCTTGTTTTACAGGAATATTGGAAACCCCCAGTTACAGTACATCATACCCAACATGGTTTCTCCCCATCAGACAGCGCATCCACCATGTTTAAATACTCTGCTTTTAAAACAATACAGGTTTGGTCACTGGAGTTTCACAAGCAGGTAAGTTATATATGTTATACTGTGTAACCCAGTCTTGAATAAATCAATTTCAAATCTAACATATGTGTATTGTGGTTATTTATAACAATGAATGAACAATATAACAATATAATATAACAATATAAACACATTGTACATATCCACTACACATAACAAGCAAATACATATCGTACCCTCACATCTTAAACTTATTATTCACAATCCGAGTATGCATGATATTGCTGTCAGTAAACAGACTGTGTTAATGCTGCGACAATGTGTGTGTGTGTGTTTGATATGGTGTACGTGCATACAGTCCATTCATGATCACGGGGTTGCACCTTGACAGTTTCCAAAGAGCTCTATTAAACACTTACAAAGAGTTCAGAATGCAGCTGCACGAATGAGAAATCACATTACTCCATCACTGGCTGCCTGTATCATTCAGAATTGGATTCAATATCGTCTTATTAGTTTTTAAATGTCTTCATGAAACTGCACCAATATACTTTTCTAATTTGTTGAATAAAGTTACTCCAGCAAGATCACTCCGAACATCAAATAGCAATTTGTTGGTTCTGCCAAAAACACGGCTACAAATTGGTGAGTCGGTCTTTAGTCATTTCGGACCAGAGCTACTGTATGGATCTCTCTTCCTGATAAACTACGAGCCATTGACTCACTGTGCGCTTATAAAAAAAAGTAGTGATGCACCGAAATGAAAATTCTGGGCCGAAACCGAAAATTTAGGAGGCCCTAGGCCGAAAACCGAAACTGAAGCCGAAAATGGCTTCTTTTAAAAACTTATACTAATATATATATATATATATATATATATATATTAGTACAAAACCTAAAATATTTTTAACAATAAATATAAATAATAATACCAAATAATATTATTCTTCAAGTTTTATGTCCCATCAAATAAAAAAAAAATTTAACAGTTGTGCAAAAAGATCCACAATTATCTGAATAACTGCACACAAAATCACAGAATTGCAGTGGGCATCTATTCTGCTGCAGCATATAAACAATTTTTTACTTGCATTTTAAATTGCTGTGCAAAACAATGCAAAACAACAGTGCAAAAACAGCACTAGAACTTAATCCAAACTCAAACTGTAAACAACATGTAAGCCTATTAGGGGTGGGGGAAAAAATCGATTCTTAGATGCATCGCGATGCGGACGTGGACGATTCTGAATCTGCATGCGCGCTACACGGTTTGGAGCATGAGCTCTTGCTCGCTCGCTCGCTCGCTCTCGCTCTTCCGGGAGATTTGAACTAATTTGCGGGCATCAGGGAGCCGCTATCAATATGCGGGAGACATCCTTATCTTTGATAGGCAGACGCGTGATAACAGCTTGACCGTGAGTGAAACCTAAGCGCTTGCACACGGATGGGAGGGGCGGGGGACCTTCATTTTCGGTTTACGTTTTCGGCTGTTTTTTTTTATTTCGGCCCGAAACCGATAATGCCATTTTCGGCCGAACATTTTCGGCGGCCGAAATTTCGGTGCACCCCTAAAAAAAAGTCTCTCAAAACACATTTGTTCACTAGGGCCTTTCCTTGATTTATTTTATTGTTGTATTTTATTAACTTATTTCTATTATGCGATTTTATTTTTGGTTCTGGCTGTCAGGACAGAACTGGGGAGTGATATTTTGGATGTGCATTTTTTTATAATATTGGATATTTTGGACCGTCCTCAGCTGCCAAGGTTATGTCCTGACAGACCCGCCATTCCTATAGGCAAAAAATGTGATGTGCTTGTTTCTGTGTATGCGAGTTTAATAAAATGCATACACCCTCACAAAAAGAGCTGTTTCCTCCTCCAACAGACACTGTGTTCCTCGCCCTGCTGCAGTCTGTGCATGTTGTGGTCTCCCAGTGTTATCGGGATGCTATCCTGGACGCGTGGGAAGTCATTCCAGGCATCTCGCATTGGCTGCTCAACATAGTAGAACACAGATACTCTCTCCAGTTAAGTTCTCCCCGTTTCAACGGCGTGATTACGCTGCTAAAATTGCCTCAAAATACCCCCGTCTTGAGACAAGAGGTTCACAGACTGCTCGCAAAAGGAGGAATAGAGCGAGTCCCTCCTGGACCTGAGACCCATCAACCATTTGTGGTTTCGTACATAAATCGCCAAGGTGGCATGCACTCAAAATCCTTTTCGAGCAGGCTGTGGGCCTCCTATTGTGGGCGTACATCTCCCCATCAGAGCGTCACACATCTCCGGTCTCCTAAACCGTGGAGCGCACATGCTTTCGAGGAGCGGGGTTCCTCACGAAGAGTGGAGGCTTCACCCCTGGACGGTATGGATGATTTGGGAATGCTTCGGGAGGCCAGAAGTGGATCTATTTGCGACGAGCAAGAACACGGACTGCTCACTGTTCTTTTCGCTGTCTCACACCCCGCTAGTGACGCTCTGACATTTGCCAAGAGCCAGACTTTACGCGTTCCCCCCGGTGAAGATTTTGCCTCTGGTGTTATGCAAAATCAGGGAGGAGAAAGCGTTTGTGATCCTCGTCGCCCCGAACTGGCTGAATCAACCTTGGTTTCCGGACCTGGGAGAGATTCTGGCGGCTCCTCCTTGGTGGATTGCCCTCAGCAAGGACCTGCTGTCTCGATATGGCACCGCATCCCAGAGTTGTGGAGCCTTCGTGTGTGGCTGCTTCAGGGGTCTCAGAGGGGCTAATGCCTTCTTGTGTGCTGGACACACTCACAGAGTCTTGTGACCCTTATATGAGCCGCATTTACACTCTGAAAGGTAGAGTGTTTGTGAAATGGTGTCGTGATAACGATATCGACCCGGCGAGCTGTCCTGTGTCGGATGTTTTACGTTTCCTGCAGCACAGGTTGGATAACAGGAGCCTCCAGTCCACGCTAACAGTCTTTGTGCCCGCTATTGCCTCGTTTTGTTCCCCGCTCACGGTCAATCCTTCGGAAAGCATGGGCTGGTTCTCAGATTTCTCAGGGGGTCGAGGAAACTACAACCCCCTCGTCTTCAGTACCACCGTGGGATCTTGTTCTGCCCCATTTGAGCCCTTGGCATTTATCACTGTGAGGGAGCTCTCTCTCAAAACTGCTTTGCTTCTTGCCTTGCTTTGACTAAGTCCATAGGAGATTTACATGCGTTCTCTGTGAACTGCGATTGTATTCGCTTTGGACCCGGTGACTGCAGTGTCACTCTCCGGCCAAGACCAGGTTACGTGCCTAAGTCTATTTCTGCTTCCTTTAAGGCATAGGTCATTTCTCTACCCGCTTTATCTTCCGAGTCGTCAACGTCGCATAATGCTGACACTCAGAGGACTGTTTGCCCTGTCAGGGGTTTGCAGGGTTATATTGACCCTTTCGACAGTCGGACCAGATCTTTGTGTGCTACGGTGGCTGTACTAAGGGACGGGAAATCTCTAAACAGAGGCTCTCTCACTGGATGGTGGACGCCATCGCTTTAGCTTATGAGAACCAGGGACATTAATGTCCCCTCAACATCAGAGCTCACTCAACCTCGGTTCCCTGAGAGACAGTGTTACGTCCAAGGACATATTTATTATTATTATAATTTTCTTGTGAACTTCTTTGGTTTACTTTATTCTTGAAAGGGCGTGGTTGTGTGCCCTGTGTTTTTGTTTGCTTGCTGTCTCTTTTTCTCTCTCTCTCAGGCCAAATCATCAGCACCTGTAACTCGTTTGTGAGTGTGCCTGAGACGAGTATACAATGGGGCCGCAAGTGTTTGCATCCAGATTGAACTCTGTTGTGGAATGCTTTGACATTCAGAGACAATAGTTGTGAGTCAGCAGTGGCTAACTGAGGTTAGCAGTGACCTGTGTTAACTGTAAGTGTTAAGTGATCTTGCTCTCACTTCAACAGAACATTAAGCAGAAGGTATTGTGTTCCTGTTAACCTGTTTAATAATTACTATTGTGAGGGAAGCTGTAGGGGGTGAGTGCCTTTTTCTTTTAATACTGCTTTTGTCCCTTTTTTGTATAGCAAGGAAGCTGAGGGAAGTTTATGTTGTTTATTTATTTTTGATTATCCTTTCTTAGGTTAGTTAGGACTCCTCCTTAAATTAGTTAGTGGGCTGTTTTGTTTGTTATTTTAGGCCTTGCTCCCCATGTCTTTTTTTTTTTGGTCTTTTTTGTAAATAAAATCCTTTCTTTGATATATCATCTGGTGTCATCTTCACTCTGGTACAGAGGACTGAAGTGTGTTATTTTGAACTGTGGTAAAATAAGGTGCTAAAATAAGGAATAAAAATCAATCATACATACATAGCCAGTTTCTCTTCAAGCTGAGATTGCACACGCACCAAATAACCATCAATCTGGGCCTATAACAAATCAAAAAAGCTTAGAAAGTAAAATGAAGAACACTAAAACCAGTAACAGCAAGAGCATAGAAGTTTATGAATATGAAACACATTCTTACTTTGTTCCTCTCATACAGTAGCGGTGTGCAGAACAAGATGATATCAGCTGCCAAGAAAAAGAAGAATATTTTACAGTCATTGTTTTGTTATGAAACAAATAATTATATAGAGGGTGGGTTCTTTCAGTCGGGGATAAAAAAAAAATCAACATTATATTTTATGCATACATTTTGTACCTTTTTCTTAAAGTACTGCATATAGTAGTAGTGCATATATTGCATCATATATGTGAATTTACTTTAACCACCAATATACTTTTTTATCATTATTATATTTTATCATTTTGACTATTATTATTTATTTATGAAGACAGGCTTACCAAGTATTAAAATTGTGATACCATTGAAGACGGCCCCAACACATGTCAGAAACCACATAACAACTGCAAGCTGCAGATAAACACAGCAGGTCAGTCACTTTTTACTGTGAAGCAATACGGTTACTAATTTAACATTCTACTTTACGTGCAGAGCGCTGACTGATAACAAAGAATTTAATATGAATCTAATATGAAATATTAATATGGAAGTATGAATGATTTTCTTAGCAAACACTATTCTTTTAAAGGGCCCCTACATTATGGTAATTTAGATGATTTTCATAGTTTTATGTGGTCTCCTAGAATATGTTTACAAAAAGCACAGTCTGCTGTGATTGGTCAGCCGGCCCCAGTCTGCTCTGATTGGTCAGCCGGCCCCAGTCTGCTGTGATTGGTCAGCTGTTATTTTGTTGTAATTTGTTGTACATGTAACGCCCCTTAATAACCATTGAGTCTCCGATTCGGCGGCTTCATGTAAACACTACTGTAAATACACTATGGCATCAGTTTTGAGTCTGAGTCCAATAATGACATCCCTCATAGGGAAAAAACAGCATTTCCGTTGACTCTTCCTGGCCTTATAACTGCTTTTGTTTGAGGGCGAGCCAAATTACCCAGCAGGCAGCGTTATGCAAATGTGTTATATGTTAACATAGCCATTACGCAAATAAAGTCAGGACTACAGAGCAAGCGGTTTCTGCTGGAGAGATTCACTCTCTTTGCTGTGGACTTTGTGCTTTGTAACTTTAACAGATTGTTTACATGCACTAACAGGAATATTGCACATTAAATTAATGTTAAAATTGAAGAAGCATAATAGAGCCCCTTATATTATGAACTTAAATAAAGAACTGTTAAAAACACTGATATGAATTTAGCTGTGAATTGTTGTAGATAAATGGACATACCTTCAGTGAATCCACGACATCTTCTACAAGCACAAGTCTTCTTGTCTGTATCAGAGCAGTGTTTAATTTCACCAAAAACATGTCCATGTACCTGCGGGCTGTGTCCGGTGAAATGCGGATATCTCTTTCCATCAGAACTCTGTGGATGTACAAAGATCTCATATTACTTTTTTATCAAAGTCTTGTCATTTCATGAACATTCAGCCACTCGAGCGCAAAGCAGCATCGCACCGAGGAACCAGCATCTAGGAAGAAAAGCTCTGTGAGATCTCCCTAGGCAAAGAGAGAGACTCCAGGAACAGCTAGCCCGATGACTGCAAATACAAAACAGTCTATAATAAATCCAAACCGAAAACTGAGACAGGAAAGAAAGAGAAATTAGCAATGTAGTATTTAAATATTTGTTCTCTATATTTTGTTGTAGATCATTAGGCTGTTATACACCTATCCAGAGTCAGTTTCCAAAGGTACCTTTGTACACAAACCCATACCTGTCAAGTTTTGGATTTGAAAATAAGGGAAATTTTCCCGGCGCCCACCGCGAGCAGTCCCACCACCCCAACCAAGCTCCAGTAACGTTATCCCTTACATTTTAAGACAAGTGCTATAGTTCATTTAACATTGCTTGTCTCTACATTTACATTTTATTTTCATTCCACACATTCTTTTCGTTTCATATTGCTTTTCTTTTACAGTTTTTCTTTACATGTCACATAACTTTTCTTTACTCTTTTAGTGAGTTATTGTTCAAATTTGTTGCAGACTTTGCATTCTTTTACCTGTTAGGCTCCAACCCCACTTTTGAAAAATCCCCAGAAATGGCATACCCAAACTGAAACAGATACAGTTCATAAACCCTTTGCACTACAAACACAAGTATGATCTCATTTGAAAGCTGACACCTGGCAGTTTATTGTAAATGTAGAATTAATTATTGTCATAATGAAAAAATAGTTATTAATAGCTACAAATTTTTGTAAAGTTATTAGAAATTTATTTTTTATGAAACATCTTGAAAATAAAATAAAATTGAAGTTGGCATTGTATCCATCTAAGAATGCACTGCAGCCAAAGCCACATGTCTGACCATGTTATATCTATATTCTGAAGATGACAAGTCTAAAACTCTGTATTTAGTATTGAGGAACTTCCTGAATGTCACATGATATGGCTCTTCTTCATGTGTTCCATATATGGACTGCATGTGCACAGGGCGCCCTCAGGCTGCCAGTATGGGTTGAAAAAACAATACATCAGAGTATCCAGCGCTCATGATTACATCGGCACATTTGGGCACACTCAATAAATATTATTCCTGTCTATATAAATCGGATGTAAACCTATGAGAATCTATCAATATTTCTCCAAATCTGTACATTTTTGAGCTAAAAGCCCTGAGGGACGTTGTTTTGTTAACCGCTGTCATGACGACCTCACAGGAGTTTTTTTCTGAATGAGACCGGCTGACGCTCATAATTCATATTAAAGATAAAAATTCATATCACGTCGTTGTCTCAAGAAATATCTGCGTACACACGAAACCACAGAAACCGACTTAAAACGATGTAGTATACATGCCAGACCAGTGTGTGGCGCTGTAATTCTGCCACAGAGATACACCAAAAACGGACAAGAAGACTTTGAGCATGCGCGTAAACTATGTATTGTATACAGTGTTGTATACAATGTATACAATAACATTAGTCTCAGTAGCTTCTTTTCTTTTTCTTTTTTTTACCAAGAATTTTATTGAACAATATAAACAACCATAAATGGCCTGGTATAAAATTTTTGAATATTAGTTTAGTTAGCGGACGCATAAAGCTTGCCACAAAGAACCGGAAAAAGTAATCATCATGAATGTGTCAAATATAGCAAGGAGATATTTTAATTGTTTATTATTAAACTAGATTTTTCCATGTCAGTGTCGGCTGCAAAGATGTTGACGATGCTGACTCGCCATCTTCGCAGTAGTGAACGCACCTATAGAGAGAAATGCACATTTCATACAGATTAGTCTACATAAGATAGTTGTCTGTAACTTTTCGTTTTGAATTGTTTTTTAAAAAGTAGACATTACAAGCTTTCTATAGATATAATTCTGAGTTTCGGTTCATTTATGAGACAAGCTCCAGCTCACGAGCAATGCAAGTGATCGCGCCGGCGCCTCCATGTCCTGATTATATTGTCTGCTATATTTGCTTCTTATTTATTAAGTCCAGGCAATTAGTTGATGAAACATTGATTAAAATTAAGATACAATTTATACAAAACGAAATTCACTTTTTAAAGAAAGGCTTTATTCAAAACAAAACTTAATTAAAGTGGTCAAAATCATGTCTGACCCACTCCATATGTCTCCCGATATATTGCGCATCTTATGATCCTTACTCATGCTGTTCACTTTTCATATAATCAACATTAATAACATATATTATTTAAACAAAAATAAGAAACTAAATACGTTTTCTTTAATGGCTACAACAACATAGGCCTACAGTACAGAGAAATTGAATGTCAGAGCGGAATTTGAGTCAACATCGTTTTACCAGTGAGCATGCGGGGGAGGGGTGCGTTTTTGGAATAATAGTCAAATAATTCCCAGCGATCATCGAATATTATTTTTGCTTGAAACGCCCATCCCTACAAAATATGAAATGTCTTAATCAGACAACAGACAAGCATCATAGCAAAAGAAATAAAATATAAAGAAATAAAATAAAAATTAATTCAAGTAAATAATAAATAAAGAAATAAAATAGGCTCAGTAGCTTCTGCAGCACAAACACAAGCATGTAGTCTGCAGTTGTTGTTGCTGTTACTGACTTAGCGGTGTCTGACTAGGGTTGACATGTGGGGTGAAGACATCATCGCTTCACAAGATATAAGGATTGCCTGTACACATGAAAACACAAGGGTGTCGTTTTCAGATTTATCCACTCTGGGACCCAGTTTAAAAAAATAGCGGCTTCAGGCTCCTAAAACGCCGGATCCGTCTGGACGAAACGCCGATACGATACAAAATTTTTACGTATACAGCTAAATGCGCCGCCTTGTGGAAAAGGCTTTAGTTTTTGCTAAATATTTTGACTGTTATAGTGTGGCGAGAGTCGTGGGAACGGAGTGGAGCGAATATTAATGAGTGACACCGGTCTCGAGTCACACAGAGCTCTGAGAAAATAAAACGATGAATGACAACAGTGAAGGGCAAGATAGGACCAGGTCTGGGACTTTATGTTGTTATTTTATTTAGCTTATATGCGACAGTCGTCCGTGAGAGGCTTCCACTTACTTTTGTTTTGTTTTGTTGTTTATGTTTATTTTATTATCAAACTTATATTGATGATTCACCGGTTCCCCCTCCTCCTTCCCTGAGCTTTGGACTTTGTAACATGTAGAAGTAAATTGTAATCAATAAATTAACTTTTGTCTATTATTAGAAATGTGCCTCTCGAGATGTTGATTTATGATACTGAGAGAGAACAGATCATGGAGGATTCTTCTGTCCAGGTCAGTAGTGTTTTTAAAGTGCTTATCATTTAGGTCAGATTTGACTTTACCAAACTTGTGAATAATAGAAATAATTAATTTCTAATCCAATTAAATGATCATACTTCTTGTTCTCTGGGATAGAGAGAATTTTACTGTCAGAAAGGTCAAACCCTTCCAAGTGTTTTAATAAAGTGTTTATCCATGAACTGTAAATAAATGCCTTTCACCTCATGACACTTTCACTAGGTTTTTGTAAATTTTACCTTCATTCATCCTCAAAGACACCAACAGATCAGACTGGTGAATGGAGATTTATAAAATACAACAAAGGCATACATACTTAAAAGGGTGTCCTTCGTCGGACTTCTGAACGGCGTGCACGACTGACTTGTAGATTCTGAAAGTGATGGTGACGCAGAGCAGGGCCAGGAGCAGGTAGGATACGACACTGATAACACTGAACCTTTCTAGAGATATGAGCACCAGCATCGAGCCACCAAACACCAGCACCGACTTCTTTGGCTCCTGCCAATACACCAGTTCCTGCACTGCAGAGAGATATGGATGTTGGAAGGATGGCAAGATGAAGACTGCCTCCTCATGGTCCTTTTCATTGGTCCAATCCTGGACTGCAGAGAGAGAGAAAGTGGGAACTTTGACCTCTCAAATGTGAGTTTACATTTTACATTTATCTGACTCTTTTATCCAAAGCGACTTACAATTGCTATACATGTCAGAGGTCGCACGCCTCTGGAGCAATTAGGGGTTAAGTGTCTTGCTCAGGAACACATTGGTGTCTCACAGTGGATTCGAACCCAGGTCTCTCACACCAAAGGCATGTGTCTTATCCACTGCGCCATCACCACCCCTTTAACCTCTAAACCTCTTTTAACCTTAGTTTAACCTCTAAGCAAAATTCATTGGTGTTGTAAATCATTTATTAAAGAGTAGGTTTATTGCAGTGGCATGTGTGGTAATGTGAAATGAGAAAATAAAGATCCTCCCTCTGTTTAAGATGTTTTAATATCAAATATCATGTTCCAGTTCCAGTTTCCAAGTACTATCAAGCAGCAAGCAATACTATAATATTTTGGTGTGTTTACACTGAATTCATCCGCTACTATATATGTTTTTTTTCTTCTGTAGGTTGTTTCAAGCATCTGGAAGACATTTGGTTCCTGTTTCCCTGATCTGTTTAGTTTCTTTAGTTTCCATGGTGATTGATTTAAAGGGATAGTTCACCCAAAAATGTAAATTCTGTCAGTAATTACTCTCCCTCATGTTGTTCAACTCCGTAAGACCTTCGTTCATATTCGGGACACAGATTAAGATATTTGTGATTAAATCTGAGAGCTGGATCACTCCTCCATAGGCTTCTAAGGGATTGAAACTTGCTCTCCGAAAAGTTATTAAAGATATCGTTAAAATAGTCCAAGTGACTACATTGGCTCAATCTTAAGTTTATCAAGCGACGAGAATACTTTTTGTGCTCAAAAACAAACAAAAATAACGCCTTTATTTCAACTATTCATTTCCTTCTCTGTGGGCCTCGAGTCAGTTAGCGTAGTGTGATAGCGTAGTGCTACGTCACACGTAGGCTCACTATTGGCCGACGCTGGTCATGTGTGTGATGCGTGTGACGTACAACACAGAAGCGCTGCGCTGTTACACTAGTGAACTCACTCGAGGCCCACAGAGAAGGAAATCAATAGTTGAAATAAAGTCGTTATTTTTGTTTGTTTTTGCGCACAAAAAGTATTCTCACTGTTTGATAAACTAAAGATTGAGCCACTGTAGTCACTTGGACTATTTTAACAATGTCTTTAATAACTTTTCGAGGAAAAAGTTTCAATCCCTTAGAAGCCTATGGAGGAGTGATCCAGCTCTCAGATTTAATCAAAAATATCTTAATTCGTGTTTCGAAGATGAACGAAGGTCTTACGGGGTTGAACAACATGAGGGAGAGTAAATACTGACAGAATTTTTGGGTGAACTATCCCTTTAATTACGCAGCTGTCTCTAGTTTTAATAGTTATCTAGTCCTGTGTATTTAAGCCCTTGGTTCCCTTTGTTCAGTGTTCAGTCTTGTCTTTAATTTACATTGTGGTGGCAAACAATTTTACATCACTGAATAAGATACAAAGATGTACCAATTGTCTTTAAAGGTTATTTATTGTCTTGCAAGAAAAGGTCAACATTCATACAGTCATACAGAATGGCTGCAGAGAGTGACAATGAGAGGAGGGCATCCTTCCTTCCTCATAGTCTTGAATAATCCCCTTATTTGGCCTTATTTATCTAGGGCAAATGAAAATGTCTTAGCCATAACTAACGTCATTAGATTTGCTTATCATATGCTACCCTTGTAGTCGAGGCCCTCTGTCTCGGTCGTGCATTAGTCACACATTTGCACGTATACGAAAGTCATACATATAGAACATATTAAATTTCTCCCACAACATGAATGTGTGATATATTCCTTGTGTTTTCCTAAGTGTTCTAAATATATTTAATAAAGCCTGTTCTTGCTTTGTTCTCCATCGTTCGTGCTCTTCATTACTACAACCATACTTGACAGAAGACTGAACCCAGAAAGAATTTGAATATGGACTTACCTGCAGTGTGTTTGCTCTGTTTGGAGCAAGAGCAACGACCCCTCAAAGACTACATGTGTGAGTTTTTACAACTGGCATTCCTCACAAATTTCCCTGATCACTCCCTGTGTGTGTTTTTCATGACCAGCCTTAACGAACACACAAAGGCTACATTCAGACTGTCAGTCTAAATCTGATTTTTGTGTATATCCGATCTGATCAGATTTAGCAAGTGTGAATGGAAAAAAAACACAAATAATTGGATTTGTACTGACAGTGTAAACGTATCACATGAAATGTGATTTGTTCAAATCCGTTTTAATCTACATCCATATGTGGTTTGAAATCCTATTCTAAATCGCATTTTACGAAATCTGTTTCAGTCTGACCACTCTAATCGGATTCCGGGTGGTTTACGTAAAATGTAAACGTCAGACATTGTTATAGGAAACATGCTGATAGTTGCAGCCGAAACAAGGCTGTGTTGTTCCAAAGTGCCGAACGAGCACAAAATGGCAATTTAACGGAGACATGTTTGTAAACCGGCGGAGACAACAAAAGCCACGCATACCAGCCTCCTGTGGTTCTGCTGCTACCTCAGAAGACGCAGTAGCCCAGCCAGGCGGCTACGCATTGTCATGTTGTAAAATTTAAAACATCTCTATTGCAAACCCCTTCATTTTGCGGTTGTTGTTGTATTTGGCATATTTATACCAACGCAACGTCTTTGCCATAGAAACCAATGCAGATATTCCGGAAGCTGCATGAACACACAAATCGGATCTGAACAGTTGCAATACACAGTGTGGACATCAATAATCTTAGATCAGATTCCAATCGGATACACAAATAATTGGATTTGGACTGACAGTGTAAACGTAGTCAAGGCACGCCTGCCCAGTGATGTTCCCTGGGGGACTTTAGCAGCATTTGTGGGTGTTGGTGAACAGCGGATCACTGGACATCATCAGCCCCACTCCGGACCCAGAGCTCAGCCACGCTTCTAACGGATGAAATGCCTGAGCCCACAGCAGACAAAGGACCGAGCCTGCCGCTATGCCTACGCCTGAGCTGACACCAGTGCACATCATCGCCTTGGAGGCCGAGCGCACTTGCATCTGGCCTCTGGGAATTATTTTGAGGAATGGGAATTGTAATTCCCTTAAGTTTCCCGTCACAGTTGGTCCCGCCCAGCTACAAGTCTCCTGCATCTCTGATGATCCCACCCAGCCTCCCTCTCCCACCCGCTGTACCAAAGCAAGCCAGTCCTTTGGCCCTGCCTCTGCTGTTTCCCTTCAGTTCCTCGGCTCCACCCCTGTGCCAGGCGGATGCACCTCTAATCTTCCGGTCTCCTTGGCAGGAGGATCCCTGTCTCCTCCTCGGGTTGCCGAGTCTGTCACTCCTTCTCGGCCCTTCAACAAGTCGGCTCCACCTTGGCTACTCCTTCCCTCGGCTCCGTCTGGAACTGTCGTCCTTACAGCTCAACCAGGCTTGGTCAGTCATCACTCTGCCATGGACTTCCAGGCCTTCTGCTGCACCACATCCCTCCACCCCTTTGGCTCCGTCGGGCTCCACCTTGGTACTCGGCCCCACCGGCTGTGCCTCTGGCACCCTGGCTCATTCTCCGCAGCTCCGCCTTGGTCTCCAGGACCTACGATGATTCCCGGTCTCTATGTCTCCAACTCTACTTACCGCTGATGGTCAGACCACTGACTCCATCTTGGCTCCTCCCACCATCGGTTCTGCCGTGGGCCTTCGTCCTGACTGTGCTCTGGGTCACCTGTATCCTCCCTTCATCATCGTTTCATTGGTCTAATGTCACTAATGTCATGGTCATGTTCAGTTTTGTTGACTTTGATATTCTGTTCCGTATGCTTTGGTTCCTGTTTTCCTGATTGGTTTAGTTTCTGTTTTTATGGTTATTGTTTTAAATATGCACCTGTCTCTAGTTTTGTTAATGATCTAGTCCTGTGTATTTAAGGTCTTTTGTCCTTTTTTTTCAGTTTTCAGTCTTGTCTTTTGTTTACATGGTTGTGAAATACACTCACCTAAAGGATTATTAGGAACACCTGTTCAATTTCTTATTAATGCAATTATCTAATCAACCAATCACATTAGGGGTGTGGTCCTTTCACAATCTCCTCAGAATTATTTAATAAAATTGATTCAAAATAACAACCATTCATGCTCAGATAATGTGTTACATAATGCTTGATATGTAATTTAATCCTCACGCTAAGAAACATAGGCAAATGAACTTATGAGCCTTGAGGTAGTGCATATTAGAAATAAAACAGTGAATTCGCTCTCTGATGCATATCCTCATTAAGATCAATAAGCTGACAATGAGAGTGTTGTGATGTGCATGTCCTTTGCTTTCCTGTCAGTAGATATTTCATAATCTAGATCAACAAAAACATACATAACTGACAATTATTTCAGTAAACTAGTTGTCTTTACTTATACTTATATTTGCTAGAAAAGCAAGCGTTTATGTCTCAGACTAACTGAAGCTATTGGGTCAAATACATTAATCTGCTTACAAATCAGCCAATGAGAGTCATGTGTGAAGACTTAAAGGTCAGAGGAAAATGCACATATGTAAAAAGGACCCCAATTGAGCATCACAAAGTACCAAAAAACAGATATAACCAAAGTCTGATTCTGGAAAAAAGGACATTTGTGCAAATCTCATACTGAACAGATCTCGATAGTTTAAACTTTAATATGTTTCAAAAGGTTTTGCACATACTGGATAATACAACATTGGTTTAAGTTGGTTGTAAAGTGATTTTGCACTCAGTCTAATGCATGACTGTTAGAGAACACATTATAATTCTATGCACTTTTAATACACATTTCAAACAGAAACTATTGCTGACATTATTCTACAACCATTCCACATGCATTATTAAACTTACCTGATGAGTTGGAGTCCTTCAACGACACAATGGAGTTTAGGCCTGAGAATGAAGAAATCGTTGGATCTGCCATATCACAGTTTTACTGGATGTAAAACAGTAGCCCTAGGTGAGAGTCGATGGGTTACGAACAGTGCCCAGCGCTCGTCTGAAGTGTTGAGGTGTAACGTGCTGAGAGTCTAAATGTTTCAGTGGATTAATGTAGTCTCGAGGCATACCAGGGGGTGTTTAAACTCTTTAAGCAGCTTTTGCCTTGGCATGTAGTTTTATAGATCAAACATTTTGTACAATGTATTTGCAGAACAAAAATTCAAATTAATTTATTGTTAACAAAAGGGCGTTTCCTCCTTCAAGTGCCTCCTCAAAAATTTGGATGAGATAATATCCAAATAGAAAAAAAACAAAAAAAACTAAACAAATAAACTCCCTGAAACGCCTCAGTGAGTTTCTTCCGGGAACGAACACGTCACAATATTCCTCATTATAATTCCTCATAAAATGGGCTTCTCTCCATTAATTCATAGAATAGCTTTTTATGAATGAACATGCACATCCCAGGACATTGTGTGTATTGCTACTGATTTGTATATTGTCTTTTTAAATTGTATCATGTTTTATGCATGCCTTATGTTAAAACTGTGAGATAATGTAACCTGATTGGTACGGTCTTCCTCTCACCGGCAGGCCGAGGTGGAGCTGGACGGACCAAGGATTTATTTTCCTGAACCCAAGACTCAAATATTTCCTGCAATTCTCCAGCTGTGATCCTCGGAGAGTCTTTGGCCTCTCGAACTCGCATTAGGACAAAATAGACACGTCCTTTTCCCGACAGAAGCTCAACAATCTTTTGCTGCACATCAGAACTATATTCTGTGGTTTTAGTCATTGTGATGGATGATTATGGGAATTTGACCTTTCAAAATATGTTCCCTCATAGTTCACCCTGGTGTGCTAAAAATTGTAAATATGAATGGGAATATATTTCAGAGATCTTCAGAAATTTTACTCATAATAATTTCAAGGGGTGCCAATAATTCTGACCATGACTATATCTGTGTGTGTGTGTGTGTGTGTGTGTGTGTGTCTGTGTGTCTGTGAGATGAATTTATGAATTTAGCTTTATTCTTTATTAAAAGCACATCTTTATTATTACCTCAACAGCTCTGCCCTGCGGACTGACAGCCCCACCTACTGGCCGGAGCGTGTACTGAGGGCTTTGAAACTGCAGTGAGCTTAAAGTCTCCCTGTATTCAATAATGTTTTCCCTTAAAACTCATCTTTGATCACCAAAATGACATAATTAAAAGTTTTTTCCTTGGAAAAATATAACTTGAATGTAACTCGACACTATTGTCTCATTTAGTATGCCAGGTTCTATGAATATGCAAATGAGTCCCGCCTCCACTCACTCACTCACTCACTCACTCAGAGATCCACTCGTTGACGATCACACTTGATCTGATTGGTTACAAGGTCGTTTGTGACGTCAGAAACACCAGCGATGTTTTTGAGACTGTCTTTGGTTCACTGCAGTTTTAAGGAGAAAATACGAGAAAATATTAAAACCCTGATTTATTTATTTTTTCACAGGGGTGCAGTAAGCGTTTTTTGAGAATCATTGTTGAATACTGTTGATATATGAAATCAGTCCAATCAAACACACCCCTTCCTTCATTGCTCCGCCCCCAAATACACAAAACACACGGCAGAAGTGGATGTCTCTTTATTGCTCTTTACACGCCGTCTCATGAATAACAATGAGACAGCGATGAGTCATCGATGAACTAGAAACTAGAAACTAGACTAGTGCGAGAAAACATCACATCCTGACGCTGACACGAAGACGAATTTAAACCCGCAAGATGAAAATAAAGAAAATAACAGATGATAACACGTCATCTGTGATGTTCAGCACACATAGTGATCAGGGTTAGGTTGGGGTTTTGTGAATCTTCAAATAAATCAGGGGTTTAAAACCCTAAAAGAGCTACTCAAAAATAGCAGAATTTTTGGTTTCACTTTATTTTGATGGTCCCTTTAACACATTCTGTTGTCTAAAAGTAACATTACACCTTCATGTCTCTCATTAGAGTATTAGTAGAGTATTAGTAGACCGGTAGGGTTAGGGTTAGAATAAGTTGACATTTAGTTGAAAAGTTACTGATAGTCGTATAGTGTCAGATAGTAGAGTGTCTGTTGAAGAGCATCACAATAAAGAGTTTGCAGATATGAAGCAGAGAGTCCACTAAAGCCGTGTTTCCACCGCAGGAACTTTGCCCAGGAACTAGGAACTTTGGGGTGGTACTCGGTGTGTTTACACCGCAGGAACCAGGGTCTAAATGAAGTTCTGGGAAAAAATTCCCCCCCCAGAAAGTCCCTGCTGGCGAGGTAGTACTTTTTCAGCATTCAGGAACTTTCGGGGTGGCAGAAGCATCACTCCGCTGGGGAGCAATGGCGTTTGGTGGACTGGGATGCAATCATGGATTGATAGGAGTAGATGAAGGTGAAAATAATGATTTGGAGGAGTTGTCAGAGGATAGTGACAAGGAGAGTACTGTAAGTAAAGATGACGATGAGTCAGGTAGAGCATCGAAGAAAAGGAAAAGGAAAACTAAACAAGATGAAGTGAAAAGAGTGAGGAATGATATTAAGGTTGTGATCCGATTTCAAACGCCCTGTACAATAAACCCATTGAAAGTCAGTGAAGCAATTTATAAGCAAGTAGGCGAAGTTTGCTCCCTCAGAACGTTAAAAGATGGAAACCTGTTAGTTGTTTGTCAAGATAGAGATCAGAGAATGGGATTGATGAAACTTAAAACTTTAATGGGGAAAAGCGTAAAAGCCTGTTGGATGAGGTTAAGATGCCTGAACGAATCAAAATTGGTTATGTAAGTTATTTGACGAGGATTTATATTCCCCCACCAATTAGATGCTTTAAATGCCAGCGATATGGACATATTGCTTCTGCATGCAAGTCAAAAACAAGATGTGCTAAATGTGGAGGCGAACATGACTATGGTAAATGTGAAGAAGGAACACAAATCAAGTGTTGTAACTGCGGAGGTGAACACAGTGCTGCCTACAAAGGGTGTGAGATGCATAAAAGAGCAGTTCAAGTGCAAAATGTTAAGGTAAAAGAGAGTATTACTTATGCTGAAGCCATTAAAAAGGTTGACAAAGAAAACCAAGAAAAACCCAGGGTTAAAGTGAATATGGCCCCAGTAGGTTTACCCCCTAGTCAAGATCAAACGACTCAGAAATGTTGTAAAGTAACTGAAGATACTCTAATTGTGGATAAGAGAAATTTCATTGCTTTTATGGTGGAAGTGGTTAATTGCTCAGCCCAAGTGACGAGTAGAAATGATAGAATTAAAATAATTAAAAAAGCAGCGGAAAAGTATCTAGAAATTCATGAGTTGTCAGTGATTAATTAGGGGTATCTGACAGGCTGGACAGCCAAGCACCATGTGGTAGTTAATAATGACTATCTATTTTTCAGTGGAATGCTAGGAGTTTAGTTGCTAATGGTCAGGAGTTTAAACAAAATGGAATGTTAGTATTATGTGGAGATTTTAATGCACATAACACTTTGTGGGGAGGTAATAAGGTAGATGAAAATGGGCGCACTATTGAGGAGTTTATGGATGATTATAAGTTGGTTTGTTTAAATGATGGAAGGAACACTAGGTTTGATGCATCTCATGGAACAGAGTCAGCAATAGATCTCACAATAGTATCAGATAAGATAGCAGGGGTAAGTGAGTGGGAGGTAAATGAAAATTATCTTGGCAGTGATCATTATAGTATTTGGTTAAGTATTAGAAATCAGAATGTGTGTCTTGAAGAGAATTGGTTTCCAAGATGGAAAATGAGAGAAGCAAATTGGGTGTTATATAGCATGAAGGCAAGTGGTAGGCTGATGGAAATAATGTTAGATATAAGTAATGATGTTGATGAATTAAACTCAATAATTACAAATATATTGTGTGAGACAGTGGAGGAGGTTCTTGGAAAATCTACTGGAATAAGGAATAAAAGAATGGTACCTTGGTGGTCAGATGATTGTAAGGAAGCAATTAAAGTTAGGAATAAAGCTTTCAAAACTGTTAAATCAAATCATTCCTATACCAACTTAATGGAATATAAAAAATCACAATCGAAAGTTAAAAGAATCATAAAAGAGACTAAAAGGAAATATTGGCGTAACTTTTGTGGTAAAATAGGGGCAGAAGTTAAAGTGGGTGATGTTTGGAGTATGATTAAAAAAATGGGAGGCATTAGAAGGGAATTTTCTCTACCTGTGATTAAAAACAATGGTGTGGAGGCAGTAACAAATCAAGAAAAAGCAGAGATGCTTGCGAAAGGTTTTTATTAAGGTCCATAGCTCACATAACTTAACTGATGAAGAATTAGCCTGGAGAGTTAAAATAATAGATGAAAGTAAAGGGTTACTGGAAAAGGAGGTAATAAGCGAAAGTGTACTTGATAAGGATTTTACATTATTTGAGCTTAGGAGAGCATTAAAGCTCCAGTAGGTAGCTTTTGTAAACAAATATTTGTTAAAACTGTCATTATGTCCTGACAGTAGAATATGAGACAGATAATCTGTGGAAAAAATCAAGCTTGTCTGGCTCCTCCCTGTGGTCCTATTGCCATTTGCAGAAATACACCGCTCCCGGTCAGAAACAACCAATCAGAGCCAGGAGGAATGTCTTAGCAGTGTCAATCACGCTCGTGTACGCGCTGATCACCCCTCTCTTGCACAGCGCGAGCGCGTACTGTCGTTCGTGACTGTCCTGTTCGAACGCGTTCATCCAAATGAACGAATCTTTTTTCCGAGTCATTTCGTTCATTCAACGAACGAAATGACTCGCAAAAAGATTCGTTCATTTCGAACGAGTCTTTTTCCGAGTCATTTCGTTCATTCAACGAACGAAATGATTCGAAAAAGATTTGTTCATTTTGATGAACGAGTTCAAACAGGAGAGTCACGAACGTGCATCACAGAACAGAGCAAGGCGAGCATTTGTGCTTATAAAACTTAAAGTTTTTTATTTATTTTTGAAATGACCGATCGTTTCGCTAGATAAGACCCTTATTCATCGTCTGGTATCGTTTAAAGCCCTTTGAAGCTGCTCTGAAACTGTCATTTGGTCCTTGAAACGTTTGTGTCCTATTGAAGTCCATTATATGGAGAAAAAGCCTGGAATGTTTTCATCAAAAATCTTAATTTCTTTTCGACTGAAGAAAGAAAGACATGGACATCTTGGATGACACGGGGGTGAGTAAATTATCAGCAAAAGTTTTTTTTAAAAGTGAACTAATCCTTTAACCTTATCTTACTATCTATTTATAACTTATAGAAAGAGTGCGACGTTATAAAGTTACATGTATTGCAAAATACATAATGATTTGAGGACCAAGTTTGTAGTCAAAGTATGGGCAGGCCATAGTCAATGTAAAGCATATCGTTGATGTTTCGTCCCTATTAGTGGAATGTTCCATAACTGTTTATAATCCGCCGTCATCGGTGGTCCTGTTTACTAGCCTGCGCGTTCACGGCAGGCTCCGCTGTGGGGGAGGAGCTGTGGAGGGAGGAGCTGTGGAGGGAGGAGCTGTGGAGGGAGGAGCTGTGGGGGAGGAGCTGTGGAGGGAGGAGCTGTGGAGGGAGGAGCTGTGGGGGAGGAGCTGTGGAGGGAGGAGCTGTGGAGGGAGGAGCTGTGGGGGAGGAGCTGTGGAGGGAGGAGCTGTGGGGGAGGAGCTGTGGAGGGAGGAGCTGTGGGGGAGGAGCTGTGGGGGAGGAGCTGTGGAGGGAGGGCTGTAGCGCAGCAGAGAGCAAGGGGGTTGGACCTGGAAGTTGTGCTTGTTCAAATTTTCAGGCTAAGTCAACATTTTCTCAAAACTCCCTACTGCAACTTTAAGTGGGGTTAAGAACACTTCACCAGGGAAAGATGGTATATGTTATAACATGATTAATGATATCGATGATGTAGCTAAATATGTCATTTTAAGTTTTTATAATAAGATTTGGGAACAAGGAAGATTGCCTTTGTGTTGGAAAAATTCTGTAGTGGTTCCAATTGGGAAACCAGGAAAGGACAAAACTGAAGTTAAAAGTTATAGGCCAATAGCATTAACATCCAATTTATGTCAACTAATGGAAAAGATGGTCACTAGAAGAATAGTATATGAAATTGAAAAAAGAGGTATTATCTCCCCACACCAGAGTGGGTTCCGTAGCGGACGTACTACAATGGACCCTGTTATATGTTTAGAAAATGAAATAAGGAAAGCGCAAATCAATAAAGAATTAGTTCTAGCAACATTCTTTGACATAGAGAAAGCATATGATATGCTATGGAAAGAGGGTCTGTTAATTAAGCTGAATAGGATGGATATTGGTGGCAAAATGTTTAATTGGATTAGAGATTTCTTGGAGGATGGAACAATAGAAGTAAGAGTTGGGGTTAACTTCTCGAAAATATATTCAATAGAAAATGGAACACCTCAGGGTAGTGTCTGCAGTCCAGTACTGTTTAACATTATGATTAATGATGTTTTTAATACAATAGATGACATTAGAATCAATAGAGTGTTATATGCTGATGATGGAGCTTTGTGGATAAAAGGACGTTATATTGATAATATTACAACTAAGATGCAACTAGCTATCAACAAGGTAGAAAAATGGGCATTTGAGTGGGTTTTCATTTGTCTGTAGAGAAGACTCAATTTATTTGTTTTTCAAAGAAAATAGTAAATCCCATACTAGAGCTTAAACTATATAACCAATCTTTAAAACAAGTTAATAATATTAGGTATTTGGGAGTGTGGTTTGATGTTAAGTTAACATTTAAGGAACATATTCAGAAAACAATTGAGAAATGCAAAAAGGGTATTAATGTTTTGAAATGTTTAGCAGGATACAACTGGGGAGCTTCTGGGATGTCCCTTAAAACAAGTTATATTGCACTGATAAGAACGGTTTTGGATTATGGATGTATTGTGTATCTTTCAGCATCTAAGACGTTACTTAACTCAATAGAATGCAGGCTAAAAGTCTGCGGATATGTTGTGGAGCATTTAGACCTTCTTCAATACCAGCGTTGCAAGTACAAACAGGAGAAATGCCTCTAAATCTAAGACGTCTTAAGCTGAGTATGGCGTACTGGATTAATTTAAATGGACATGATGCGTCACACCCTACTAAGAAAGTTCTTAATGAGTGTTGGGAATATGGAAGGTCCCAGATTTGTAGCTTTGGTTGGGATGCTAACAAACTAGCAAATCAATTAGAAATAGATGATATTATTTGTAGCAAGACTGTGCCCCTGGGAACAACTCCACCTTGGTTGTTTTGTTTCCCTATGGTGAATATGGAAACTAAAGAGATAAATATAGGAGTGTATCAGAACATAGAGTGTTAAAAGTCCGTGCCCTGACATAGACTACGTTACCCATAATGCATGTGTTTGTTTTGTAGTTCCGACCGCTCGTGGCTGTGCTGGGCGCTTTCGCTGTTGGTGTAGTCCAGTGCCATGAGAGCAGTATTCACGATGCAGAGAATTGCCATCCTGTGTTAATCCTGCGCTAATCTTGTGTGTATGAGTGCTGTGTGCGTCCTTAAGATGTAAGTACGGCTTTTGTATGAATGACGCGTTTGTTTCCCAGATGACGAAGTTGTTATACTCGTGTTAATTCACTACTGTTATACTGCTGTTGCCGCTACGGCGCTCCATATGCGCTTATAAAGTAACCATCTACTGTATATACTTTAGTTATTGCCTTGCAAACAACCGTAAATAATATATTTAATGTATAGTTAGCCTATTTTGGTACTTTTCACTGTTTGGAGATTTATGGTATCTATGCAAGTTTATTTATAGTGTTAGAGCTCCCACTAGTGGATTTTTGGTTGTACTGCGGGTTATTTCTTTATGCAACTATATGTAACCATAGCCTACATGTTTATTAATATACATTTTATTGTATTTCTGTTTCAGATAACCACACACACATATAAACACACCCTCACAAACACACCTATTTTGTCATATTAATACCTGTGAACCATCATCACCTTCATGTACCTGACTCCTTCTCAATAAATAATCAAAACTGCACCATTGGATTTGCCTATTCCTTCTGACCGAGGAAGACTCAGTTGACGAACAATCCATAACCAGCCGCAGACGCACACGGTCTCTCACAAGTGGTCCTTCGATCCGGATGTTTATTGGCTGAGTCAACAAGATGGCAACTCCACAAGATGAAGTTCCTCAGGAGAAGAGTCCAAAGCATAGTTCCCGTCCAAGAAGGAACAGAAAGCTTCCGGGACATCTGGCGGGGTATGAGCACAACCTACCTGATCCAGAGGAGACAGAGTCTTCAAGCAGCAGCAGTTCAGAGGAATCTGATAAGGAGAAGAAGAAGGAGATGAAAAAATGGAAAAGAATGGAGGCAGCTTGGGGCAGTGTACTGAAAACAATGAATGAGATGCAAATCACTATGAAGGAGACCAGTGGTGCATTAACAAAGCGTGTGGAACAACTGGAGCGATCATGCGTGTCATGCAGTCCTCTACCAACTCAGAGTGATGCTCAACAGCAAGATAGAGCCGCTTCGCTTCCTGCTCTACTCCAGACACCACAGCATAGTAGTGTGGACACGAGCAGCATCCATACCACTGATCAGCCACACGTACTGGCACCAGCAGTGAGACAGGACATTAGAACGCCTTTAAACCTGTTAAGGCCAGTAGAACATATTGCATCTTCACCACTGCAAAATTCAAACCCCATTCTTCATTCAGCACCAAACTCAGCTCCACTACCTTTAAGCCCTATTATTCAACCTATTTCAAATATTCAGCCAGTGCCGCTGTCACCGAATCCTGTAGTTCAACCTGCACAGCAACCAGACGCAGTGATAGTACCTCAACCTATGCTTCAGCAACCGACAGTGACACCGCCTGGACTGCAGCCCAGGGTGAATACTGCATTTCAGCCCGCAGGTCAGTCTACACGTTGGCCCGCACCACAACCTGCTCCCCAGCTGAGAATCCCTGTGGCCCATCCAGGTATTTAGCCGGCACCGCTACTTGCTCCGCCCCCTAGAATGAGTCATGTGATTCAGCCTGCTCTACAACCTGTCAATCAAGTAGCCCAATCAGTACAGTTTAGGAGGCTTGAACCACGTCAGGCTGAGCCCTTATACAGTCAGAGGTACCAACACTCGCAGCTTCCAGGCAGCTCCACCCAGGTACTCTCTGCACAATCCCAATCCCGCCGCAGACTTATAGCCAGCTTTATGCAGCCCCACCTCCTGATTCTGCCAGCTACTACTCTGCTGCCTATCCATCAGTCTCTGCCTACCCTTCACTGCCTGCTGCATTTACTGCTCAAGACGCAGTACCTCATGCAGCTGAAGTCACCCAGCCAAACCTGATGGAGATGCTCTTAGCATCCTCATATGGCATCCCGAAGCCTAGACTGACGACATTCAAATCAGGCAGAGATAGTGACTTTGTGTTACTGAAGAAAGGACTGGACAGTCTACTTGGGCCACATGCTCATCTCACAGAGGAGTATAAATATCACATTCTGATAGATCAGTTAGAGCATCCATGTGCGTTACAAGTGGCCAGACGCTATATTCACGACCGCACTCCCTACACTAGTGCAATGAAAGCTTTAGAACAGAGATATGGGCAACCCAGGGAATTAGTCCAGAGTGAACTGAGTGCTATACTTAACTGCTCTCCTATTAAGGCAGGTGAACCTCAATCCTTTGAAGATTTCTCCCTGGCAGTGTCCAGCCTAGTGGGACTCCTCAGTACTATGGACGATGTAGCAGCCAGTGAGCTCCAGTGTGGTTCACATGTAGATAGGTTACTCACTAAGCTTCCGCCTAGCTACAGAGACAGTTTCATCGAGTACTGCATCACACGTGGCATCATACGCACTGGCAGCAGTCGCACCTACAATATGTACGACTTCTCCAGGTGGCTCGAGCGCAAGTCCCAAGTTCTACAGTTATCACGGCAAGCCATTCAGCCACAGCCCTCCGACAGACCACGCCCAGAGAGGGGCAACCCCAGAGCCTCTGCAGGGTCCAGGGCACAGAGTAAGTCTACATCCATATATTATGGATCAGATCCCGCTCAAACACAGCCAAAGATAGACACTAAGGCACACATTACTAATCCTTATCCCTCCTCTAAGAAGAAGCAGTTTAAGCCATACTGCCCATACTGTGAAGGGACAGAGCACTACCTCAGTGGCTGTGTAGATTTTAAGAAGCTAGACCTCAAAGCTGTAGCTTTTTGGATAAAGGAAAAATCCAAATGTTGGCGCTGTGGCCGTAAACATACCCCTGAGCAGTGCACTCTTAAGAAGATGTGTAGCACCTGTGGAGAACAGCACTTATTAGTGCTTCATGACTTGTCTGAAGCGAAGAGGAGGGACCCGAATATCCTAACAGTGAGCACCAGCCGAGTGTTTATGGCTCCTATCAGTCACTCTGGCCGTGTAATGCTTAAGGTTGTGCCTATCCAGTTACACTATCAAAGGAAATCCCTGGACACATATGCTCTTCTTGATGATGGCTCAGAGAAAACCATTATACTCTCTGCTGCTGTCAAGTCGTTAGGCTTAATCCAGGAAGAGGAAACTCTGTCTCTGCGTACTATTCGTCAAGATGTGATCCATATTAAAGGAGGCTATGTCTCCTTCCATGTGTCCCCAAAGGCCAAGCCGGAAAGACGTTACAAGATCACGCGTGCCTTCACCGCCCAACAGCTTAGCCTAGCTGAACAGTCATGCCCAGTGGAGCTCTTAAAGGAGAAGTATCATCACCTACAACGAGTGCAGCTTGAAGGATTCAATCAGATACAGCCACTTGTGTTAATCGGCTCTGACAATGCCCACCTCATAACTCCTGTCCGTTCTATCCTGCAAGGCTCAGCCCAAGGACCTGTTGCCATCTGTACCAAGCTCGGGTGGGCCATCCAGGGTCCAAGCTGCAGTATGCCTACACAGCAGGGGGAGACGCACTGCCTGAACATATCATGCCTTTCTCCTGCCATTGCCCTTCAACGGGATGTACAGCGGCTGTGGCAACTAGACGCTCCCCTTCATAGACCTGTGAAGGAGGTCACACGCTCAAAAGAGGACAGAGAGGCCATAGCCATGTTAGAGGCAAAGACCATCAGAGTACCTGTGGATGGTGTAGAGCGATATGCCACCCCCTGCTTAGGAAGAAGGACTTCCCACAGATGCATGTCTCCTCTGAAGTAGTTAAAGGCCTTCTGAGGTCCACTGAGCGTAAGCTAGCTAGGAATCCTGACCTGGCACTCACATATAACCAAGAGATCAAGAGGTTGATAGAGTCTGGTTATGTTGTTAAGCTGACTCCTGAAGAGATTCATAGCTCTGCTGAATCTTGGTATGTACCACACCACATTGTACATCATAACAACAAAGCTCGGGTGGTCTTTAACTGCTCCTTTGAGTTCCAGGGGACCGTTCTCAACCACTACCTCCTGCCGGGACCTCCCATGGGGCCTACATTGCTGGGTGTACTCCTGCGTTTCCGCCAGTATCCTGTAGCAGTGAGCGGAGACATAAAAGCCATGTTTCACCAGATCCGCCTGCTTCCTGAGGACTGCCCCCTGCTGCGGTTCTTATGGAGAGACTGTGAAACAGAGAGGCCCCCAGATGTATATGAGTGGAGAGTCCTGCCCTTTGGGACAACGTGTAGCCCCTGCTGTGCTACCTTTGCCCTTCAGAGCCACGTAAGGGGGCACAGAGACACCTATAAAGACGTCCACGACTCTGTCCACACAGCTTTCTACGTGGATAACTGCCCGCAGTCCCTTTTTGACCCACAAGAGGCCAAGTTGCTCATTGACAGAATGAGAGAGCTGCTTATCCAAGGTGGATTTGAGATACGCCAGTGGGCTAGCAACATCCCTGAGGTGGTCGCTCATCTGCCAGGTATGGCCAGGTCAGATAGTTGTGAACTGTGGCTAAACCTTAAAAGTCTTGATCCTCAGGAGTCAACACTGGGTCTCAGCTGGCACTGCACTACTGACGTCCTGGGATACAAGCACCGTCCTGTCTCCTACACAACTGTGACGCTGCGCAATGTTTACAAAGTACTGGCCAGTCAGTATGACCCATTGGGTTATATCTGCCCCTACACTACAAGAGCAAAGCTCATTGTGCAGGCCCTGTGGAGCACAGAGAGAGGATGGGATGAGCCCATAGAAGGAAACCTGCTTCAGTCCTGGCTCGAATGGGAAAAGGAATTGTCTTATCTCCAGTATATCACCATCCCCCGATGTTACGCTCCTCCTCACAACAGCAACAGTGCGACATATGAGGCTCACATCTTCTGTGACGCCTCAGAGAAGGCGTATGGAGCTGTTGCCTATCTCAGAGTCATAGAGCAACAGGCTCACCTCTCCACCTCCTTCATCATGGCACGCTCCAGAGTAGCGCCCCGCAAGCAGGTGTCGATACCCCGACTGGAGCTGTGTGCTGCGCTCACTGGAGCTCAACTGGCCAAGGTACTCCAAACTGAGCTATCACTACCCCTTCACTCAGTCTACCTGTGGACGGATTCCACGACAGTGCTTCAGTGGATCCAGTCCAGTTCCTGCAGGTACAAAGTTTTTGTGGGGACTCGGATCTGTGAGATACAGGAGCTTACCTCTCCGGAACAGTGGGGGTATGTGAACTCTGATGATAATCCAGCCGATGACATCACAAGAGGGAAACCACTGTCAGAGCTCACAGTCTCCAGCCGATGGTCACAGGGCCCACACTTTCTCACACAGACTCCTGACACCTGGCCGAAGTCCCCAACAGAGTTCCTAGAATGTGGCAGTGAAGAACTCAGAAAGACTGTCTTCTGTGGCCTTACAAATGTATTACCAAGTCTGCCAGATCCAGCACAGTACACATCTTTAGATGGTTTGATTCTGGCCAGTCACCAATCCCTGCAAGGGGGGGCTACCACCCCCTACACTGCAAGTGAGCGCCTGGAGGCAGAGACCCAGCTGCTTCAATCTGCGCAGAAGGATAGCTTCCCAGAGGAGGTCCAAGCCTTACAAGCAGGTAACCCTGTTCGCTCGAGCAGCCGTCTCAGCGCCCTTTCCCCTGAGTATGACAGCCTCAGTGGACTAGTAAGAGTGGGAGGCCGCTTGCGTCAAGTTACAGATGTAGATCCTGACAGCATCCACCCAGTTGTGTTATCCCCTGATCACCCTCTGACTCAGCTCATCATAAAGCACTACGATGCTCAGCTGTTTCACCCCGGTGCAGAGAGACTCTATGCGGAGTTACGCCGCATCTACTGGATCCTCAGAGGTCGCCAGGCCATTAAGAAACATCAGTACCGGTGTGTGGAATGCAGGAGATGGCGCGCATCACCCTCCACACCAAAGATGGCTGACCTTCCCTTATCTCGGTTGAGACTCTACAAACCGCCCTTCTGGTCTACAGGCGTAGACTGTTTTGGACCATACCTGATTAAGATTGGGCGTAGGAGAGAGAAACGCTGGGGAATCATCTACAAATGCCTCACTACTAGATGCGTTCACTTAGATCTCATCCCTAGCCTTGATACTGACTCTTTCTTAATGTCATTACGCAGGTTTATTGCACGCCGGTGGAAGCCGTACGAGCTGTGGTCCGACCGGGGCACCAATTTCAGGGGCGGCCATAAAGAACTACAGAACGCCTTTGAGAACATGGCACCAGAGTTGCAGCAGCAACTGGCTAAACAGACTATCAACTTCCACTTCAACCCACCATACTCTCCTCATTTCGGGGGAGCCTGGGAGAGGGAGATCCGATCTGTTAAGTCAGCACTGCAAGGCGTCCTGAAAGACCGAGTTGTGGCAGAGGAAGTGCTCTGGCTAAACTGGCTAAACAGACTATCAACTTCCACTTCAACCCACCATACTCTCCTCATTTCGGGGGAGCCTGGGAGAGGGAGATCCGATCTGTTAAGTCAGCACTGCAAGGCGTCCTGAAAGACCAAGTTGTGGCAGAGGAAGTGCTCCTAACAGCTCTCATAGAAGTTGAAGGACTCCTTAATTCTAAACCACTCGGATATGCTTCCTCTGATGTGGCTGACCCGGACCCCATCACGCCAAACCTGCTGCTAATGGGGCGGCGCGATGCTGCATTACCACAGGCAGTATACGGCCCTCATGATGCCCTTTCTAACAGAAGATGGAAACACAGTCAGGTGATCAGTGATCATTTCTGGAAACGCTTTGTCCAGAACTACCTCCCAGGGCTTCAGTTGAGACATAAATGGAGGAAATCCACTGATAATGCTACTGTGGGACAAATTGTGATGATTGTTGACTCCAACCTTCCAAGAGGACTTTGGCTTGTTGGGACCATCACCAAGGTTTTCCCAGGGACAGATGGTGTCGTTCGAGCTGCGGAGGTGAAGGTTAAAGACAGTATCTACATTCGCCCAGTAACCAAACTGGTGGAACTCCCGGAAATGCCAGAGGATTCAAGCGGCACTTATTCAAACTAGTTGACTTTTGAATGAATGTATTTGCTAGGCAAATACAGGGGCGGCTGTTAAAAGTCCGTGCCCTGACATAGACTACGTTACCCATAATGCATGTGTTTGTTTTGTAGTTCCGACCGCTCGTGGCTGTGCTGGGCGCTTTCGCTGTTGGTGTAGTCCAGTGCCATGAGAACAGTATTCACGATGCAGAGAATTGCCATCCTGTGTTAATCCTGCGCTAATCTTGTGTGTATGAGTGCTGTGTGCGTCCTTAAGATGTAAGTACGGCTTTTGTATGAATGACGTGTTTGTTTCCCAGATGACGAAGTTGTTATACTCGTGTTAATTCACTACTGTTATACTGCTGTTGCCGCTACGGCGCTCCATATGCGCTTATAAAGTAACCATCTACTGTATATACTTTAGTTATTGCCTTGCAAACAACCGTAAATAATATATTTAATGTATAGTTTGCCTATTTTGGTACTTTTCACCGTTTGGAGATTTATGGTATCTATGCAAGTTTATTTATAGTGTAAGAGCTCCCACTAGTGGATTTTTGGTTGTACTGCGGGTTATTTCTTTATGCAACTATATGTAACCATAGCCTACATCTTTATTAATATACATTTTATTGTATTTCTGTTTCAGATAACCACACACACATATAAACACACCCTCACAAACACACCTATTTTGTCATATTAATACCTGTGAACCATCATCACCTTCATGTACCTGACTCCTTCTCAATAAATAATCAAAACTGCACCATTGGATTTGCCTATTCCTTCTGACCGAGGAAGACTCAGACGCACACGGTCTCTCACATAGAGCAATATTTAGAAAGTAGGTACTATAATACAACACAGATATATACAGATGCATCTAGAGATTCAGAGGGTAAAACGGGTATTGCAGCTTACATCCCTGATTACAAAATATCTATAAAAAAAAGAACATCCGATCATCTGTCCATATTTGCAGCTGACATGACAGCCATTATTATGGCACTGCAGTGGATAGAAGAAGTTAGGCCCCCTAAAGCAGTTATTTGTTCTGATTCTATGTCATCTCTCACATCCATTAAAAATGGACAATCATCATGTCGACAGGATTTATTGATTGAAATTAATAATATCATATTTGCAATTAGTCAACAGGGAATATCAATCCAGTTTGTATGGGTTCCTGCCTATAGAGGAGTTGATGGTAATGAGGAAGCAGACAAGCTGGCAAAAGAGGCAACCAAAGAAGAGGAAGTTCAATTAAGCATTCCACTCAGTAAATCAGAAGTTAAGGTACTCATTAAACACAAAGTTAACAAGATATGGCAAGATAAATGGGATAAGGAGAAGAAAGGTAGACACTTATACTATATACAAAAATATATTCCAAGTAGCAAACATAGTCATTCAAACAGACATGAAGAGGTTTGGTTTACAAGAATGAAAATAGGCCATACTGGATTAAATAATAGTTTACACATTATACATAAACATCCATCTGGGAAATGTGAGATATGTGGAGTGAGAGAGGATGTAGATCATGTTCTTTTAAGGTGCATAAGATTCTCTAGACAAAGAGAAAAACTGAAGAGGGAAATAAATGCAGCCAAAAAAGCCTTTTCATTAGAAACATTATTATGTGAGAATAGATCAGGAAACATCACTAATGCTATGATAACATTTATCAAAGAAACAAAACTAGCAAATAGGATTTAATTTTTATTTTATTTTATTTATTTATTTTTTGTGAATGACATTCATTGATTGCATCTCAGCCCAGTAAATGGCGGTAATACACTTTGACTGTAAACTGCCAAAAAAAATTAACAGAAGAAGAAGAAGAAGAAGAAGAACTTTCGGGGTGGGACTTGTGCGCTGAACATGCTGATTGGTTGAGCTCACGTCACATTTGATTCGTTGACTCCACGCAGCATTTTATTTTAGCCGCCATTTTTAAAAATCGCGCTTCCTGGCTTCGTGCAGTAAAGAGTTGTCTGGAAATTAATATGGAGTTTACAAAAAAAATATATGTATATATTGTATATTCGCTCCGTGCATCTCTTAAAGTGACAGCACTAAGCAGAAGACAAAGGCTGCGTTCGGAATCGCATACTTCCCTACTATATAGTAGGCGAAAACAGTACGTGAGGGAAGCAGTACGTTCGAAACATCAGTATTCCTAAAAGAGTAGGCGAGAAGTTCCCGGATGATCTCCTGCTTTCGCCCAGACATTTGAGTGTTTTTCAGCTTGTACTCATCTATCCCAGGAGGCCACGCGAGAGGATACGATATAAAAAAGAACAAGAAGAAGTAGATATTTCATACTCAAACATGACGGAAAGGGTGGACGAGAGTGTTTTCAAATGAGAGTATTACAAATACAAACCAAATCGTATGTGTTGAACTAACTTTCTGTACAGTAAATTGTTGAACTGTTGAAGGTGCAAAGACGCTATATAATATGGTAAATTTGTGATTTTGCCGTAAATCACATTTTATTGGATAGAGGAGCTCCATAAGGACACATACGTCTTTAAACTGTATTTGCATACATTTTAAACCGTATACATCTGAAATACCATTACTAAATATTTATTCAAAATCTGGCAAGATTACTACGTGTAACTGATATGAAATAGACATCTGAGTGACGTGTGTGTACTATTGTTTCGGAGAATTCACTGTTGTTAACACTGTTTTTATTAGTTTAATGCATTTTACATAAAGTAACTAAACATAAGTAATCTATTTAATTTATCCATTAGTACTGTTGAAAAATTGTTGAACATTTATGATGGATAAAAAGCTATTTATTAGAAACAACCTCAACATGTAAATGTAGTATTGAGCTCATAAATCACAGAGGTAACGTGAGTCTTGTCTGGATGTTACAGGGACGGATGAGCACACGCGGCTGCTTATCCGGTGGAGAGTGGCTCATGAAGCGCTCTTCACCGGAAAGCGTAATGCTGCCATCAAAGGCTTTGAGTGAGTATACAGAAATATTTAAAAATCAATTCAATACTTTATTTGCAGTACATTTCAATTATTGTATTTTCAAACAGAGATATAACTTTTTCATTCTTGATTTCTCTCTTGCTGCAGATCTTTTGTGGAGGAGCAGAGCCTGCAAGGCAGGGTGACGGCGGCGTTTGTTAAAAAAAATGGGATCATTTTGTTACTTCTAATACATAAATTAAATGATTAAATATAGTGCTGTTAAAATGACTGCTTTTTTATCATGCTTGTGCATTTTTGCAGGATCTGAAATGTCCGCAGACGGGGGTGAGCACTGAGGATGGAGAGGACACAGCAGCGTCCTGGAAGTGGTACACTGCCATGGATGAGGCAATTGGGGGCAGACCCTCCATCTCTCCTCCTGCCCTCGTTGCCTCATGTGGGCCGGATGCTGCTGTGGTCTCTTCATCCTCAGTGAGGCCAGAGCCAGCAAGAGCCAGGAAAAGGGCTATAGATGTGGAGGAGCTGATCCGGGACATGGAGGAGCGAGAAGAGGAGAGAGAGCGGAAGGCAGCTGAGAGGGAGGAGAGGCTGTGGAGAGAAATGGAGGAGAAGGAGGACAGAAGAGAACGGGAGAGACGAGAGAGAGAGGAAAGACAAGAAAGAGAAGTAAGAGAAAGAGAAGAGAGATGGCACCGGGAGGCAGTCGAGAGAGAGGAAAGGAGAGAAAGAGAAACCAACGAAAGGGATGAAAGGTTCCTTTCTGTTCTTCAGATGCTCGCCAAAAAATAAATTATTTGACAAAAAACATCTTCTGATCTTTTGCACATTTGGGTTGATGTGAATTAAATTTGTGAATAAAAATGGGAATCTATATATATATATATATACACACAGTACTGTGCAACAACTACAAATGGTGGCCTAAGAATTTTGTACAATAATATGTATAATAAACAAACTATTCCTAGGCATTCACAGTACATTATAGACTTCTAGAAGTTTAGTGATACTTTAAGATTGTAATCAAATTCATAAATTAAATATTTATAAAACGTTGATTAATAATTAGTGAATGTATGGTGTAATGTAAGAAGAAAACACACTTTAAAACACTGGTTTTACTGGAGTGTACTATATGACTTTTAAAGGTTTACAGAGTTCATGCAAGGATCTTAAAGGCAGGTCATGGAGGGTTCAGTTCCAGCACACCTGTCAGTAAATTTCAAGTAGTCAGTTATTAATTGGTTTAAATTGATTCAGGGGTGTATAATTAGGGTTGGAAAAACTCTGCTGGATAATAGCCCTCCATGACCAAAGCTGAACTTGAGACTGTTTACACAAATTACACACAGTAAAATAGTGACTAAAGGGTTACTTAACCCAAGCAAATAAATCATAATAGTAATAATTCAATAGTCATTATTTACTCGCCTTGATGTTGTTTGATCCCTCTGTTTTTTGTTTTCCTGAACACAAAAGGTGATTTTGGTCAGGTTTGTACTGTTTGGTTTAATACAATATCAGTCAATGGACTTTAAGAAGCTTCAAAAGCGTCATTAAATAATGCCATGAAGCTTCTGAAAGTTGGGCTCCATTGATTGATATTGTATGAAACCAGCAGAACAAACTTGACAAAAATTCCCTTTTGTATTTAAACAATAAAAAACATTAAATAAGTAAATAGTAAACCGTAAATAATTGCTGTATTTATATGTTGAGGTGAACTAACCCTTTAACCCACCAAATATAAATTGTAGTAAATTTATGTATGCATTTTTCATTATAGTAATTCCTTGACAAACTAAGCAGCTTTGACTGTTTATGCCCATGACTGGTTCAAAAAATGCTTTACAAATATCAATCACATTTATGCATTTGACATATTTTTTATCAAAAGTGATTAACTCCATTTATTTACAGGGACAATGACCCTGGACAAACCTGGGGTGCTTCTCATTTCTTATTTGTGCATCCTCGTTTCCTTTCCTCGCTTCCTTTCCTAGCGCCTCAGCTCCTCCCCCTGTAGGATGTGAGGGAAGGACGCAAGGAAAGAAAATGAGGACGGAGGAATCGAATGAAAGCTTTTTTCACTCGAGCTTGATCACTCGAGCGTCACTTCACAGCGTCATCAGCAGCGCTCAAGGGATCTGGCCTTAGGTTGTTGAAGTTTGTTTATTTAAGAAATTCATAATGAATAATAATAAAGCAAGATACCCTGTTAAAATATGTGAGATGTGTAGTTTATATAAACAGCAAGGGTAAAGTATAAATTCAAATTATTGTGACCGATGAGAAGGGGGAGGAGAATTTATACGTGCGTCACGTTTAGTCAATAAAACACTTCCGCATAGGATACACCTGTGTATCCTCGCTCATGACTCCTCTGAAAGCCTCCTCACTCCTCGATCCTCGACTCCACGCGGTGCAATTAGAGAATTGAGATGTCTTTCAAGATGGCTGTGCTTGATTGGTTTCCGGGTCATAGGATGGAGGACAGAGGAGCGAGGAGACGAGGAGGGATATTGAGAAGCACCCCTGGAGTAAAGAGCCTTGCTGATTGACCAGCAATCTTCTTCTAACCAGTTCATTGGTTTATCCCTCTACACTACAAAAGGTTTTAAAGCTCTAACAAATATTTGCATGTAATTGTAAACCTATAAAATGACATTTGTCAAGAAACTGAATGCTGACAACATGAATTTTAAAACATTTTTATCTTTCTTAATCTCCAAGACGTTACACACCATCTGACTAGTAAGTCAAAGTCCAAATCACAATCTCTGCTGTCCCAACTTAATTGATACAAGTAGTGTAGAACATTATATAGAAACTGTGTCTATTCCTCGTCTAGTGAGGCCAAACAATAAATCTAGTTTAGGATCTAGGAAAAATCTTATTGTAATTAAACCAGAAAATCTAAATATCAGTGAACAAAAAGAATTTCTAAAACTAGGTCTTCTAAACATTAGATCGCTCACACCTAAGGCGGTTATTGTAAATGAAATGGTCACAGATAATAATTTCGATGTTCTGTGCCTTACTGAAACCTGGCTTAAACCAAATGATTATTTCGGTCTAAATGAGTCTACTCCGCCAGGATACTGTTATAAGCATGAGCCCCGTCCGATCGGTCGTGGCGGCGGTGTTGCAACAATCTACAGAGATATCCTTAATGTTACTCAGAAAACAGGTCACAGGTTTAATTCGTTCGAAGTACTTGTGCTAAATGTTACGCTCCTAGATGTAAGAAAGAAATCCCTATTATCTCTAGCCTTGGCGACCGTATATAGACCTCCAGGGCCCTATGCTGATTTCCTAAAAGAGTTTGCAGACTTCCTCTCAGATCTATTGGTCAATGTCGATAAAGCAATAATTGTTGGAGATTTTAACATACACGTAGATAACACAAATGATGCGTTAGGGGCTGCGTTTACAGATTTATTAAACTCATTTGGGGTCAAGCAAAACGTCAGTGGTCCCACTCATCGTCTAAATCATACACTAGATTTAATTATATCATATGGAACCAATCCAACCGATATAGATATTATAGCGCAAAGTGACGATCTCACTGATCATTGTATGGTAACGTGCATATTACGTACTGCTGAAATTTGCCATGTTGCGCCACATTATCGACCAGGCAGAACAATCGTTCCAACCACTATAGATAGATTCACAAATAGCTTACCTGATCTATCTCAGCTGCTCAGTGAACCCCAACAAACAGATGAACTAGAGGAAATGACTAGCAGTTTGAGCACCATTTTCTCTAGTACATTAGATATTGTTGCACCAATTAGATTAAAAAAGGTTAGAGAGAAAACTAAAGCACCATGGTACAATAGTACTACACATGTTATCAAGAGAGAAACTCGTAACTTAGAGCGTAAATGGAAACAAACTAATTTAGAGGTCTTTAGAATCGCGTGGAAAGACAGTATGTCACGTTATAAAAAGGCTCTAAAAGCTGCCAGGGCTGAGCATCTCCGCAAACTGATAGAAAATAACCAAAATAATCCAAGGTTTTTATTTAACACCGTGGCTAGACTAACAAATAAACAGACATCACCAGAGCAAAATATTCCGTTACAGTATAGTTGTAATGATTTTATGAATTACTTCAATGAGAAAATAGAAAGCATCCGAAATACAATTGTAAATGTACAATCTTTTATGGTGTCTTATGATTCAGCCACAATTATCGCCCCTCAAGAACAACTACACCGCTTTACAACTATAGGACAGGAAGAGCTAAATAAACTTATCTTTGCAGCGAAACCAACAACATGTTTATTAGACCCAATACCCACTAAACTACTGAAAGAAGTGTTACCTGTAGTGGAAGAGCCTCTTCTCAATATTATTAACTCGTCTTTATTTTTAGGTCATGTTCCAAAAATATTTAAGCTGGCAGTAATAAAACCTATTATTAAGAAACCGCAATTAGATCAAAATAACTTAGCAAGTTACAGACCCATTTCAAATCTTCCATTTATATCTAAAATACTAGAAAAAATTGTGTCCGCTCAATTGTGCTCTTTCCTGCAAGAAAATGAGATGTATGAAAAATTTCAGTCAGGATTCAGACCGCATCATAGCACAGAAACTGCGCTAGTTAAAATTACAAATGATTTACTTTTAGCTTCTGACCAAGGCTGTATCTCAATACTAGTTTTACTCGATCTTAGCGCTGCGTTCGACACTATAGATCATAAAATACTCTTGGATCGACTACAAAACTACACAGGTGTTCAGGGACAGGCATTAAGCTGGTTTAGATCGTACTTATCAGACCGTTACCATTTTGTCTGTTTAAATGGGGAAAAATCGAAGATAACGTCAGTAGACTATGGAGTGCCGCAGGGATCGGTGTTAGGCCCTCTGCTATTCTCAATATATATGCTGCCACTGGGTAATATTATAAGAAAACATCGAATTAATTTCCACTGTTATGCTGATGACACTCAATTATATATTTCATCAAGACCAGATGAAAACACTAACTTATCTAAATTGACAGAGTGTCTTAAAGATATAAAATGCTGGATGACGTGTAATTTCCTGCTATTAAATTCAGATAAAACGGAGGTATTACTTATTGGTCCAAAAAACTACCCACAAAACCTCGTACATTACAACTTTAATTTAGAAGGATGTCCAGTTACTTTATCCACTACAGTAAAAGACCTGGGTGTTATACTAGACCGCAACTTGTCTTTCGAAAATCATATTTCATATGTTACAAGAACAGCCTTTTTCCACAATTACAAAGTACTATTACTGACGTATAAAGCCCTAAATGGTTTAGCTCCTGTGTATTTAATGGACCTTCTATCGCCCTACAATCCATCGCGTTCTTTAAGATCCCTAAATTCGAGGCTTCTGGTCATTCCTAGGATATCCAGATCCACTAAAGGAGGGAGGGCGTTCTTGCATTTAGCTCCTAAACTCTGGAATAGCCTTCCTGATACTGTTCGTCGCTCAGACTCGCTCTCCCAGTTCAAAACTAGATTAAAGATGCATCTCTTCAGCCAAGCATTCACATAATGCTTGCCTCTTATACTACTGTTGAATCAGATCGAATGCATTAATATTATGAACAGCAGCTACGCTAATTATTTCCCATCTGCTTTTCTGCTGTTATCTCGGGACGCTAGTCCCGAGGTAAATAGCGTTCTTCAGCTACAGTCTGTATCCAGCCTCTCACGGAGACTTCAGATGCCCCAACACCTGCGATGAGATGACTAAACGCCTGCGATGAGATGACTAAACACCTGCGATGAGATGACTAAACACCTGCGATGAGATGACTAAACACCTGCGATGAGAGGACTAAACACCTGCGATGAGACGACTAAACACCTGCGATGAGACGACTAAACACCTGCGATGAGACGACTAAACACCTGCGATGAGACGACTAAACACCTGCGATGAGACGACTAAACACCTGCGATGAGACGACTAAACACCTGCGATGAGACGACTAAACACCTGCGATGAGAGGACTAAACACCTGCGATGAGAGGACTAAACACCTGCGATGAGACGACTAAACACCTGCGATGAGATGACTAAACACCTGCGATGAGATGACTAAACACCTGCGATGAGAGGACTAAACACCTGCGATGAGATGACTAAACACCTGCGATGAGATGACTAAACACCTGCGATGAGACGACTAAACACCTGCGATGAGATGACTAAACACCTGCGATGAGATGACTAAACACCTGCGATGAGAGGACTAAACGCCTGCGATGAGACGACTAAACGCCTGCGATGAGATGACTAAACACCTGCGATGAGATGACTAAACGCCTGCGATGAGACGACTAAACACCTGCGATGAGATGACTAAACACCTGCGATGAGATGACTAAACGCCTGCGATGAGACGACTAAACGCCTGCGATGAGATGACTAAACACCTGCGATGAGACGACTAAACACCTGCGATGAGATGACTAAACGCCTGCGATGAGACGACTAAACACCTGCGATGAGATGACTAAACACCTGCGATGAGACGACTAAACACCTGCGATGAGATGACTAAACGCCTGCGATGAGACGACTAAACACCTGCGATGAGACGACTAAACACCTGCGATGAGATGACTAAACGCCTGCGATGAGACGACTAAACGCCTGCGATGAGACGACTAAACACCTGCGATGAGATGACTAAACACCTGCGATGAGATGACTAAACGCCTGCGATGAGATGACTAAACACCTGCGATGAGACGACTAAACGCCTGCGATGAGACGACTAAACGCCTGCGATGAGACGACTAAACGCCTGCGATGAGATGACTAAACACCTGCGATGAGACGACTAAACACCTGCGATGAGATGACTAAACACCTGCGATGAGACGACTAAACGCCTGCGATGAGATGACTAAACACCTGCGATGAGACGACTAAACGCCTGCGATGAGACGACTAAACACCTGCGATGAGATGACTAAACACCTGCGATGAGATGACTAAACGCCTGCGATGAGACGACTAAACACCTGCGATGAGACGACTAAACGCCTGCGATGAGACGACTAAACGCCTGCGATGAGACGACTAAACGCCTGCGATGAGATGACTAAACACCTGCGATGAGACGACTAAACACCTGCGATGAGATGACTAAACACCTGCGATGAGACGACTAAACGCCTGCGATGAGACGACTAAACACCTGCGATGAGATGACTAAACACCTGCGATGAGACGACTAAACGCCTGCGATGAGATGACTAAACGCCTGCGATGAGACGACTAAACACCTGCGATGAGATGACTAAACACCTGCGATGAGACGACTAAACACCTGCGATGAGATGACTAAACGCCTGCGATGAGACGACTAAACACCTGCGATGAGACGACTAAACACCTGCGATGAGACGACTAAACACCTGCGATGAGACGACTAAACACCTGCGATGAGATGACTAAACACCTGCGATGAGATGACTAAACACCTGCGATGAGACGACTAAACACCTGCGATGAGATGACTAAACACCTGCGATGAGACGACTAAACACCTGCGATGAGATGACTAAACGCCTGCGATGAGACGACTAAACACCTGCGATGAGATGACTAAACACCTGCGATGAGATGACTAAACACCTGCGATGAGATGACTAAACACCTGCGATGAGACGACTAAACGCCTGCGATGAGACGACTAAACACCTGCGATGAGATGACTAAACGCCTGCGATGAGACGACTAAACACCTGCGATGAGACGACTAAACACCTGCGATGAGACGACTAAACACCTGCGATGAGACGACTAAACACCTGCGATGAGACGACTAAACACCTGCGATGAGACGACTAAACGCCTGCGATGAGACGACTAAACACCTGCGATGAGATGACTAAACGCCTGCGATGAGATGACTAAACGCCTGCGATGAGACGACTAAACGCCTGCGATGAGACGACTAAACACCTGCGATGAGATGACTAAACGCCTGCGATGAGACGACTAAACACCTGCGATGAGACGACTAAACGCCTGCGATGAGATGACTAAACGCCTGCGATGAGATGACTAAACGCCTGCGATGAGATGACTAAACACCTGCGATGAGACGACTAAACACCTGCGATGAGACGACTAAACACCTGCGATGAGATGACTAAACACCTGCGATGAGATGACTAAACACCTGCGATGAGATGACTAAACACCTGCGATGAGACGACTAAACGCCTGCGATGAGACGACTAAACACCTGCGATGAGATGACTAAACGCCTGCGATGAGATGACTAAACGCCTGCGATGAGATGACTAAACACCTGCGATGAGACGACTAAACACCTGCGATGAGATGACTAAACGCCTGCGATGAGACGACTAAACACCTGCGATGAGATGACTAAACACCTGCGATGAGACGACTAAACACCTGCGATGAGACGACTAAACGCCTGCGATGAGACGACTAAACACCTGCGATGAGATGACTAAACGCCTGCGATGAGATGACTAAACGCCTGCGATGAGATGACTAAACACCTGCGATGAGACGACTAAACACCTGCGATGAGATGACTAAACGCCTGCGATGAGACGACTAAACACCTGCGATGAGATGACTAAACACCTGCGATGAGATGACTAAACACCTGCGATGAGATGACTAAACACCTGCGATGAGACGACTAAACACCTGCGATGAGACGACTAAACACCTGCGATGAGATGACTAAACACCTGCGATGAGATGACTAAACGCCTGCGATGAGATGACTAAACACCTGCGATGAGATGACTAAACACCTGCGATGAGACGACTAAACACCTGCGATGAGATGACTAAACACCTGCGATGAGACGACTAAACACCTGCGATGAGATGACTAAACACCTGCGATGAGATGACTAAACGCCTGCGATGAGACGACTCGACGCCTGTGAAGAGACGACTCAACGCCGGCGATATGTTATGCCCTAAATTAATACATGATGATTAACTAACTGTATTTTTTACGTACATTTCTGAAATGCACTTTCTGTAAAGCTGCTTTGAAACAATATGTATTGTGAAAAGCGCTATACAAATAAACTTGAATTGAATTGAATTAATGTTTTAAAGGTAGTCATGCTCATGGAGAGCCGGCACAGGGATGTTTGGAGCAGACACCGCAGCAGCCAGATTGTCCCGCACTTGTTCTCCCACTCTTGCTGCAAGGTTGTGGGGATCAGGGGGGCCGTCATCATGGTCTTCCTCATCCTCTGGCTCAACGATGTCCCCATTGGCTAGAGCGAGATTGTGAAGCACAGTGCAGCACGCAACAATCTCAGGCACGAAGGCAGGGCTCACCTCCAAGGCCTTGAAGAAAATGCAGCGCCAGCGTGTCTTCAGCATCCCAAAAGCTCTCTCCACGATGTTGCGGGCACGGGAGTGCTTGCTGTTGAAACGAGCCTGCACAGGGTTCTGTACAGGCTCTCTGTAAGGGGTGATGAGGCAGATGGGTGCACTCAGGCAAGGATAGCCTCCATCCCCGAGGATGCACTTGCCTGCAGGTGGGTAAAGGTTGCCAGCATACACAGGGCTGTTCCTCAGCACCCTGGCATCGTGCACAGACCCAGGATATCCCACAAAGACATCAAGGAATTTCCCCCGGTGATCAGAGATGGCCTGGAGTTGGATGGAGTGAAACAGCTTCCTGTTGAAGTAACAGTGGGAGTTATTTGCTGGAGGTTTGATACGGATATGACAGCCGTCTATTGCACCAACTACTCTGCTGAAAGCTGGTGACCCAGACAGCTGTGCAAATCCTGCTCCCACTGCCTCCAGGTCATCTCCGGTCGGAAAGCAGATCACCCTCCTCAAAATTCCCATGATGGCCTTGCTCACTCTGTGCACAATGTCATGCACAGAGGTCTTTGGGATATCGAAGGTCTGCGACACCACCCTGTAGGATGCTGCATGGGCCAGCCAGTGCAGGAACACAAGGACCTCAATCTCCCGTTCCCATCCAAGGTCAGATCCAGGTCTGACTGCAGAAATCAGGGACCTGATGGACAGCATAGACAGGCGAAGGTGGGCACGGTGGTCAGCTGCCTCATCAAGATAAAGCCGCAAAATGGGAACAGCTCTATTGAGATGGCAGTATGATGTGGGGTTCACTGCCTGCAATAAATACATCATAGTTTGTTAGAACAAAACAATCAAATACAATGTTTCATGTGGTATTGACTTGTATATGTATTTATTTATTGTGATGATTTCTTTTATTCATTCACTTATTTTTATTCATGTTTCATATTGTTGTCAGTAAATAAAATATGAATTTCATGAATAAAAATGTATTTACATCATCTGCATTTGTCTAGCGTGTATTCATGCATAGCTATGTCATATGATAATACAAAAGTTTGCTTGTTTTACAAAACTACATAATTAATAATGTATATTATAATAATGTTATATAATTAACTGTTGGTCACAGCATTTGTCATAATTATTGTGCATAAGTGTTGGGATGGGCTAGTAATGAAATTCTTTCTGGGGTAATCTTAATTGTTTAAGTAGTAATACTTGCTTTGTTTGAGAATAAAATCATCAGTCTTCTCCAAAGGCGAGATCGCCGAGCAGCTGCCCGACATCTCCTTTGTGCACACCTTAATCTAACAATTGCAGACATGCCAACCATTTCAAACGCTGAACTAAACCGTTCTAGTAAAGTTGTCGAGTTACTGATGCAATCAGCTGTTAGTGCACCTGTCGCTCATGACTTTTAAATTGTTGCGCTTGTGAAAACGTCATAGGTCACATGTAACGTCAACATGGCGAATGATGTCCGGATCGCATTCATATTTAACGAGATTTGGCCATTAAGTACAGACCCGGCGCCAGACACAAATTCACGGACGGGCATTCATTTTTTTTCAGGGGGGCACAAATGAAAACAACCTCATTGCATCATAACAGAATCGATTATGATACTATGCAATGATCGATAGAGCATAATAATTATATAATAGGCTACTGACGCTAAAGGTTCGATCTTGCAGTCCGAAATTCTCACATATAAAATAGGCTACGACCTCAAGTTGTGTCAATCACGTTTACACACTGCCTCCGCAAATTTCGTCCGTCATAAACAATTTTTTTATGTAGGTTTGAGAGGTGTTTTCAGGGCCGCTGGAAGTAATTGTGATCAGTGGGTGCTGTGAATTATTATTTAAAAAAAAAAATTGGGCATGTTGTGTGGACCTCTGTCCCGAGGGGGGTTCGGGGGCATTCTCCCCCGCAAGAAAATTTTGTACATTTTAAGTTTAAATGCATCAATCTGGTGCACATTGAGAGCTCAAAATTAAGAGCTTCAACCGGCTTCGACCCATGAACTGTGCACATTGAACAAAGAAAAAGCATTGACTTGTACCTAAAGAGGGCTCAAACATCTTGTTAATTATAGTCTCAGTCTACATTACATTGTATTTTATATTAAGCTATAGAATAGGAAAATTACACTACTTCTGTCCTAATTTCTTCACTTGTAAGAAATAAACCCTTGAGCTTTTATTTAGGAGAAAACACAAGATCACCATGCTGATCGTGTGAGCAAGAGCGCACTTTTCTTTAAATCACGCAGCACAAACAGAATGGCTAAGGTTACTTAATTAAAGTCTTGTGCTGTTTAGCCAAAAAAACGAAATATAATACCGAAAACACTCGACATGTCAACAAAACATAAACATCTTCCCAAACACATATCAAGCTTATTTAAAAACCTCGAAAGCATAAACACTTATTCAAAGTAATACAAGGTATTACGTATTCAGAATACAAGAATAGGCTAACAGTAGTCTCCACAGAGCATAAAATATTCATTTTATTTTTCGTGTTCACATTTATGAGGAAAAAACAATGTTACGGACGTGAGCGCTCTGAAAGCGGCACTAAAAGATGCTTTAAAACTTTCACAGAGACATCAAACAGAAAGCAAAACCTTTCTTTAAAGTGAATTTCGTTTTGTATTAATTGTATCTTAATTTTAATCAATGTTTCATCAACCAAGTGCCTGGATTTAATTAATAAGAAGTAAATATAGCAGACGATAATGACGAACCGGAGGCGCCAGCGCGTGAACTGGAGCTCGTCGCAATTGAACCGAAACTCAGTGTAGGCCTATAAGGTCGCCTACTCGCCTCACAGACATGTCTACTTTTAAACAGAACAATTCAAAACGAAAGAAAACAGACTATAGACTGCTCCCTGCTCATGTAATCCGTATGAAATGTGCATTTCTCTATGGCGTTTGAACGAAACGTTTGAATGAATGACTCAAAGACTCGCTTAAGACCGCTATCACATGCGTTTCCGCGCTCACTATCGACAAACCAATCAATCCGTTTACAATTTAAAAAAAATCAGACCAAACACATTTTTTTTTTTTATTCAGGAGTTATGTATATTCAAAAGGATAACTTTTGATAACAGTAGCCTATTGATAAAAAAAGATATTGTGCAAACAAGCAAGGACTAGTGGGACTTGAAGTGGAGTTGGTGAAGGGAGAGACTCGCTCAGGGCGGGCACTAGTGACTCACAGGGCGGGCCAGGCCCCCCAATGCCCGCCCATGGCGCCGGGACTGATTAAGTACCTACTCTTTTAGCGCTCGTTAAGTAAGTACTCATTGAAATTAAGTACCTACTCATTGAGGGGGCTTTCACACTGGCAGTTTAGTTCGGAACGGGGCACGGTTCGCATGAAAAATCGCTAATGTGAACGCTGTCATGGGACCCGGGTGCGCACCGGGGTACCGAACCCGAGACTACCTGGAGGAGGTGGTCTGAGTTCGGTTGCTCCCGCACCGTGCTGCGGTTCGCGTATATGTGAAAGCAACACGGACTCGGGTGCGCACTTGTTCAGGAAGAAAAGTATCCTGCGCATGTGTTTTAGCCGATTATGATGTATTTAGTTAAATAAAACACACGTAAGGGATGAAGATTTACATTGGATACAAGCAAGAATGAGTCTGCAGTGTATTCGCGCATAGTGCGTGCAATCAGGGCAACAAATTAATGGAAATCCACTGTCTCCTCAAAAGAGTCCATTTGCAAGCAGCGGAAAGACAGCTTATGTGACACATACATACACACACACACACACACACACACACACACACACACACTAAACCTGTGTTGTTTACTCATCTATGCATAATAGCACCAAATTAATAAAAAATACAATTTATTATTAATAAATCGTGTTTTCTATCACGTTTGCAATGACGTAAGATGCACGCAAACGCACCAGAGTTCGATAGAATCAAGTTGAGTGTGAAACCAGACCAACGCTGCGGGGGGCGCCGGGAACAATCGCGCCCGGGCTCGGACCGCAGCAAACGAGCCCAGTGTAAAAGCCCCCTCAGTATGCGATTCCGAACGCAGCCAAAGAGAAAATGTACTTGCTGTTCTTCACTGAATAATTTTTATAACTATATTTCTCTAATGTAAATTTTATTTATAAACTGCAGTTATTTCACATTTGATTACAGTTTCTGAACCTGAATACCTGAAAATCTTTAAACACCATTTATTTAAATTGTATCTTTGTTCAGTTGTGTCTATTTGTTGCGATTGCTAATTTTGTATTTGTTCTTTTTTTAACACTGACTGACATACTTGTCTTTAATAATGATTGAAATGTATATGAGTTATGCTAGTTGTTTCTCTATGGTGTTTTTAAACCACAGGCAAATGTTTCTTGTGTAAGTGTTCTTTAGCCTGTTGATTTCTGTTCATGATAGTCAGCTACAATTCAATGTTTTACAATAAGACTAAATGTGAATTATATCCAAGTTTTTTTTGTACCTTATTGGAAACGAAATTAGGAATCGATGAGAATCGGAATCGATAGGCAGAATTGTTCAAATTCAAACAATATCCAACCGTACATTAAGGCCCTTTCCTAGGGCACTGTTTTGACGCACAGTTTTCTCTGAGCACACAACATGCATCCTGAAATACGTCATCTTAATTGTGTTTAAACTGTCAAATACACTCAAGCTTCACGTAGACACAGTCGGCATGAACTCAGACGTAAATCAGAATATTGTGGCACCAGTAAAGGACAGTGAGCACGCTGGCACACTACACACTACACACTGATGACCCACGTACTGTTTTCTGTCTAGGCTACTATATATGGAAGTAGACGTATTCAGATGCAGTGTGTGTCTTTCTGCACGAGGAAGCTTGTTTCTTGGATCTCGTGTTGCTTCTGGAGGAACTTCCTTGGGATTTAAATTCCTTTAGACCTTGATTTAGACCTTAAAAAAATAAAATAATAATTATATATATATATATATATAGATAGATAGATAGATAGATAGATATAGACACTTTAAGAATGTTCTGTTTGGGTTTGTCACTTTCAAGAAGCAATATGAAAATGATTTTTTTTGTTGTGTAATTTATTTATTATTTTGGAGGGGAGGGGGCTGATGCTTGTAAATGATCTATATAATTTTTTTCTTTCAGTCATGTTATGTTTGTCTCTGTATGATTATCCCTTGGCATGTGTTTTATTTAAAACCCGTTATATAATATAAGATGAGATAAAATAATCTAAAATATAATATAAATAATGTAATATAATACCTCTCTGAAATGAGTTTTTGCTGGGTAGGATCATCAACAGTAAAACTATCCTCTGCTCTCATTCATAAAAGACTCTCATCAGTCAACATATACTTGATGAACTGTTCCACTCGGACGCAGAAGCAGGGAGCGATCAAGTCCAGCTCGATAAACTACAGGCCGTTAAAGCGCTAATCAACTATTTAAAAAAATAAAATGTATTGTAACTACTTCTTTACAAAGAGTCTTTCGAAATAACTGGGAATACTGTATTTCAAAAATCATAGTCACCGAAACTAGTCTTGAACTTTCTCCCCCCGTTGACGAAACCGAAGTGGTTCAGTCCATGAAAGCGGAAGTTCTGACAGTTAAACGCAAAGCGAGCGAAGTGAAGTTACAGGCACTTGTATGAGTTTGTGTTGATATATTGAAGAAGACGGTTAAACATTAGAGAGAGACTCAGAGATGCGACGGAAGCAGAAGAGATTATTGCAGATCGCGCTTCTGCTCATCGTGGCCTTTCTGTTCTTGCCGAACGTCGGCTTGTGGTCCGCGTCTCTGGAGCGGTTGTTGGACAGCAGTTCTGCGGACGGACCCGGACCCCCACACACACAGGTACCGCAGATTTCACGCAGAAACACTGAACTGTCACTGGGATACAAGACTCTCTGACTTATGTCATCTCCGTCTGAACCGCACGCGAGCAACGCGACGCGACTAGGACGCTGTCGATGAGGTTTTGTCGCGTCGCGCGCACTCTGTCAACGTGGTAAATAATAAGTTATCAGTTGATCAGTAATTATATGGTTCTTTTGAGCGAAGTTCACAGTTTAGTCACTGTTTTAGACTCGTATCATTTGTCATGGAAATTAAACACAAAGACCTAACGTTAGTCCATATTTTAAACATTAAAGTTGTTAACTTTTTCGTTTTTATGGCTTATTTGAAAAGTACACTGGTTATCCTCACTTTATTTTGATTTTCACCACATAAACAAAATACACCTCACAATTACAGATACCATTGAGATATCACATTATGTATTTATAGTATTTAGTAAGTATAAGAATTCCATCTCTCTTGTAAATAAAAAGGGTCATGCAGCAAACAGAGACAGAACAAGGTTAATTCTAAGTTAAGAAATAATGCAAATAATGTTCAAACTGCATTACACATTAATTCAAAAATAAAGGAAAGGAGAAATATAATAGCAGAAGTACATACAATATACACAAGAACAGCAACCATAAACCAAAAAAACAAACCAAAAAAGTCTAAATCCCATAATGGTAGTAAATTAAATAAGTAAAGCGCCATTACAAACTTGGGCATCTATAAACCGCACAGATTAGGAGATAGACAAGTGTTAAAGCACATTCACTTTCCTACACAATCTAGGAAAGGACCCCAAACTTTGTAGAAGTTATCAGAAGATCCCTTCATTGTATGTCTGATTTTTTTCTAGTTTGACAAAATGAGAAATATCCTGAATCATCAAATAACGAGCAGAGGGTGTAGGCGATTTCCAATTTATTAAAATTAGACGTCTTGCCAAGAGTGTGTCAAAGCTACAAAGTCAGTTTTATATTTGGGCATGTCAAGCGAAAAAGAGTCACCAACAGAAAGCTGTGACAGCCAAAGGTTTAAGCCACGTCACCTTTATTTATACCGCGCTTTTTACAAAGCAGCTTCACAGAGATAACAGGAAAATAATGTTGTAATAATATTGTTAAATATAAAATTAAATGTCCCCGACTAAGCAAGCCAAAAGCCAATGGCGAGAAAGGCGACAGGTTTAAAAGGTTTAACATGAATTTCAAGACCTTGAGATGATGTTTAAGATCTGAGGGCAGTGATGGTGTGGAGATGAGCAGGACTTCATCAGCTCTTGAAAGGCGGTGTTGTTTTCTGCTCGCGACACGTGTGTGTGTGTGTGTGTGTGTGTGTGTGTGTGTGTGTGTGTGGCTCTCGTCCAGCCCGAGGTCTGTTAGCGCCTCTGTGGAGAGAGATCCAGCAATGACAGGCAGGTGCTGGGCTCTCATTATAAACCCGTGTAGGATCCGCACTAAAAGTGTACGTGCGTCCGAGAGCCTTATAAACCCGTGTGTACGCCAGAACCTGTGCAGAATCCCCTTTATAAACCCGTGTGTACGCCAGAACCTGTGCAGAATCCCCTTTATAAACCCGTGTGTACGCCAGAACCTGTGCAGAATCCCCTTTATAAACCCGTGTGTACGCCAGAACCTGTGCAGAATCCCCTTTATAATCCCAGTCAGAGGATGATTGTGCACATAACCATATATGAGCTTACAACGCCTCGTTTTACTACGCATGTCCTCATCTGCATATCATTTACATGCATATTCATCCGCGTGATACTGTGCTTAACGGTACAAGACGTTAGGAAAATATGAGATACGGATGTGCATCACATTGCTAAAAATAATTTAGTAGCCGATCCTTGCATTGTTTTTGAATAAATCAATCAAATAGTATAAAATACATTTCAGAGAAAGTTTTTCTCAATCTTTTCCACTGGCCGAATAGTATTTTTTATAAATGAGACCCCATCAATCTTTCGCACACACTCCCAATCCCACACGTTCCCACACCTCTGCTAACTGTTCATCTGAGTTACCACAATGTGTGAGTTTAGTGCCAAGAACGTTTAGTGTGCAGTGAGCCGTGCTTGTTAATAACAGAGCTGCGTCTGGACACTGTTTGCTTTTAAAAAACAGACACGTAGCAGAAAACTACATCCCTGTTTGCATACTCGTATTACAGGGATAATAAGTGTGCAGTCATTAAGAAACACACACGACAAGCATTCCCGTCCTGTTAAAGTAAACCGGCCTGTCAATCATCCTGTCACAAATTAGTATCAACTCTGCTCATGTTTATTACATAATGATGAATCAATTAGAAGACGGGCAAACAAACGTGTCATTTTGCTATTGTGCTGTTCATGTATATTTATAGTGTTGTTTCAGATTAAATATGACACTGATAACATTAAAGTGGACCTATTACCCTTTCTACAAGATGTAATATTAGTCACAGTGTCCCCAGCATGTGTGTGTGAAGTTTCAGCTCAAAATACCCCACAGATCAATTATTATACCATGTTGTAAATGCCAATTTTTGAGTGGAAGGAAAAACTTGCCATTTTTTGTGCTTGTGTCTTTAAATGCAAATGAGCTGTGGCTCCGCCCCCTTTCCAGAAGAGGGTGGAGCCTGTACAGCTCGTGCCTCGGATACACTGCCGAAAACTAAAACATCTGTTTGGTTTTGATTAGGGCTGCAGCTATCGATTATTTTTGTAATCGATTAATCTAGCACTTAATCGATCGATTAATCGAGTAATCGGATATTTTTTTGTGTGTGTTTTATTAACAGAATAGTTACATTAAACTTGTGTCTATTTCAGTTAAAGCTGTTATAAGTTATATACTATAAGTTATATAGTATGCAAGTTATAAAGCTATCTCATATGTGAATTTTCCTTTAAGATGTTATAATATAGCCACTCTAAGCATATTTGTGTATTCTGGTAGTTTAACGCTGAAGAAGAGCTGTAACGTGACTTGTTGTTGAACACGCAGTAAAAGCTGACGCACTTTTTGTTTCCGTGCGTTTTAAAAATGAGTACTCCGAATCTTTATTAAAAACCAACAGGCTGGGGACTTTAATTTTTTGTTGTTGTCTGTATTTGGCAGACGTGAAATACAAACAAGGTTTCGCAAAGACTGCAATACAATATTTGTTCCTCCATCACGTCCTGGTGTGTACAGTGAATGCATGCTGAAATTATTGTTGCGTGGCTACATAAATATGGAATGCCAAAGCTGACTTAATTAAAAATAAATAAATACATAAATAAATATACAAAGAAATGTAAAAAAGCAAAAATACATAAAGAAATACATAAATAAATATACAAAGAAATGTAAAAAAGCAAAAATACATAAAGAAATACATAAATAAATATACAAAGAAATGTAAAAAATTACAAATAAATGAGTATTTATACTTTTATTTCCTTATTTATGTATAATTGTATTTTTTCACTCATTCATTTATTTTTTTTATTTATACATTTATTCATTTATTTATTTCCACTTTTATTTATTTCCACATTCATTTATGTATATATGTTTTTATGTCTACATTTATTTATTTTCACATTTATTTATTTCTACATTTATTTATTTCCACATTCATTTATTTATACATTTATTTATTTCTACATTTCTTTGTCCGTATGCTAATGAGGGGGGCGTGTTTAACCTCAGACATCAGCAATCGAGCTCAGAGTGGCAGTGCTGAAGCTTTGAGGCCACAGTGACACCTTGTGGTGTGTGACCAAACGAAACGCAAGAGGTGTGCGGACAATATCACATTTTAAGTCATGTATATCACCCTAACTGTATGTAGGGTATATAGGGTTAACACACACAGCACACATGAACAGAAACTGCACTTCAACGGGTCTGATAGCAGACACTTGGACACTTTATGAGCCCCTTTTGTTTGATTTAAGAATAATTCCAAATTGATGACTTGTGATTAATCAGTATCTAAGAGCAGCATCTATGAAATATGGGTTGTGTTTTAAGCATTTGAATTGTCACCTTTTATGCATATGAAATTATGAAACGCGAATGTAAACCGTGTATTGAGTCGCGTTTCAAACTCATTGATCAATATGCTTGTGTAGGAGTCAGTGAAATGTGCGCTGGTTTCTCTCCGCGTTCTGCGCTGGTGTGCGAGTCTCATCGATAATAAACGCAAGCTCTTATCAGCCCTATCCAACGCGTTTACATTGTTATTAATAGTGGATACTTTCATGCGCTTCCATGTCAGTGTCTGCTATCAGACCCGTTGAAGTGCAGTTTCTGTTCATGTGTGCTATGTGTGTTAACCCTATATAGCCTACATACAGTTAGGGTGATATACATGACTTAAAATGTGATATTGTCCGCACACCTCTTGCGTTTCGTTTGGTCACACACCACAAGGTGTCACTGTGGCCTCAAAGCTTCAGCACTGCCACTCTGAGCTCGATTGCTGATGTCTGAGGTTAAACACGCCCCCCTCATTAGCATACGGACAAAGAAATGTAGAAATAAATAAATGTATAAATAAATAAATATGGAAATAAATAAATGTGAAAATAAATAAATGTAGACATAAAAACATATATACATAAATTAATGTGGAAATAAATAAAAGTTGAAATAAATAAATGAATAAATGTATAAATAAAAAAATAAATGAATGTGTGAAAAAATACAATTATACATAAATAAGGAAATAAAAGTATAAATACTCATTTATTTGTACTTTTTACATTTCTTTGTATATTTATTTATGTATTTATTTATGTATTTTTGCTTTTTTACATTTCTTTGTATATTTATTTATGCATTTATTTATTTTTAATTAAGTCAGCTTTGGCATTCCATACATAAGTTTAAGCATATGTGATGCATTGCTGCAATTGGTCTGACTGGTGTGGCTAAAAATCATATCTAGTCAAACCGCATCACGACATCGCTACAAATACAGTATGGGATTAAAATCAGCGAACATCAATAGGCTTAGACTACGTACCTTGTTTCAGCGAGTTAAGTGAATTAAGTGTGTAATGATCCCACACTTTAGACAATTTCTGCCGTTTATTTACATATTCATTCTCCGCCATCGCACCAACTATTTCTTCCTGAACAGGTTCGTGTGAATAAACGGTCCGTGTGAAACAATCAAATCCCTGCGCCGCGCGTATAGTGCGCGTCATAGGAATTAAACGAGGCTTCGAGGCAGAGTTTTTGCCTCGAGGAATTTTTGTAATCGAGTAACTCGAGGAATCGTTTCAGCCCTTTGATTATAATCTCACGCTTATGTGACATTGCAGTTCTTCATCATCAAGAAAGTGTATTATCTGAATGCGTTTTAAAGCCATATCAGTCTGAACTTCTGATATATGGTTTTCTGAGCGCACACACCCGAATCACGCGCACAGAAAGCTGGCTGTCAGACGGAGCGTCCCGTGAGTATTAAACTGAGTTCTCTTTCACGTCTTATTGAGCTTAAACTGTCAAATACACACAAAGTTCACATAAACACAGTCGGTTATGTTTGTGAACATAAACAGCAGGGGAAAGAAATCGCATGTTTATTAGATCTGTGTATTAATGTGACAGCAGTGTAATATACAGAACCCACTGCTATATATGCTGATAATATGAATCAAACTAAATAAAAACAGAAAATCCCTCACTGTTCTTGACTGAATAACTATGGTAGCTTTAATAAGAATACATTTCTTACTTGAATGCTGCTGTTAAACGCTCCGGTGAGGAGATGAACATGTGGACTGTGTTCAGATTACTGTGGGCGTGGCCAATGCTTATTGGGTGGAGTCTGTCAGCAGTTGTGGGCGGAGCCTACGCATATGTGACGTCACAAAAGCCCAAATCTGCAATCGTGGCGATGTGCAATATCCTTGCAGTAGAGTTAATATTAGTCAATTATTTCACAACCTTCATTATAAAAAATACAGAGGTCCTGACCTCAGTGGTGGGTACGATAATTGGGTTAAAATGTATCGTGAATTTCATTATTGTAATGGAACATCCTGAAGTTCATTCGGTTCTGGTATTTTTTCCTCCAACTCTAGAAACGAGGTTTGCTCTTCCTCAGGTGCTCTCTCTGTTTCTTCAGGTTTTGTGTTCTGCTTTTCAGATAATGCACTTCTCAAACAAGCTTCATGTGTGTGTTTCTAGAGACCGAAGGGACACCGAGTGCAGAACGACGGCATCGTTCGGAAACGGGACTGGCATGATTACGCCATGATTAAGAGTGAAGCGGCGCGCTCAGGTACGTCACATGATGCGAAATCTCTTACAGCGAACATATTAGATTTGTTATTACTGAAAAATGCATGCTGAAAAGTTGGATTTTACTCAATTCCACAAATCCTTTTTTTTCTGTTTTTATTTAATTATTCTGTTTTTGTTTTGGACTCCATTTTTATGATTAAATTAAATTGTATTAATCAAAAAGCATGTCTAATTAATTGAAATCATGAAACTTATACAATTGAACAGTAATATAGTCACAATATTTGAAACATTGAAATAGGTTTTATTATTTCTCAAATTCCGTTATATATTTTTTTATCAAATTTTCATTCTCATTTCACTTTCATGGTTTAATAAAAAACAGTCTAATTAATTGAATTTATAAAAACACAACTTTATTTATTTGTTATAATAATAGGGCCCTATGAAATGTTAAGTTTGGTCAGAAATTCTGTGTGTATTATATCTTTGTTAATCTTTTAATCAAATGAAAGTTAAACGAACCCTTTCATTTTTTTTGGAGTACTGCACAACAAAGGATTACTGTTTAAAGAGGTGGTTGAATACGATTTCACTTTTTTCATTTTAAATAGTGTGTAATGTTGCTGTTGGTGCATGAACAGTATCTGCAAAGTTGCTGCGCTGAAAGTTCAACGTAAGCAGAGATATCGTCTTTTAAAAATCACGAAGTTTAATCCCTACAAAAACGACTCGAATGGGACTACAACGAGATACTCCCGGGTTTTATACGTAACTAACCCATAATCAACCCTCCCTCCGGAATATGCAAAAAAGGGGCGTGGCCAAATTTCTGCGGCTTTGTCGAAGAGGAAGAGTTATAGTGGAGAGCAGTAACGTTAGCCATGCCGTCGAAAGTGTGTTATTTTCACCCAGCTGTCAGGTCTTCTGTGTTCGGGCTTCCTACGGACGCTGTAGTTCATCAACAATGGCTACAATTTATGTTTGATTATGTTCCTGAAAATTACAATCGTAATTTAGCTCTCTGTTCTGCGCATTTTACGGAAAACAGCTTCCAGAATCTCCAGAAATTCAATGCCGGATTTAACAAGAAACTGTTACTAAAGCATGAAGCAGTTCCAACTTTAAAACCAGAGGCAGCAGTTGTTGGGCCACAGCCAGTAAGTAAGACTTAATCATTTTAAATGTATTTGCATGTATAATTTTAGACATAATGCTTTAGTTTTTATCAAGGACGTAAACAAATGCCAGCGCTGGCTTTAGTAGCCACTTAGTTATGCTATTTCGTGTGTCTATGACAAACGCGTACAAACATTTTGGACCTGAATTTGTAATTATGTACTAATTTTGTAAATGTATTTTCCATGTATACTTTAGGACGCAATTTTTCAATTTGATTAGACAAACGTGTATAAACTTAAAAAAATTATATGTAATCGCAACAGCAAACTTCAGCTGCTGTTATCAGATGTTTTCACGTTCTGCATTGCCACATGTACACCTAAAGAAAACGATACACCGAGTAAACTAAGGTTTGTGAATAGATAAACGGTTGTTCATTATATCGACAAAACAATAACTTTAAAAAACGATATTACTCAGTCATATATTCAGTTATATTAAATATTTAATCAGGAGAAAACCGTATCTCAAAAGCATTTTCAAGTAACAGCATATCAAAATTCTTATATAATAATAGTAGAATAGAATAATAATAATGATTCAAAAACGTACCATTCAGAAACGTTTTGTAAGAGCCGTGTTTGGGGAGGTTCTGCTTGACTCTCTTCATTGCCGCTTTCTGGGTCTGATTCTGGCTCAAGCTGATACGCAGTATTGACACCATTATTTACATTTGACCGAAGCACATGCAGCTTTCGCCCGTAAAGGTAATGGGCGTGAAGTTTCCGACTACGTGCACTACGCAGTTTAGCCAATTACAACACAGCGGCCCAACTAACCAATCTGAGCCCATTGCCTGTTTCTGAGGGAGTGGTTTCATAGAATCAGGAAGTCAACCGGTCGTTCAAATGACAGAGGAGAAAGCGGCTTACAATAAAGGTGAAATTTATGAAAAATAAGGCTTTAAAAAAAACAAAAACACGAAGACATGTTATATTGCACCCCATAAACACAGTCATGCAAAGAGAAAAAGCAGTAAACCACCCCTTTAAAATTAAACCATGGAAGAAAAATTGTGATTATTCCCTAAAAAAATTAGTTTTAATAATATTATTATTATTAGTACTAGTATTACATTATATTGTACAACAGTAAAATATTTCTGTCACAATTTTTTCCCCCTAACTTTTTATTTTGACGGGTTTCTGTGTGTGTATGGCAAGACGCTAGTTTTTCTCAGATGAAGCAGTGAAATGCGGCTGAAGTGACTTGTCACGTGTGCTTCAGTGTGTGTGTAGGAAACTAAACATTCATTCACCTACAACATGCAGGATTCATATTTAAATCGTTTTTTTGCAGTTTAATATATACAGATGCTATATTGCGATTTGCTGACCTACTTATTTATTCCTCCAAAATTCGCAAATTCCACGACATTTTCGTCATACACACTGTAAAAGAAAGTGCTGCCTTAAATTAAGTACTGTCAACTTGAATGTTTAAGTAATTTCAACTTAAATTACATTAAACTGACTTAAACAATTTGTTGAATCTTGTATGACTTATAAAAGAAAGTTGAAAATTGTTTAAAGGTGCATTGTGTAATATTTAGGAGGATCTGAATGCAAATGCAATATCATATACATAACTATGTTTTCAGTGGTGTATAAAGAGCTTACTTAATGAACCGTTATGTTTTTATTACCTTAGAATGAGCCATTTCTCTACACACCGCGAGTCTGCTTGCATTGTGCTGCACGATTATTCATTCGCAATCGCGATATATGATCCATATATATGGTCAAGCCTATATGATTAAATGACACAAAATGCTGCAATTTTATGAAATAAATAAATGCATGTGTGGCACTAGCGTAGACAGAAAAGAGTATCTGTGTGTTAGGGCTGGGTATTGTTAGGAATTTCACAATTCGATTCGATTTCGATTCTTGAGGCTTCGATTCGATTTCGATTCTTTCCGATATTGATTTATTAGCTTCGATATCGATTCAATAATTAGTAAATACACAAGTAATTAAGTACCTGAGTATATTTTTAAATAATGTGTGCAGTATTACCAATGTTTAAGAACAAATTGACCCCAGCATGTTTCCTATCATGTTTTTTTTTAGCAGAACAGACTGTACAATATTGTACATGTGTTGAATACAAACCACAACTGTAACAAACAGGTGCTTTATTAACACACCTCTAAAGTGCATGTAACTGTAATAAAAAGTATATTTCTTTCTTCCTATACATTCAAGTTATAAAAGAAATGTAAACAGAAACACATATCGAAAAGAAACACAAAATGTGCATACTCATAAAAAAAAAGCACACGCGCACACATTTGCACACACACGCAAGGACTCTCGCTCTCTCTCTGTGTCGTGTGCGTGCTACTCGGTTTGGAGCTCGCGAGCTCTAGATTTCGGGAGATTTGAACTAATTTGCGGACATCAGCGAGCCGCTATCAATATGCGGGAGAGTCCCGGAGACTTATTGTTATTCTTATTATCATTTAGGGGGGCTTAGGAACATTTTGGGGTAGCTTCAGCCCCCCTAAAATAGGCCTAACGACGTCCCTGGTTGGTGGTGCAGGCTTGAACGAGTGCAGCTGCTGTCCGTCATCTTGCTGTTTTGGTAAAGAGCATCTTGTAAAACGCTGAACGCTCTCACTAGAGTGTTGCCCACAGCGCCACCGGTGGGCTGAATTGATTCATAGGATTTGATGAATCGATATTGAATTGAGAAATAAATAATTGCAATGCATTGATGAATCGACATTTTTACCCAGCCCTACTGTGTGTGCATAAGAAAATCTGGGTGTGCCACATTTATTGTCAGATTAATGTGCAAAAAACTCTGACTCTGCGCATCACTAACTTTACAGTATAGACTGGGTCACTGGGCTGATGTGTAGAACTATACTCAGGCTCGCCACAGAACCATAATACTATGTAAAATATAGCTAACCCAGGGCTCAACATTAAGCCTTTTCATGTGCTTGTCCTTCGAACATGTAAATCGGTCATTCACTTGTCCAGAAAAATATAATTGTAATTGTAAATATAATTTATTCTGAAGCAATGTTCTCATCAGTGTGCAGTCAGCTTTGACATTTAAATCTGCCTATTTATATTTTAATAAAGGGCATTTTTCCCTAATCGTTTTAAATATATTCTTCATCTTTCATTTTAAATTCTTAAATTTGATCAATAAATAAAATTAGAATAATAAGACAGCTATATGGCTATTACCAATCAAATTAAATACCTAATTTAGCCTGAAGAAATGACAACTGTTTTAAATAATGTTATGAGATTGTTTTAAATATTTGTTTGAATAGACTACAAATATGAAATATTGGAAATAATGATACTTTTAAACACAAAACTAAACCATCAGTAGGTGGCGGCAGGTGACCGTCTTAATGAGTGAGTCATTGAGTCATTTACTCAAACGATTCGTTCAAACGGCTGATTCATTCAGCGGTTGAGTGTTGCTGTGAGATGCGTTCTGGTTCTGCTATGATCTTTGTTTGGAAATATTTTCGCTGCTGAAATAGAAGAAAATGAGTCAATATTGTGTCTAAAATGTAAGTGACTTCATATGAATTACTTGTTTATTGAACTGTCTGTCATTTGAAATCAGTCACATTTTCAATCGTGATGGTATTCAGCACTCTTGGTCGTGTGATGTTGCTTAACTGTATCATATGCTATATGTATATATATATATGCTACATAAAACTCCATATGACTTTTTACCACTGTATGTTCACTGAATTTCTTTGTGTGAGCAGCGCAAATTTTTTTTTCCCATTTCTCCTCATGCGCGAGCCTCAAAAGGACAACCTTGTTACCGTCAGACAGTCAGTGGCTGTTTGTGGATTGGTTGGCAGTCCGAATGTCGACAATATTTTTTACAAAATGAAATATAAATATCTATTTTAATTTGAAAACAATAATAGTCGCAATAACATATCTTTTTACTGAATAATTAAGTAAACCTAATTTCTTAATTTATCTATATGTGTGTGTGTGTCAGGTGTCGGCGAGCAGGGCCGGCCGTACCCCCTCAGCGACTCGGACCGTGTGGATCAGGCCTACAGAGAGAACGGCTTCAACATCTTCGTCAGTAACAGGATCGCCCTCAACAGATCCCTGCCCGACATCAGACACCCGAAGTGAGTCTGATACACACACGAGTCTGATACACACACTCCTGCCCGACATCAGACACCCGAAGTGAGTCTGATACACACACTAGTCTGATACACACACTCCTGCCCGACATCAGACACCCGAAGTGAGTCTGATACACACACGAGTCTGATAAACACACTCCTGCCCGATATCAGACACCCGAAGTGAGTCTGATACACACACGAGTCTGATACACACACTCCTGCCCGACATCAGACACCCGAAGTGAGTCTGATACACACACTAGTCTGATACACACACTCCTGCCCGACATCAGACACCCGAAGTGAGTCTGATACACACACGAGTCTGATAAACACACTCCTGCCCGATATCAGACACCCGAAGTGAGTCTGATACACACACGAGTCTGATACACACTTTCCTGCCCGACATCAGACACCCGAAGTGAGTCTGATACACACACGAGTCTGATAAACACACTCCTGCCCGACATCAGACACCCGAAGTGAGTCCGATACACACATATGAGTCTAATACACACATATGAGTCTGATACACACACTCCTGCCCGACATCAGACACCCGAAGTGAGTCTGATACACACATATGAGTCTAATACACACATATGAGTCTGATACACACACTCCTGCCCGACATCAGACACCCGAAGTGAGTCTGATACACACACTAGTCTGATACACACACTCCTGCCCGACATCAGACACCCGAAGTGAGTCTGATACACACACGAGTCTGATAAACACACTCCTGCCCGACATCAGACACCCGAAGTGAGTCTGATACACACACGAGTCTGATACACACACTCCTGCCCGACATCAGACACCCGAAGTGAGTCTGATACACACATATGAGTCTAATACACACATATGAGTCTGACACACACACTCCTGCCTGACATCAGACACCCAAAGTGAGTCTGATACACACATATGAGTCTAATACACACATATGAGTCTGATACACACACTCCTGCCCGACATCAGACACCCGAAGTGAGTCTGATAAACACACGAGTCTGATACACACACTCCTGCCCGACATCAGACTCCCGAAGTGAGTCTGATACACACACGAGTCTGATACACACACTCCTGCCCGACATCAGACTCCCGAAGTGAGTCTGATACACACACGAGTCTGATACACACACTCCTGCCCGACATCAGACACCCGAAGTGAGTCTGATACACACATGAGTCTAATACACACATATGAGTCTGATACACACACTCCTGCCTGACATCAGACACCCGAAGTGAGTCTGATACACACATATGAGTCTAATACACACATATGAGTCTGACACACACACTCCTGCCTGACATCAGACACCCAAAGTGAGTCTGATACACACATATGAGTCTAATACACACATATGAGTCTGATACACACACTCCTGCCCGACATCAGACACCCGAAGTGAGTCTGATACACACACGAGTCTGATACACACACTCCTGCCCGACATCAGACTCCCGAAGTGAGTCTGATACACACACGAGTCTGATACACACACTCCTGCCCGACATCAGACTCCCGAAGTGAGTCTGATACACACACGAGTCTGATACACACACTCCTGCCCGACATCAGACACCCGAAGTGAGTCTGATACACACATGAGTCTAATACACACATATGAGTCTGATACACACACTCCTGCCTGACATCAGACACCCGAAGTGAGTCTGATACACACTTATGAGTCTAATACACACAGATGAGTCTGATACACACACTCCTGCCCGACATCAGACACCCGAAGTGAGTCTGATACACACATATGAGTCTGTCATACACATATATGAGTCTGAAGCCCCTTTCACACAGCGCGTTGATCCCGGGAAATTGCCAGAATTGCCTTCTGTGTGAACGCAAACACGATCCGGGATTAATGCCTTGTAACATTGCCGGGATCAGTCCCGGAACGCGCGCTGTGTGAACACAAGCCGTAATCAGTGCCGTGTCGTAATGATGACGCTGAAGTGAAGTGAAAGCAGGCTAGTGAAACGGTACGTAATGCGCTAGTTTATGATCGAATCAGAGAAAAAAATGCACAAGCCTGGTTTCTCGAGAGAGAAATCACAGCTCATAAGCAAACTATAGACGCTGCTGAGACATTACATGTCACATCGATGTCACGTGTCTTTACGGGATTTTTACGGGTTGTGTGGGAACGCACTCTCTGATTCCGGAAAATCACTGGCAGTGTGAATGAACCAAAGTCAAATGAACCCGGGTCAAATCCCGGGTCACTTTATCCGTGTATTTTCCGGAATCTCTGTGTGAAAGGGGTTTGATTCACACACTCCTGCCCGACATCAGACACCCGAAGTGAGTCTGATACACACATATGAGTCTGATACACACATAGTCTGATACACACATATAAGTCTGATACACACATATGAGTCTGATACACATATAAGTCTGATACACACATATGAGTCTGATACACACATATGAGTCTGATTCAGACACTCCTGCCCGACATCAGACACCCGAAGTGATTCTGATACACACATATGAGTCTGATACACACATATGAGTCTGATACACACATATGAGTCTGATACACACATATGAGTCTGATTCAGACACTCCTGCCCGACATCAGACACCCGAAGTGATTCTGATACACACATATGAGTCTGATACACACATATGAGTCTGATACACACATATGAGTCTGATACACACATATGAGTCTGATACACACATATGAGTCTGATACACACATATGAGTCTGATACACACATAGTCTGATACACACATATAAGTCTGATACACACATATGAGTCTGATTCAGACACTCCTGCCCGACATCAGACACCCGAAGTGAGTCTGATACACACATATGAGTCTGATACACACATATGAGTCTGATACACGCATATGAGTCTGATACACACATATGAGTCTGATACACACACTCCTGCCCGACATCAGACACCCGAAGTAAGTCTGATACACACACATGGGAGTCTGATACACACACATGAGAGTCTGATACACACACATGAGAGTTTGATACACACACATGAGAGTCTGATACACACACATGAGAGTCTGATACACACACATGAGAGTCTGATACACACACATGAGAGTCTGATACACGCACATGAGAGTCTGATACACGCACATGAGAGTCTGATACACACATAATGATAATGAGTGTGTCGTGAAAAAACAGAAGACTGTTTTAACATTTTAATAATTTATTGGTAATGTGTTCTGTGTTTTCGGCTGCAGAGATTACCTTTAATCTTGGTAATAAAACCTATCTTTAATAAAAGGTAATCGTTGTCATTTATTTATTTATTTTGTAAATGGCGTTTGACTATCTTTGCACGTTCGCTTTGTAAACACTAGTTTGGTACTTCCTCCAACGTCACGCATTTCATACGGAGTACATAATCTGAGAATGTTTTGTTTATAATCCATTTGTTCATTCAAAAGTAGACATTTCAAGCTTTCTATAGATATATTTCTCATGTCTGTGAGGAAAGCATACGCTGAGTTTCGGTTCATTTTCCTGACAAGCTCAAGTTCACCGAGATGCAGAAAGCGCATCCTGATCGTTTTCTTTATTTTACAAAAGCACAACGTTTTATTGTTATTGTGAGTTTACAGGAATGAAAGTAAACCCTTTACAGTTTTCATTACTCTTATTAGTATGACCAAAATGATGGAGTATTTTAGGTTTAACTGATGTATGTTATGCAGTTAGCGTCTCTCTACACAAACACTAATAATAGCGCACATGCATCTAGATTAACATTAGAGCGAGCAGACTTTAGACAGAAGTGTAATATTGAATATTTAAACAGGCCAATCTAGTATATTTTCCCTTTCTCTGTATTACTAGCTCAAACCCCCCCACAGCGGGACATGTTATTTTCCCTCTCTTCTGACTGCTGTAATCTGTCCCTCAGGGTTTTTCCTCTTTTGGAGAGTGTCATGGGTTTTTATCCTTCGCTATTGTAAGCATTGATGGTATTTGCTTTGCATATTCTCCACTACAGAAGAACTTCTGATTACTTTAGAATGAATCAGCATTTCCTTCTTACATCGTACAATACAGGAGTGTTACGATCTTTTTAAAAGGTCGCCAACGGTCGCTGTTGTGCGTGTCGCCGGAAATCGCCCGTTCCCCATTGAAATGAATGGTATCGTGTCGCTTTGTCGCTTGTAGTGTGAACGGGGCTTTAGTCAGTCATCTATTTCTTGTTTACAAAAAGTTCAAAATTCAGCTGCTAGACTTTTAATGGGGATAAAAAAACTTGAACACATTACTCCGACCCTGATCTTCTTGCACTGGCTTCCGGTTTATTATAGGATTGATTTTAAACTTCTGTTATCGGTGTACAAATCCCTGCATGGACTCGCACCGGCCTCTCTCTCAGATCTTAACTGAACATCAGACTGGACGAAGTTTGAGATCCATGACTCAGAAGCTACTCAAGATACCCAGGACACATCGAAATCAAAAAGGAGATTGCGCCTTTGCTGTGGCAGCGCCTAAACTTTGGAATGGTTTGCCTAAACATATTAGAGATGCTGCTACTGTGCAGGATTTTAAAGGACAACTTAAAACGCATCTGTTTTCAAGAGCTTATAATCAGTGATAATTTTACTATATGTGATGCTTCTTTTTCAGATTAGATCTTTTTCTCCTTCTGTGTTCTGTTACATTGTAAAGCACTTTGGTCAGCTTGTGTTGTTTTAACTGTGCTATATAAATAAAGTTGCTTTTGCTATTGCTAAGTGTTTTAAAATTCTAAGAATGCTTACTCTTAGACTTCATAATAAGTGTAAAGACTGAGCTCTAAGTTATTGAAGAGCGCTGGATGAGGAGACACACACTTTCCAATGAAGATATAATGTATTGGAGTTATGATGATGACGTAGAAATAGCGTAATGGTGTAGAAATAGCGTAATGGTGTAGAAATAGCATAATGGTGTAGAAATAGCGTAATGATGTAGAAATAGCGCAATGACGTAGAAATAGCGTAATGGTGTAGAAATAGCGTAATGTCCTAGAAATAGCGCAATGACGTAGAAATAGTGTAATGGCGTATAAATAGCGTAATGGTGTAGAAAAATAGCGTAATGGTGGAGAAATAGCCCAATGACGTAGAAATAGTGTAATGACGTAGAAATAGCGGAATGACGTGTAAAATTACGCAATGACGTAGAAATAGTGTAATGGTGTAGAAATAGCGCAATGACGTAGAAATAGTGTAATGGCGTATAAATAGCGCAATGACGTAGAAATAATGTAATGGCGTAGAAATAGCGCAATGACGTGGAAATAGTGTAATGACGTATAAATAGCGCAATGACGTAGAAATAGTGTAATGGCGTAGAAATAGCGTAATGGTGTAGAAATAGCGTAATGTCCTAGAAATAGCGCAATGACGTAGAAATAGTGTAATGGCGTATAAATAGCGTAATGGTGTAGAAAAATAGCGTAATGGTGGAGAAATAGCCCAATGACGTAGAAATAGTGTAATGACGTAGAAATAGCGTAATGGTGTAGAAATAGCCCAATGACGTAGAAATAGTGTAATGACATAGAAATAGCGGAATGGTGTTGAAATAGCGTAATGGTGTAGAAATGGCGTAATGACGTAGAAATAGCGCAATGTCGTAGAAATATCATAATGGCGTAGAAATAGCGTAATGACGTAGAAATAGCGGAATGGCGTAGAAATAGAGTAATGGCGTGTGACGCGCTGAACGAGCAGTTCTCCAGATGAATAAAGTGTGGTATAAATGAGTGTCTCGTCCTCCTATAATCCTGCTTTCTCTGTGTGTGTGAAGTGGAGCAGGACGACGGCCACCAGCGCTCGCTTCACACTCTCTCACACACACACACACACACACACACGACTGCTTTTGGCCATTTTTACTGTGTGATCAATATAAGCACAACGGCTCATACGCTCATTATCTCCTAATTATGACCAGAAATGGATAATATTAAGTCTGCTGTTTAAAACAAATAAAGAACCAATGTAGGAGAATAGTTATAAGTGCAAACAGTGGAAACTCTGTATATTCACGCATGTCAAAAAATATATTCAGATTTGAAGCTTGTGACACATAAACACACACATCGACCGGATCACATGTTTAGTGTTCATGTAAACACTACACTCAGACTCATCAATCAGAATGAATTCATTCCGACTGAAATAAAAGTTGTGCATGTAAACGTAGCCAGTGTGGGACTAAATCTGATCCATGTTTTTGAATAACTGGGCATATATTTTTCCTCCACCAATGACAACGGTGTGTGTGTGCAGCTGTAAGACGAAGCTGTATGCTGAAGATCTCCCCAACACCAGCATCATCATCCCCTTCCACAACGAGGGCTGGTCGTCTCTCCTCCGCACCGTTCACAGCGTCCTGAACCGCTCGCCGCCTCAGCTCCTCGCGGAGATCGTGCTCGTCGACGACTTCAGCGACAAGGGTAATCACTGCTCATTCCTGCTGCATCATGCTCCACCCCAGCGAGCAAACCGCCGTTTACAAGACGTCTGATAGCCGTCCAAACACAGCCCAGACGCTCAGGCTAAGGCAAGGCAAAGTTTGGGCTGTCAGGGAACATTTAATAGACATCTAAACCATCACTTAAGAATTATTCTATTATAGACACAGGCTACACATAGAACATGTCAAAGAAAAGAAACCGAACACCTTGTAATCACTGTTGGAATATCAAACATCTCGCAAGTTATTTTGGCAAAAATGACGTAACCGAATTCAAGGTTATTTTGGCTAGAAGTGTGTTACTCATAGCCGGACTATATCGGGTCTATAGTTAACCTGCTTGCTGGGACAGGACATCAGAAACATTATAACTGAGCTGCGCTGTATGTCATGAAGAAATCACTGTAACATCTCCTGTAACTCAGGCCTCGTCCACACAAACATGTTTTCGTCTTTTTCTCTCCTTTCTGTTCTTCGGTTCACACTGAGACTGAGTGTTTATTAATGAAAACAAAGCTTTTTGAAAACGCTCTCCAAAGTGGATACATTTGAAAACTGTGTTTTCGTGTTGTCGTGTGGACTGTGAAAACTGAGGTATTTACAAACCATGACGTAAGTTTAGTCATGTGACGCATATCGAACCAATAGATATTCATGTTTATACCGGTATTGTGTCTGTTATGTGCTGTTCACTTTCACACAGTTGCTAGAATATGTGACTTCACACACTCTTCACACACACAGTCCTGCACAGATGACAGGATTCACTCGCATCTGCTGTCCTGCAGTGAAACATGAGAGACGTTTTAGTGTTTTACACCAAATATATAATGGTGAGTGAGAGCGACCGGGACCATCAGTGAATTATATGATATTTTTGCTGAATAAAAATATCCTGGCAGAAAAATTGCGCAATAACTTTATTATTTATTTTTCCGTCTTTATCATCTCAGTGAGCTTTTGTGAGGATTTACGCATGCGCAGTAAAGGTGAATTTAGCATTTTCTCATCCGCACTGAAACGCCTGAAAACGCTAGTGTGGACGGAGAGCGTTTTTAAATGAAAACGCCGTGTTCAAACGTATCCAGATTAATGTGGCCTGAGCCAGTGTGTTTTATATGCGTGACAGATTACAGCCTGTCCTGCAGCGCGTCACATGTTCATAAGCTCCAGATTGGCCATAATCCCCTCACTATAGAGTTGAGGATTGCTGCTTGTTAACACAAATATGTTTCATTACAGCCAAGTATTTGTGTTTCATCTCACTCGTCCACACAGTGTTCTTCTCCGGATCATGATGCATTCAGATCCCCGTCAGTCGCGTCAGGACCGGCACAGATTATAGATTATATTTCCTCAAACACTGAAACACTGGTAGCAGTTCATCAAGCTTTAACATAAATATTAGGTAAATAATTTGTGATAACACATTTGACAATCAACATCACAATTCTGACTTTATATTCTAAGATAAAAAGTCGCAATTACCTTTTTTATTCTTTTTATTCTGTGGCGGAAACAAGCTTTCATAAAGATGTGACAGCAAGCAGGTATATTTGTCCCACTTTATATGAAGTGTCTATGAACTAACATTTAAATTAATAATTTTATTCAATGCCCTTATTGTGTACATACAGTCAAACTAAAAATTATTGAGACACCAGATATAATTTTTGATATTTGTTCACTAGTGTGTGCAGGACACTATAGTTCATTAATGTAAGTGAGGAGAGCAAAATAAAGTAAACTGTGACATATTATACCCAAAAAGTCTTCGTACAGTGACTACCTGTAACATTTATAAAAATTTGGGACCAAAAATTATTCAGACATTTTGACCTGACCATGTTTTGCTGAAGTGGTTTTTCTTTAAGGGTCCCATGACATGCTGGTTTTTGGATAGGCCTTAGTGGATGTAGAGAAAAAAACTAAAGCTACTCCGTCTGTGAAAACAGACCGGCAGGGCAAGAGAACGGCTAACTGGGAAAACATCCCCCGTGATCTGGCACAGGACAGGGAACACGGGGAGAATAAACAGGGAAGGACATCTGTAGAGTAACAGGAGAGCAGGTGTGGAAAATAAACCAATAATCAGGTAACAAGGGGTGCGAGACTGAGGCTTTGTCCACACTAATATGTTTTCTTTAGAAAACATCTTTTTCATCCCCTTTTTGGCCTTCCTCCACACTTAGGCTACGTCTACATTAATCTGGATACGTTTGAAAACGTCCACTCACAGTAGTTTTCAGGCGTTTCAGTGCGGATGAGAAACTTTTGGAAAACGCCTGAAAACGCTAAATTCACCTTTACTGCGCATGCATAAATCCTCACTGAGATGATACAGACGGAAAAATAAATAAAGTTATCGTGCAATTCTTCAGCAAAAATATTGTATCATTCACTGATGGTCCCGGTCGCTCTCATTTAAAAACGCTCTCCGTCCACACTAGCGTTTTCAGGCGTTTCAGTGCGGATGAGAAAATGCTAAATTCACCTTTACTGCGCATGCGTAAATCCTCACAAAAGCTCACTGAGATGATAAAGACGGAAAAATAAATAATAAAGTTATTGCGCAATTTTTCTGCCAGGATATTTTTATTCAGCAAAAATATCATATAATTCACTGATGGTCCCGGTCGCTCTCACTCACCATTATATATTTGGTGTAAAACACTAAGACGTCTCTCATGTTTCACTGCAGGACAGCAGATGCGAGTGAATCCTGTCATCTGTGCAGGACTGTGTGTGTGAAGAGTGTGTGAAGTCACATATTCTAGCAACTGTGTGAAAGTGAACAGCACATAACAGACACAATACCGGTATAAACATGAATATCTATTGGTACAATATGCGTCACATGACTAAACTTACGTCATCGTTTTTAAATACCTCAGTTTTCATAGTCAAATTTTAAAACGCTGTTTTCGTGTTTTAGTTTATCCACTTTGGAGAGCGTTTTTAAAAAGCTTTGTTTTCATGAATAAAAACTCAATCTCAGTGTGAACCGAAGACAAAACGGAGAGAAAATGGTTTCCAAATGAAAACATGTTCGTGTGGACGAGACCTGAGACAGCGTTTTTATTAATGAAAACTACTCTTTTTTTGAAAACGCTCTCCAAAGTGGATAAATTGGAAAACTGTGTTTTCGTGTTGTTGTTTGGACTGAAATCTGAGGTATTTAAATACCATGACGTAAGTCTTGTAAAAAAATATTGTACCAATAGATACACTGCTGTTCTAATGTTTGGGATCGGAACGATTTTTTATGTTTTTAAAGAATCTCTTCTGCTCACCAATGCTGCATTTGTTTGATAAAGTGAAATATTATTCCAATGTAAATCCGCTGTTTTCTATTTGAATATATAGTAAAGTGTAATTTATTCCTGTGAATTTTCAGCACCATTACTCCAGTCTTCAGTGTCACATGATCCTTCAGAAATCAGTATAATATGATGATTTAATGCTCAAGAAACATCTATGATTATTATAAATGTTAAAAACAGTTATTTTTCAGGATTCTTGGATGAATAGAAAGTTCAAAAGAACAGCATTTATCTGAAATGGAAAGCTATTTCTACACTACCGTTCAAAAGTTTGGGGCTGTAAGAATTTCTTTCTTTTTTTTAAGAAATGAAAAAAAGTAATACTTTTATTCAGCAAGGATGCACTAAATGAATCAAAAGTGACAGTAAAGACATTCATAATGTTACTAAAGATTCAATTTCAGATCAAGTTCTTTTGAACTTTCTATTCATCAAAGAATCCTGAAAAACAGTTAGTAGGATACTGTAGTGTTTAGTTGAGGAAGACTGAACCTGCGCCGGTTCCCTGTTGGCCCAGAGCACCTGAAGGCCCCGCTGGAGGAGTACATGGTGCGCCTGCCGAAGGTGCGGATCCTGCGGACCAAGAAGCGCGAGGGGCTGATCCGCACGAGGCTCCTGGGAGCCGAGGCCGCCACCGGGGACGTCATCACCTTCCTGGACTCCCACTGCGAGGCCAACGTCAACTGGCTGCCTCCCCTACTGGGTAAACTAACCTCTCTTACTGGGTAAAAAACCTCCGTTACTGGATAATAAACCTCCATTACTGTGTAACAAACCTCCATTACTGGGTAAACTAACCTCCGTTACTGGGTAACAAACCTCCGTTACTGGGTAAACAAACCTCCGTTACTGGGTAAACTAACCTCTCTTACTGGGTAAACTAACCTCCGTTACTGGATAATAAACCTCCGCTACTGGGTAACAAACCTCCGTTACTGGATAATAAACCTCCATTACTGTGTAACAAACCTCCATTACTGGGTAAACTAACCTCCGTTACTGGGTAATAAACCTCCATTACTGTGTAACAAACCTCCATTACTGGGTAAACTAACCTCCGTTACTGGATAATAAACCTCCGCTACTGGGTAACAAACCTCCGTTACTGGGTAACAAACCTCCGTTACTGGATAATAAACCTCCATTACTGTGTAACAAACCTCCATTACTGGGTAAACAAACCTCCGTTACTGGGTAATTAACCTCCGTTACTGGGTAATTAACCTCCGTTACTGGGTAACAAACCTCCCGTTACTGGATAATAAACCTCCATTACTGTGTAACAAACCTCCATTACTGGGTAAACTAACCTCCGTTACTGGGTAATTAACCTCCGTTACTGGGTAACAAACCTCCGTTACTGGGTAAACAAACCTCCGTTACTGGGTAACAAACCTCTGTTACTGGGTAATTAACCTCCGTTACTGGGTAACAAACCTCCGTTACTGGGTAAACAAACCTCCGCTACTGGGTAACAAACCTCCGTTACTGGGTAACAAACCTCCGTTACTGGATAATAAACCTCCATTACTGTGTAACAAACCTCCATTACTGGGTAAACAAACCTCCGTTACTGGGTAATTAACCTCCGTTACTGGGTAATTAACCTCCGTTACTGGGTAACAAACCTCCGTTACTGGATAATAAACCTCCATTACTGTGTAACAAACCTCCATTACTGGGTAAACTAACCTCCGTTACTGGGTAATTAACCTCCGTTACTGGGTAACAAACCTCCGTTACTGGGTAAACAAACCTCCGTTACTGGGTAACAAACCTCTGTTACTGGGTAAACAAACCTCCGTTACTGGGTAAACTAACCTCCGTTACTGGGTAATTAACCTCCGTTACTGGGTAACAAACCTCCGTTACTGGGTAAACAAACCTCCGTTACTGGGTAACAAACCTCCGTTACTGGGTAAACAAACCTCCGTTACTGGGTAAACAAACCTCCGTTACTGGGTAACAAACCTCCGTTACTGGGTAAACAAACCTCCGTTACTGGGTAACAAACCTCCGTTACTGGGTAACAAACCTCCGTTACTGGGTAAACAAACCTCCGTTACTGGGTAACAAACCTCCGTTACTGGGTAAACAAACCTCCGTTACTGGGTAACAAACCTCCGTTACTGGGTAAACAAACCTCCGTTACTGGGTAAACTAACCTCCTGAACCACAGGGGGCGTATTATAGAAACTTTCTATCTTAAGTCTTAAGTTAAGACTGTCAAGTAATTATATGTCCACCCTGCCTGCCATAGAGTGTGAAAGATGCATCAACAAACTTAATTTGGTCAATTTAAAAACATGTCCCTTCATTCTCCCTGTGTCAAACTGGTGTAACAACCCCACCCATGGGGTTGTGTATATTAAAAGATATATTATAATGTATATTATAAGACATAATATATATATTTAAAGATGTTTACTTTAAAAAACGAAGTAAAATCATTCACTGGCATACCATGGTTACTCGATGAGGTACGACTGCGAGTAAATGTCCGGGTAACTCCTCTGGCCACTGGGTGGGGTCGTTACACCAGTTTGACGCTGGGAGAATGAAGGGACATGTTTTTAAATTGGCCAAATTAAGTTTGTTGATGCATCTGTCACGCTCTATGGCAGGCAGGGTGGACATATAATTACTTGACATGTTTAATCTTAGTTATTCACGACTGTCGGCTGTGTACAGACGTTGTTTTGTGACGCTATTTTGTATTGAAGTCTATGGGAAGTCTAGTTTATTTTCCCCTAAAAGTGGGCGTGAATCTGTTCAGAGACATTCTATGACGTTGCGCCGGTTGCGAGTATAGCTTTTGTCCTAATTGAGGTCCTAACTGAAATTGCCATGTTACCAAACAGATAAGACAGGATTCTAAAGTTAGGATCTTTCTGAACCCTGATTCCATGGCAGTGATTATCGTTGTGTTTCCCCCTCAGATCGCATCGCCCAGAACCGGAAGACCATCGTGTGTCCTATGATCGATGTGATCGACCACGATAACTTCGGTTACGAGACGCAGGCGGGCGACGCCATGCGAGGGGCTTTCGACTGGGAGATGTACTACAAACGCATCCCTATTCCCCCCCAGCTGGAGAAATCTGACCCCAGCGACCCTTTCGAGTGAGTGCCCTTTCACACTTTTATTTGTAGCATTTCAACTGATCGATGGCCTCCATACTCTTTGAATAGGTAAAAGCTAAATGCAGTCGATTGTGATTGTGGACTTTAGATGGTCAAGATTTATTAGGGCTGTCGATTTAACATGTATATTTGATTAATTAGTTGTGGAAAAAAATAATGCATTTCATTATGGATGCGCCGATAGCCTATAATTCTTTATATTTGAAAGCCAATTACCAATATATTGGTCGATAAATCTAAATCCAATTTTTTTTTATAATTTCTGAGAGCCTGACAAATAAAAAATTCTCACCATTAAAAGCCATGTCTCAAGCACGCAAGTTATAATGTTCTCATTATAATTGTATGTAGCCGATATGTCAGATTTGCGCTGCACATGTTGCACTGACTGTATTTTTTTTTTAAGTGATTCCAATCATTTTTTCAAGCAATTTAATAACATCATGTTGAACATGCGCATCTGAAGTGTCTCAGCTGAAGGAAATAATCTCGAGCAATCTGCATCTCTGTCTGACTGCGTTTGGAAATTCAATTTACACAGAGAAAAACTTATATAAAGCCAATCATCATTTTACATTCTTTATGCAAATTCAATGGCGTTCGCTCCACAAAACCTGGAAGAATGTATGACTAATTGGAAAACGCACGGAAAATTTGAGAAAATTGAAAATTTTATTGCGGTCCTGGAAAAATATTCTTGTGTTTTCCTTTAGAAATTAAAAGCTTTATTGGTTATAACAGGAGTTTAGTGCAGAACTGAAGCGGTTTTAAAGGCAGTGCTATTTGTTTGCATCTAAAAAATAAATAAATATATATATAACCCATTCACAATTTGAATAACAGTTTTTGAATAACAGTATTTGGGTTTCTCCCTTATCCAGAAAACCTGGAAAAATTTATGATTAATTGGAAAACACGTGGAAAATTAGAGAATATGATCATTGATTATAACAGGAGTTTTGTGCAGAACGGAAGTGATTGACAGCTTCAGGGATTATAAAGGCAGATCTCTTTGCTTGCGTCTGTATATCTATAACCCATTCATAATTTGAATAAGAGTATTTGGGTTTCCGTCATCTGTAGTTCTCAACACATCGAGCTGTCTTCTCCTCCTCTTCCCGTCAGGTCTCCGGTGATGGCGGGCGGGCTCTTCGCTGTGGACAGGAAGTGGTTCTGGGAGCTGGGAGGATATGACACGGGTCTGGAGATCTGGGGAGGAGAGCAGTACGAGATCTCATTCAAGGTAATAGCTGTGGCTGCTCTAATGGACCCTTTTCAGTCAGTAAACATGGTGATGCTTGTTTGTGGGCGGGGCTTAGGTGGAGGCAGAACTGCACTGTGTCGATTCTGGCAACAAGATGATATTTTAAGCGGCGCATGTAGCGAGTCTGTGCTGGTTCGTATTGGCCGCCTCCAGTTTTGTCTCCAGCTAACGCCGTGATGTAATCGTGACGTCTATATACGCGTTTTGTGGAGTTTCTGCTGTATCCTGATCACTGATGGGATCTTACTTCCCCATGAAGCAGTTGTGACTCTTTAAAGGCCTCTGATTGGCCAGTGTTTTCAACAGGCTTCCCAGGTAGAGATAAAATGCAAGTAGCTAAACTACATAGATAGAAGTTTTAAACGACCGACAGAAATAATCATTTTGCAAAGACTGTATCAATCAAAGCTCAGCTTTGGGAAGGAGAGATTCACAGGTCAAGATAAAGAGACCGAGAGGAGAGAGAGAACAATTAAACAACATGCACCTATTAAATATATTGCTATTATTATTGAATAAATATTAGGGTTAGGGGTAATGACTAATTATATGAGATTTGTTTTATTAATTATATTATAATAGTTTTATTAATTATTTGATATTATGTTATGTTTTATGTGTGTGTGTCTCTGAGGTGTGGATGTGTGGTGGCCGTATGGAGGACATCCCCTGCTCTCGAGTGGGACACATATACCGGAAGTACGTGCCTTATAAAGTTCCCGGAGGAGTGAGTCTCGCCAGGGTGAGTGTCCCATCAGCACTCATGCACTTCCCACAATGCATTTCACATTGACATCATGATGTTCTGATGTGAGATCAGATTTACTACATCCACCTGTTCACTGTCACCCCGCTTTATGAACAAAGATGTAAAATGCCCTTTTGATATGAGAAAAAAGAAATAAAAAAGTGTTAAAGGGATAGTTCACCCAAAAATTTGAATTAGCCCATTATTTATTCTCCCTAAACTCATCCTAGTGTGTATGACGTTCTTCTCTCAGACGAATACAGAGTTATATTAGAAAATGTCCTGGCTCTTCCAGCTTTATAATGGCAGTGAATGGACGTTTCTGTTTTGAAGTCCATAAATGATGGACAGATGCACTTTTATGATGGACAGATGCACTTTTATGATGGATATATGCACTTTTATGATGGATAGATGCTCTTTTATGATGGATAGATGCACTTTTATGATGGATAGATGCTCTTTTATGATGGACAGATGCACTTTTATGATGGATAGATGCACTTTTATGATGGATAGATGCACTTTTATGATGGATAGATGCACTTTTATGATGGATAGATGCTCTTTTATGATGGATAGATGCTCTTTTATGATGGACAGATGCACTTTTATGATGGACAGATGCACTTTTATGATGGATATATGCACTTTTATGATGGATAGATGCTCTTTTATGATGGATAGATGCTCTTTTATGATGGACAGATGCACTTTTATGATGGATAGATGCACTTTTATGATGGACAGATGCACTTTTATGATGGATAGATGCACTTTTATGATGGACAGATGCACTTTTATGATGGATAGATGCACTTTTATGATGGATAGATGCACTTTTATGATGGATAGATGCACTTTTATGATGGATAGATGCTCTTTTATGATGGACAGATGCACTTTTATGATGGATAGATGCACTTTTATGATGGACAGATGCACTTTTATGATGGACAGATGCACTTTTATGATGGATAGATGCTCTTTTATGATGGATAGATGCTCTTTTATGATGGATAGATGCTCTTTTATGATGGACAGATGCACTTTTATGATGGACAGATGCACTTTTATGATGGACAGATGCACTTTTATGATGGACAGATGCACTTTTATGATGGACAGATGCACTTTTATGATGGATAGATGCACTTTTATGATGGATAGATGCACTTTTATGATGGATAGATGCACTTTTATGATGGACAGATGCACTTTTATGATGGACAGATGCACTTTTATGATGGATAGATGCACTTTTATGATGGATAGATGCTCTTTTATGATGGATAGATGCTCTTTTATGATGGACAGATGCACTTTTATGATGGATAGATGCACTTTTATGATGGACAGATGCACTTTTATGATGGATAGATGCACTTTTATGATGGATAGATGCACTTTTATGATGGATATATGCACTTTTATGATGGATAGATGCACTTTTATGATGGATAGATGCTCTTTTATGATGGATAGATGCTCTTTTATGATGGATAGATGCTCTTTTATGATGGATAGATGCACTTTTATGATGGATAGATGCTCTTTTATGATGGATAGATGCACTTTTATGATGGATATATGCACTTTTATGATGGATAGATGCTCTTTTATGATGGATAGATGCACTTTTATGATGGACAGATACACTTTTATGATGGACAGATTTACTTTTATGATGGACAGATGCACTTTTATGATGGACAGATGTACTTTTATGATGGACAGATGCACTTTTATGATGGACAGATGTACTTTTATGATGGACAGATGCACTTTTATGATGGACAGATGCACTTTTATGATGGACAGATGCACTTTTATGATGGATAGATGCTCTTTTATGATGGATAGATGCTCTTTTATGATGGATATATGCACTTTTATGATGGATAGATGCTCTTTTATGATGGATAGATGCACTTTTATGATGGACAGATGCACTTTTATGATGGACAGATTTACTTTTATGATGGACAGATGCACTTTTATGATGGACAGATGTACTTTTATGATGGACAGATGCACTTTTATGATGGACAGATGTACTTTTATGATGGACAGATGCACTTTTATGATGGACAGATGCACTTTTATGATGGACAGATGCACTTTTATGATGGACAGATGCACTTTTATGATGGACAGATGCACTTATGATGGATAGATGCACTTATGATGGACAGATGCACTTTTATGATGGACAGATGCACTTTTATGATGGACAGATGCACTTTTATGATGGACAGATGCACTTTTATGATGGACAGATGCACTTATGAAGGACAGATGCACTTTTATGATGGACAGATGCACTTTTATGATGGACAGATGCACTTTTATGATGGATAGATGCACTTTTATGATGGATAGATGCACTTTTATGATGGACAGATGCACTTTTATGATGGATAGATGCACTTTTATGATGGATAGATGCACTTTTATGATGGATAGATGCACTTTTATGATGGACAGATGCACTTTTATGATGGACAGATGCACTTTTATGATGGATAGATGCACTTTTATGATGGACAGATGCACTTTTATGATGGATAGATGCACTTTTATGATGGATAGATGCACTTTTATGATGGATAGATGCACTTTTATGATGGACAGATGCACTTTTATGATGGATAGATGCACTTTTATGATGGACAGATGCACTTTTATGATGGACAGATGCACTTTTATGATGGATAGATGCACTTTTATGATGGACAGATGCACTTTTATGATGGATAGATGCACTTTTATGATGGACAGATGCACTTTTATGATGGATAGATGCACTTTTATGATGGATAGATGCACTTTTATGATGGATAGATGCACTTTTATGATGGACAGATGCACTTTTATGATGGATAGATGCACTTTAATGATGGACAGATGCTCTTTTATGATGGATAGATGCACTTTTATGATGGACAGATGCACTTTTATGATGGATAGATGCACTTTTATGATGTATAGATGCACTTTTATGATGGACAGATGCACTTTTATGATGGATAGATGCACTTTTATGATGGACAGATGCACTTTTATGATGGATAGATGCACTTTTATGATGGATAGATGCACTTTTATGATGGATAGATGCACTTTTATGATGGACAGATGCACTTTTATGATGGATAGATGCACTTTTATGATGGACAGATGCACTTTTATGATGGACAGATGCACGTTTATGATGGATAGATGCACTTTTATGATGGACAGATGCACTTTTATGATGGACAGATGCACTTTTATGATGGATAGATGCACTTTTATGATGGATAGATGCACTTTTATGATGGATAGATGCACTTTTATGATGGATAGATGCACTTTTATGATGGACAGATGCACTTTTATGATGGATAGATGCACTTTTATGATGGACAGATGCACTTTTATGATGGATAGATGCACTTTTATGATGGACAGATGCACTTTTATGATGATAGATGCACTTTTATGATGGACAGATGCACTTTTATGATGGATAGATGCACTTTTATGATGGATAGATGCACTTTTATGATGGATAGATGCACTTTTATGATGGACAGATGCACTTTTATGATGGACAGATGCACTTTTATGATGGACAGATGCACTTTTATGATGGATAGATGCACTTTTATGATGGACAGATGCACTTTTATGATGGATAGATGCACTTTTATGATGGACAGATGCACTTTTATGATGGATAGATGCACTTTTATGATGGATAGATGCACTTTTATGATGGACAGATGCACTTTTATGATGGACAGATGCACTTTTATGATGGACAGATGCACTTTTATGATGGATAGATGCACTTTTATGATGGACAGATGCACTTTTATGATGGATAGATGCACTTTTATGATGGACAGATGCACTTTTATGATGGATAGATGCACTTTTATGATGGACAGATGCACTTTTATGATGGACAGATGCACTTTTATGATGGACAGATGCACTTTTATGATGGATAGATGCACTTTTATGATGGACAGATGCACTTTTATGATGGATAGATGCACTTTTATGATGGACAGATGCACTTTTATGATGGATAGATGCACTTTTATGATGGATAGATGCACTTTTATGATGGACAGATGCACTTTTATGATGGACAGATGCACTTTTATGATGGACAGATGCACTTTTATGATGGACAGATGTACTTTTATGATGGACAGATGCACTTTTATGATGGACAGATGCACTTTTATGATGGACAGATGCACTTTTATGATGGACAGATGCACTTTTATGATGGATAGATGCACTTTTATGATGGACAGATGCACTTTTATGATGGACAGATGCACTTTTATGATGGACAGATGCACTTTTATGATGGACAGATGCACTTTTATGATGGACAGATGCACTTTTATGATGGACAGATGCACTTTTATGATGGACAGATGCACTTATGAAGGACAGATGCACTTTTATGATGGACAGATGCACTTTTATGATGGATAGATGCACTTTTATGATGGACAGATGCACTTTTATGATGGATAGATGCACTTTTATGATGGATAGATGCACTTTTATGATGGATAGATGCACTTTTATGATGGATAGATGCACTTTTATGATGGACAGATGCACTTTTATGATGGACAGATGCACTTTTATGATGGATAGATGCACTTTTATGATGGACAGATGCACTTTTATGATGGATAGATGCACTTTTATGATGGACAGATGCACTTTTATGATGGATAGATGCACTTTTATGATGGATAGATGCACTTTTATGATGGACAGATGCACTTTTATGATGGATAGATGCACTTTTATGATGGACAGATGCACTTTTATGATGGATAGATGCACTTTAATGATGGACAGATGCTCTTTTATGATGGATAGATGCACTTTTATGATGGACAGATGCACTTTTATGATGGATAGATGCACTTTTATGATGGATAGATGCACTTTTATGATGGACAGATGCACTTTTATGATGGATAGATGCACTTTTATGATGGACAGATGCACTTTTATGATGGATAGATGCACTTTTATGATGGATAGATGCACTTTTATGATGGATAGATGCACTTTTATGATGGATAGATGCACTTTTATGATGGACAGATGCACTTTTATGATGGATAGATGCACTTTTATGATGGATAGATGCACTTTTATGATGGATAGATGCACTTTTATGATGGACAGATGCACTTTTATGATGGATAGATGCACTTTTATGATGGACAGATGCACTTTTATGATGGACAGATGCACGTTTATGATGGATAGATGCTCCATCACTTTTATGGACTTCAAAACAGAAACAGCCATTCACTCTCATTATAAAGCTGGGAAGAGCCAGGACATTTTTTTATATAACTCTTGACTGTATTCGTCTGAGAGAAGAATGTCATACACAGCTAGGATGACCTGAGGGAGAATAAATCATGGGCTAATTCACTATCTTTGGGTATCTTTGGCTATAATTGGGTGAACTATCTCTTTAAGTTAAAATTATTTCATAGGGCAGTATATATTTTTAAATCTATAACTATCTGTTGATTATTTCTGTAGTCGAAGCAATATTTGTCTGACACAAAAGTGTTGTATGTGTGTGTGTGTGTCAGAACCTGAAGCGTGTGGCGGAGGTGTGGATGGACGAGTATGAGCTTCATCATGACTGGTGTGTGTGTGTGTGTGTGTGTGTGTGTGTGTGTGTGTCAGAACCTGAAGCGTGTGGCGGAGGTGTGGATGGACGAGTATGAGCTTCATCATGACTGATGTGTGTGTGTGTGTGTGTGTGTGTGTGTGTGTGTGTGTGTGTGTGTGTGTCAGAACCTGAAGCGTGTGGCAGAGGTGTGGATGGACGAGTATGAGCTTCATCATGACTGATGTGTGTGTGTGTGTGTGTGTGTGTGTGTGTGTGTGTGTCAGAACCTGAAGCGTGTGGCGGAGGTGTGGATGGACGAGTATGAGCTTCATCATGACTGATGTGTGTGTGTGTGTGTGTGTGTGTGTGTGTGTGTGTCAGAACCTGAAGCGTGTGGCGGAGGTGTGGATGGACGAGTACGCTGAGTTCATGTACCAGCGCCGGCCGGAGTATCGGCATCTCTCGGCTGGAGACGTGTCGGCGCAGAAGGAGCTGAGGAACCGGCTCGACTGCAAGAGCTTCCGGTGGTTCATGACGGAGGTGGCGTGGGATCTTCCCAAACACTACCCGCCGGTGGAGCCGCCTGCCGCCGCCTGGGGAGAGGTGCGGCCCAGCGCTGATCCACTCCGGGGGTTTGGAGTCGACTTCTCGACTCCATTTACAATCAAAATAGGGTCAGGAATAAGGATGCTGGGATAGTCTGTGTTTTGGCGGTGTTACCCGTGTTCAGAAGCAACACCAGTTACATCACTCGCCCACCGCGGCACCGTCGATTCAATTATTTTTTTTTTTTTATAAAATCATTTAGTTCAGTTAGAGAACAGACACTATTAAACTGACCGTTTCTGCTGAATAAATCGTGAGCTGAACAAGAGTCGCAGCAGGAGTCAGATCTCGTTCATCACGAGAGAGAGGAGCTGACAAGATGGAGGAGTATTTGGTGTCAAAGTGAAACATAAAAGCGCCTATTTAAGTGAATTTGTCACTGATTTGTTGTTGTGTTTTTCATTAAGAATAATAGGCTAAAGAACTAATTCAAGCAATCCGCCCCTAATTGGCGCTAATTTAAAAGCGAAACTAAAATGCGCACGGACAGAACAGAGTGTTTCAGTTCATTCCTATGGGAAAACAGAACGAGCGTTTTCAATTCATTCCTATGGGAAAACAGAACGAGCGTTTTCAATTCATTCCTATGGGAAAACAGAACGAGCGTTTTCAATTCATTCCTATGGGAAAACAGAACGAGCGTTTTCAATTCATTCCTATGGGAAAACAGAACGAGCGTTTTCAATTCATTCCTATGGGAAAACAGAGTGAACGGTTTCAGTTCATTCCTATGGGAAAACAGAGTGAACGGTTTCAGTTCATTCCTATGGGAAAACACTCGCTCCACGGACGTGCGCATTTTAGTTTCGCTTTCAAATTAGCGCCAATTTGGGGCGAATTGCTTGAATGGTGAGCTGTTAATGAAAAACACAACAACAAAACAGTGAGTGCTGCTCCGCACCATTATGAATGCCCGTTCAGACGCGAGCACTTTTGCCTTTAAATTAGTGATTTAAAAGCCCCCGCCGGTGACACCGGTATTACCAGTGTTGTCACACACCGATTAACCAGTGGGAAAATATCCTCACCATCACATCCTTAGTCAGGAATAAATAAAACTTCTTTCTCACTCCAGCGCTGAATGGGACATTCTGATCGACAAATCTGTTTTTATAACATTAAACACTCTTTTCATGTTGTCGCGATTGTTATATTGTGTCATGTTTATCAAAATAAAACTGATAAAAAAACGTAGACCCCACTTCATTGATAGTATAGACTTATGTTGAACTTTATTCTTGTTCAAACAGACGCTGTATTAAGCAGTACTAAAGTATTACATTTAAAACTATCTGAGACGTCTATGTATTTGACAAATATTGCATGTATTTCACTCCAGCTGTGGTAAAGTATGCGAACACAGCGCGAGTGTCACAGAAAGTGTCCGGCTTCACGTCTCAGTGACGACTCTCTCCGTCGGTTTCAACACACATCACGTCTGGTAGTCAATTCCTGTCCCGGAGTCGATTCGGAAACTAGTGCGCACAAACCAGCAGGAGTTCGGTCACTCTTTAACTTTCACTTCAATAATAATCTTCTTTAAAATTAGACCAAACTTAAGTTTGTGCTCCCAAGCTTCACATTTCTATGACAGTTTTTTTGACACGGATATTTTTGTCCACAGTGGCCCTGCAACTGTTTTTAATTGTGGAGGTGCGGACAGAAGAGTCTGAAATTCTCGTGTGTTTTTTCGTTTTCGTCATTCGGTGGCTTTGAATTGAACCGCATTGCTTCGCATGCGAAAAACACAGAACATCGACCCGATCCAAAAAAGATTCTGACGGACGAAGGTTTCGGAGGCAGTGTGTAGAACGTGATTGACACAACGTGAGGTCGTATTTATTTTTTTACATGCGAAAATTTCTGCCTCTTTGTGCAAGGGCCTTAAATATTGTGCATCAATTAAAAAACTAAAAATGTGAGGCTTGTGAGCACAGACTGAAGTTTGGTCTCATTTTAAAGACCCTTGGCATATTATTGTCTAAAGACACACAATTCATACCAGCACTTACCTTTTCTGTTCTATACTGTAGTATTTGTTTTGTTTTTCTGATAAAAAAAAAAACCTTGCAATGTGTTCTGTGCCAGACTAACTGAGTGTGTGTGTGTGTGTGTTCCAGCTGCGTAACGTGGGCTCCGGCCTCTGCATGGAGAGCAAGCACTTTTCCTCGGGATCCCCGATCCGGCTGGAGAAATGCCTGAAGGAGCGAGGCGAGCCGAGCTGGAGTCACGGTCAGGTGAGAGTCGCCGCTAGCACAGATCTATGTCATCACAAAACTCATCATCATCCGCACCAACGTTTCTTTTTTTTTTCATTTTCAAAGCCGCACCCGCCCGCCGTCCGTGACTATTTTCAGGTCTGGGCGATGCTAGGCGCTGCTGACGCGAGAAAACTCTCGCCTGTTCTGGAAAGGACACTGATCCAACGTAGCACAGATATTTAAGGCTACAGTCCTTACTAATATAGTCTATTGGGGACAACAATAAATAAATAGCCTAAATAAAATGCACATCGGCAAACCTGACCTTACCTGACTAGACTACTGTACAATGTTATCATTGTAATAAAAAAATACAATTTGCCACATGATTTCAACATGCTGCTATTTAGCCTACTGCTAATTAATACCTATTGCACTTTATTTTTTTGCAAAAAGAAAGAAAACTTGAATAAAATAACATATCATTCAAATTATAGGCTAATTAACTCTCCGCACTGTCATGTCAGGGCGACGACTGGGACGAGTCTGTTCTGAAGACTCCCGTTAATTATGTCATGTGAAGAGAGCGCGTCTTTTTCAGGCAGACAGTGTGATTCATTTATCCCAGCAGGCCTAACAATCATACAAGAAGCAAACTATGGAGCCTCGATATTAAAGAAATGACTCTATTCATCCCGAAATCCGCTGTAACTCCACCGCACAACAGTGCAATGTGCACGTGCACATTTATAATTGTCCATAACAACCCCAAAACGTCCCTGCTTGCCTTGCGCATCTCATTAATGAGCAGTTTTCCGACTATTTTTCTTACGTTCTTGTTTTGCTGTGGATGTTATTGAGCTTGTAGAAGTTTAGCTCTTGCGTACACCACTTCTGAACATGTCGCACTGCCATTGCCTGATGTCATTTCTGAGTCATATCACTCCATAATCTCTCGTAAATGCTACAATGACTGGCTAAGTTTTAAATTATAACTAATATCAAAACAAAATAACCCAGGCAGTCTCATCTACGAGACGTGCAGGCTGGGCTCATAGCTTGTGTGTGTGTGTGTGTGTGTGTGTGTGTGTGTGTGTGTGTGTGTGTGCTCAGTGAAACATCGGAAAACACCAATTCCGCGACACAATGAACCTTTATTGATATCTGTGTATGAATCAGACAAATGCCTATTTTATGTGCCAAAAGAATCAACAGGCAGGAAAAAATTATTAAAATAAATAAATAAATATCCTAATGTAATAGGCATAGGCCTATAGCCGCCTATATTTTGGCAAACAGTTGAAATAAATAAATAAAAACGACACAGGCTACATGTGCACCGAAAGCCTCAGGCTATCAATCCCCCCCCCACAAACTTAAATTACATAAAGAAATATGCCGTCCCTTTTTGAACAAACAATGCAAACCTAAATTGCCTGTATCGGGGGGGATCAAACGGAGAAGTCTATGCCTCAAACAGCCCATGGACTTTAGATCATCCCCACAAACTTAAATTATAATGAAATACGCCATCACAGTCACGGCAAACAAATTCTTAAAAATAGCCTTACGTGCAGCCTATCAGAGATCCAGAACATAAACGCGAGGCCAAATAATTAAGGCACAATACGTCTAGAATATATAGGCTAAACCAATATGAACGTAGCCATCAGAATTATTCAGCGGACCGAACTCAAAAGCTTAGGTTGGGCTTTTTGGTGTAGCCTAACGTAGGCTAATTGCTTTAATATGCCTGAGCTTAGGTATGCTGGAATAAAATAGAAATATAAATTCTCTCGGCTGTAGTCGTGGGAATGACTGGCCTTGTTTCTCCCAAAGGAGAGTAGATGTTCCTCTGCTGATCTGTCTATATGGAGGTTTGTAGAGGAAAACTCCTGTAGTTATTGTGTCCTCCTCCCATTCCGTGAAGCCAATCCTGGGCTTTTCCGTTAGTGCGCCATCAGCTATACCTACAAAAGACAGAAGAAATCTAATGTTGATCCATGTCGGTGCATAACCTAATATTTTACACTTATAATGAAAAGTAGCCGACACAATCAAGATTAAACTTAATGAAACGTAGTAGCCTAAGCCAGGGGTCGGCAACCTAAGGGTTAATCATGTGTGTGTCACAGTAGCTTTTCTCCCACATGCATATACATCTACATTTTGATGTACTAATTCCTCGTAAGAACAGCTTGTTTTATTAAGTTAGGAATTATAAATACTATTAAAGTGTGAGAATTAAACTACGCAAATCAATGAAAGCGTGCAGCTCTAACTAACCAATAGGAAAACACGTATTACAGGCTAACAGCTTGTTCCGCTGTAAATAGTTAATGCTTTAAATTTCAACCAAGGATACAGAGTCCTTATCAAACATGCCATACATGTTAAACTGACTGATGCGTGTGGAAGCTGGTCACCTCATGTGTTTTCTCTGATCAGAGAGCTATCCAAAATAGTATAATTAAAATAGTGACACTAAATGATATTACCAGTGCTGATGCCACTCTTGAAACTAGCTAATGATAAATAAAATGCAGCTGATATCTTGCTTTCATTGATGTGAATTTGCATATAGCCTGGGAATTAAAGATTACATTTTTATTATATTTGCGTGCGGAGATGCAGTTATGTTGCCAAGTGGAACACTTTTAACAAACCAAATAGCAAAGAAGTCATGAATAAAACACTTAATGACCAGGTGTAAAATCTGGTCTTATTTATTTATTTATTTATACAGGACAGGTAAGTTGACAGAGAACAAGTTCTCATTTACAGCAGTGACCTGTGTAAAATACAGCCTTTTTAAATTAAAAGCAATTAAAAAGAAAGGCCAAAACAATCACATAAAACAAACACAGTAATAAAATGAAATATTAAAGTTGCAGTAGGGAGTTTTGAGAAAATGTTGACTTAGCCTGAAAATTTGAACAAGCACAACTTCCAGGTCCAACCCCCTTGCTCTCTGCTGCGCTACAGCCCTCCCTCCACAGCTCCTCCCCCACAGCTCCTCCCTCCACAGCTCCTCCCCCACAGCTCCTCCCTCCACAGCTCCTCCCTCCACAGCTCCTCCCCCCACAGCTCCTCCCTCCACAGCTCCTCCCTCCACAGCTCATCCCTCCACAGCTCCTCCCCCACAGCTCCTCCCTCCACAGCTCCTCCCTCCACAGCTCATCCCTCCACAGCTCCTCCCCCACAGCTCCTCCCTCCACAGCTCCTCCCCCACAGCTCCTCCCTCCACAGCTCCTCCCTCCACAGCTCCTCCCTCACAGCTCCTCCCCCACAGCTCCTCCCTCCACAGCTCCTCCCTCCACAGCTCCTCCCTCCACAGCTCCTCCCCCACAGCTCCTCCCTCCACAGCTCCTCCCTCCACAGCTCCTCCCTCACAGCTCCTCCCCCACAGCTCCTCCCTCCACAGCTCCTCCCTCCACAGCTCCTCCCCCACAGCTCCTCCCTCCACAGCTCCTCCTCCACAGCTCCTCCCTCCACAGCTCCTCCTCCACAGCTCCTCCCTCCACAGCTCCTCCCTCCACAGCTCCTCCCCCACAGCTCCTCCCTCCACAGCTCCTCCCCTACAGCTCCTCCCTCCACAGCTCCTCCCTCCACAGCTCCTCCCCCACAGCTCCTCCCCCACAGCTCCTCCCTCCACAGCTCCTCCTCCACAGCTCCTCCCTCCACAGCTCCTCCCCCACAGCTCCTCCCCCACAGCTCCTCCCTCCACAGCTCCTCCCTCCACAGCTCCTCCCTCCACAGCTCCTCCCCCACAGCTCCTCCCTCACAGCTCCTCCCTCCACAGCTCCTCCCTCCACAGCTCCTCCCTCCACAGCTCCTCCCCCACAGCTCCTCCCTCCACAGATCCTCCCTCACAGCTCCTCCCTCCACAGCTCCTCCCTCCACAGCTCCTCCTCCACAGCTCCTCCCTCCACAGCTCCTCCCCCACAGCTCCTCCCTCCACAGCTCCTCCCTCCACAGCTCCTCCCCCACAGCTCCTCCCTCCACAGCGCCTCCCCCACAGCTCCTCCCTCCACAGCTCCTCCCTCCACAGCTCCTCCCTCCACAGCTCCTCACCCACAGCTCCTCCCTCCACAGCTCCTTCCCCACAGCTCCTCCCTCCACAGCTCCTCCCCCACAGCTCCTCCCTCCACAGCTCCTCCCCCACAGCTCCTCCCTCCACAGCTCCTCCCTCCACAGCTCCTCCCCCACAGCTCCTCCCCCACAGCTCCTCCCTCCACAGCTCCTCCCTCCACAGCTCCTCCCTCCACAGCTCCTCCCCCACAGCTCCTCCCTCCACAGCTCCTCCCCCACAGCTCCTCCCTCCACAGCTCCTCCCTCCACAGCTCCTCCTCCACAGCTCCTCCCCCACAGCTCCTCCCTCCACAGCTCCTCCCTCCACAGCTCCTCCCCCACAGCTCCTCCCTCCACAGCTCCTCCCTCCACAGCTCCTCCCTCCACAGCTCCTCCCCCACAGCTCCTCCCTCCACAGCTCCTCCTCCACAGCTCCTCCCCCACAGCTCCTCCCCCCACAGCTCCTCCCCCACAGCGGAGCCTGCCGTGAACGCGCAGGCTAGTAAACAGGACCACCGATGACGGCAGATTATAAACAGTTATGGAACATTCACTAATAGGGACGAAACATCAACGATATGCTTTACATTGACTATGGCCTGCCCATACTTTGACTACAAACTTGGTCCTCAAATCATTATGTATTTTGCAATACATGTAACTTTATAACGTTGCACTCTTTCTATAAGTTATAAATAGCTAGTAAGATAACGTTAAAGGATTAGTTCACTTTAAAAAAAACTTTTGCTGATAATTTACTCACCCCCGTGTCATCAAAGATGTCCATGTCTTTCTTTCTTTAGTCGAAAAGAAATGAAGGTTTTTGATGAAAACATTCCAGGCTTTTTCTCCATATAATGGACTTCAATAGGACACAAACGTTTCAAGGAGCAAATGACAGTTTCAGTGCAGCTTCAAAGGGCTTTAAACGATACCAGACGATGAATAAGGGTCTTATCTAGCGAAACGATCGGTCATTTCAAAAATAAATAAAAAACTTTAAGTTTTATAAGCACAAATGCTCGCCTTGCTCTGTTCTGTGATGCACGTTCGTGACTCTCCTGTTTGAACTCGTTCATCAAAATGAACAAATCTTTTTCGAATCATTTCGTTCGTTGAATGAACGAAATGACTCGAAAAAAGATTCGTTCATTTGGATGAACGAGTTCGAACAGGAGAGTCACGAACGACGGTACGCGCTCGCGCTGTGCAAGAGAGGGGTGATCAGCGCGTACACGAGCGTGATTGACACTGCTAAGACATTCCTCCTGGCTCTGATTGGTTGTTTCTGACCGGGAGCGGTGTATTTCTGCAAATGGCAATAGGACCACAGGGAGGAGCCAGACAAGCTTGATTTTTTCCACAGATTATCTGTCTCATATTCTACTGTCAGGACATAATGACAGTTTTAACAAATATTTGTTTACAAAAGTTACCTACTGGAGCTTTAAGCAAACGTCTGAAATGCCATAAAGGACACCAGATCATCTAGTTCAATAGTACATTGTAATTCATTCCAAATGTGAGCGTCAAACTCAATTCAGAGGAGATCTTCAAAGTCTGACAACAAAGATGACAAATCTGAAACTAATTTAAATTTTTTTTAATTTCTGTACTATTTCTATTTTAGCCATTATTAATATTTAAAATAGGTTTGTTTATTTATACTATTTATTTATGTTTTTATTTATTTATTTATTTGGGGGGGGGGGGGGGTATATGGGATGTGGCACAGTGATGAATTAGGAAACTTAAAAAAAGGCACTTTATAACAAAATGGTTTCCAACCCCTGGCCTAGGCCGGTCTGTAGTGTTAGACAAGGCTAAATCTGCTCATACACTAGTGTAATGCAAGTTAGACTGTTTCACAAAAATAAAGACTGACTTAATTTAGACCATAACACTTAGACCCCTTTCCCCAGGCTAACCCAGGTCTAAGACTCTGTTACCTTGGCAACCAGCAGTAACAATCAGTTACATTACAAACAGCCAAAAGAAACCTCCTCCTGTTTTTAGGATATTTTTTGGCATCTTGTACCATGTTTTTGTATCTTTTCTGTACGTCTCAACGGTCGGATTAACGCTGTGAACTGTCGTATTTTTTTCCAAATTAAACATTTCTTCTTGTTACTACATTCTCCACTAAAGTCCCCAAGTAAAATGTGCTTGTAACTGTTAAACTCCTCCAACACACACATATTTTCCGCTGGGGTAAACTGCACTGAGCGGTTTAACGCGCTTACTCCATCTGCCATGTTTTTGTTTTGAAAAGTGTCTTATTTTACCCAGAATGCACTGCAGTGTAGTCCTACTTAAGATAGTCCGAGTCTTAAGTGCTTTGTGCAACGGTCTGATTTAGATGTCGATCTGAAGTCTGACGATCTACTATATCTAAGCCATAGTCAAAGTCTATCTTTGTGGAAGGTTTCCGCTAGTGTTTTTCAGGGTTGGGTCAAACTGCACCGTTGTGTTCTAGTCCACTGACTGATGTAGTGGCTCGTCAGGACTGTGTGTGCCTGTAAACTCATATCTGGGTTACGGCACCGTTGCTGCTTGGGCTTTCTGGATGGCCTGTGAAGTTTCTGCTTCTCAGCCATTGGTCTGGTGGTTTGCTGAATATTTATTTAATTGTGAGCGTTTAATTTACAGTCAGCCCTGCTCTACCATGTCAAAGACATCGGCAGTGTGGCGGCATTTTACAAAAATAGATAACGGAAAGAAATTTGAAAGCAAAGTCTGCAAGCAACAGTTTGCATATCAAAGCTCGGCTACAAACATGGCATATCACCTGAAACCGGTGAGCTAACTCTTCTGCGTTAGGTTGCCCGTCTGTTATGAGTAGGCTATATGAACATATCAGAATATGGCACATGTTTTACTCGTTTTATAACTGCAGGCGCACCCGCCCGATAGCATCCCCAGACACACACACACGCCCTGTGTGTTTAAGAGTAAAAGCTTTAAGTTAATAGTCTATTGGTGTCTCAGCCTCGCGAGGACATGCACAGAGCGGCTGATAGTGTCTGTCAAATATTATAACATATGGCAAAAACAATTGTCTAAATTATGTTGCATATTCCTCAACAGTTCTTGTGCTGATATCACTAGTTGACACAGTACTATTTTCGGAAATCATAGGGTATGATATTGCGCAGGTGCACGTGATGCAGCGCTGTCAGAGCCGACAGAGTGTGTCATTTCAGTGCAAAATAATTAACGTTAGATCAAAAACGATTTAATATACTGCAAATGCCCTACTAGTTTTTTATGTTTATTTATAATTCATTTAGGCGGACAAGGCTACCAAATTCTGCGCAGCTAATTAATCTAACGTTTTTTTAATCTAAGCCCCCCTCCACACAGTTGATTTTTAGTCTACATTTCAGGACTTCAGTCGACCAAGATTTTCTTTGGTTGATTACAGCCCTAGAGCGGGCGTGTATCAAGAGAGCACAGGTCCACACATGCTTTGCTGTTACTCTATTGGGATCTCGACGGATGAAACTCGAGTTTGGGTTTAGCACTCACGTCTCTGACTGTCATGAACATAAACAGCTTCTCAGCTTTTATAAATGACAGCGCCTGCACTGTCCTCCTGGTTCACCACTTCATAAAACTTCATTGCCATCTCTGATAATAAACAAACAGCACGCATAGACGCGGCTAGGCCACATTACTGCCTGATGAAAATTTGACTATTTTAAAGTGTGCTCGTTTTTTTTCGGATGTAGGTAACAATATTTTACAATGTATATATTTTTTTCATTTTCATATAATGTTTTCTTCACGTCATCCGTTGTAACCGCCAACCGCGCATCTCTACCGCTCATACATGAGTATTAAATGTTGAATGCTTTAATGTGAATACTAGTGTGTGTTTGGCTGTCCCGCAGGTGTTCACGTTCGGGTGGAGGGAAGATATTCGTGTTGGAGACCCGTTACACACTAAGAAGGTGTGCTTCGACGCCGTGTCCCACAACAGCCCCGTCACTCTCTACGACTGCCACGGGATGAAGGGCAACCAGCTGTGGGCCTACAGGAAGGTGCTGACCGACACGAACACACTCGGCTGCACTGTTCTCCTGTCTGCTCTGTGAAGCTGTATAATAATTCATACGCAGAATAAAGGGGCGGGGCCTGGTTGAGTTAGTTAGTAGTGTGTTACACTGGCGGTTATGGTAAGGGGCGGGACATTTCCCAAACACACTCGAAGCGCTCGACCAATCACAACACACTGCTCCAGCCGACCAATCAGAGCACAGTGTTCTTTTCAGAAGGAGGGGCTTCATAGAGACAGGAAGTAAACAGAGCGTTACTGACAGACTGGGAAGAGAGGAGCCGCAACAATGGAGAATATGAGGAAATAAGGTGCTCGAGGCTGTGCTGTATCGTGAATAAGTCGTGTCGTGCCAAACAACCCCTTCAGCCGTGACTTATTCACCATACAGCACTAGCCTCGAGTACTTTATTGCTTTTATAAAACGGTTACCACACAATACAAATATTAAAGCCATAAAAATATGTATCAATGCAACTTTCATGAAGTAAAATCGCTAAAAGCCTTCCTTCCGCTGGAAAAAATAGTCCCTGACCGTGAACAGCAGCAGAAGTTACATTATTCCTCCACTAGATGGAGACAAAGACTGTCTTTATGAGTGAGTCAAGACTTTTATATTGGAACGACTGAAGGTTGTTGTGAGAAGCAAGACGCAACTGACAAATGACTAGCGTGTCACGGGAAAACTCCTGAACTGTTAAAAGAACAGGATATCCAGCAGACATTCAAACGTATAATTAATTAATGCTAATCTGCTGTAAATGCAGGTACACACACTTACTCACTCTCTCACAATACTCACTCTAAACGCTTCAATGAGAACAAACATGTTTGCGTTGCTAAGAGTGGTTGCTAGGGGTGTTGTGTAGTGATACATAGAACTGTTGGGTGAAGCGGTTTATCGTGAATAAAGCACAGCTATTGACCAATCAGAATCAAGAACTGGAACTAACCGTTTTATAAGGGGAAAATAATCAACATTCAAGCAGGAAAACCTGTTCTAGTAGAGCACTAGGCAACATCACGGAGAAGAGGCACTTTGAGGGCTTTTCATGCTCAAACAGCAGCGTTACACACTACAGAAAGATGAACATGGAAAAAAGCAGGTTCTCATTAAGGATAGTGTTGAGGCTTTGAGCGCTGTTGAGCGGAATCGTGAACGCCTCTGATTGGCCGTAGTGTTCACGCGATCATTGAATATGTCTGATTGGCTGCAGTGATCAGCGCACGGGAGCGTTTGAGAGCACACACAAGTGTTTGGAAGTGTTTTAAAAACGTGAGTTTCAAACGCTCGCGTGTGTGTCTGTGTAAGCGCTCGCTGGAGAGCGTCATTGATGTACATTTACAACATGTTTTTGAAGCGCTGATCATTGTAGCCAATCACAGACATATATGATGAGCGCGTGAACACAACGGCCAATCAGAGGCGTTTACGATTCCGCTCAACAGCGCTCAAAGCAGCGCATTTTTTACATTTCAGGGCCGACTCTGTACTTTTGACAAAACTAGTTAAGGTTCTGTGAGCAAATGATAATGTGTGTGTGTGTGTGTGTGCAGGATAAGAGCATCTATCACCCCGTCAGTAACAGCTGTGTGGACTGCAGCGCTGCACAGAAGCGTATCTTCATGAACTCCTGCGACTCCTCGTCTCTCAGTCAGCAGTGGCTCTTCGGGAACACCAACGCCACCGTCCTGAACTCCTTCAACCGCGACCAGTGACCCAACCCTGCGGCGGAGCTCGTGGACACACACCTCTCGTGCCTTTCCTGAACTCGTGCGTCTGATCGTCTGCGGACGCTGGAACCGTCTTCATCTCAGTGCTAACTTCCACCCCTGCTGCTAATGCTACTGTTGAGGAGAGAGAGCGGGTGTTTGCAAGGCTGCGCGTTAGAGATGTTCCTCAACCCCTTCAGACTGTGTTTCTGTGATAAAGGGCCCATCACACACCAGGCGCATTCGGGTTTTGCTAGTTTCAACCCAACGCAGTTTTCATTTTCACGTCCTGCGACATGTTGTTTAAATAGCAAATGCATTAGCGCTCATCTGTGGCCCATGGCCTGCTGGTCTGAGAGCGAGTGTGTGTTCAGGCCCATTGTTGGAGCGTTGCTATTTTGAGTAACTGAAATAGACAGAGCCGTTGACCAACTGAAACCCGGTCTAAAGTCAATGACGCAGTATTTTATTTGTTATTTAAAGAGTGCGTTAGTAATATGAGCTTATTTGCAGGTCACAACGTTCGTACACTCTGTTTATTACACACACACACACACACACACACACACACACACAGCTTTAACCTCGCGCACAAGCACATCCATTTCCTCGCTAGAGAAGCGTTCAGTTTTTCCACTTGCTAATTCCATCATGTAAATAGCGAATACGCCATGGCGCGAGCGCAACTGGCTTTTAAAGTGAATGAGAGATGAGACTCTGATTGGTTTATGTCACGTTACGCCCAAAACACAGCCATTACTCATTAAGAGAATACAGACAAAACACACCCATCACTCATTAAGAGAATACAGACAAAACACACCCATCACTCATTAAGAGAATACAGACAAAACACACCCATTACTCATTAAGAGAATACAGACAAAACACACCCATCACTCATTAAGAGAATACAGACAAAACACACCCATCACTCATTAAGAGAATACAGACAAAACACACCCATTACTCATTAAGAGAATACAGACAAAACACACCCATCACTCATTAAGAGAATACAGACAAAACACACCCATCACTCATTAAGAGAATACAGACAAAACACACCCATTACTCATTAAGAGAATACAGACAAAACACACCCATCACTCATTAAGAGAATACAGACAAAACACACCCATCACTCATTAAGAGAATACAGACAAAACACACCCATCACTCATTAAGAGAATACAGACAAAACACACCCATTACTCATTAAGAGAATAGAGACAAAACACACCCATTACTCATTAAGAGAATACAGACAAAACACACCCATTACTCATTAAGAGAATACAGACAAAACACACCCATCACTCATTAAGAGAATACAGACAAAACACACCCATCACTCATTAAGAGAATACAGACAAAACACACCCATCACTCATTAAGAGAATAGAGACAAAACACACCCATCACTCATTAAGAGAATACAGACAAAACACACCCATCACTCATTAAGAGAATAGAGACAAAACACACCCATTACTCATTAAGAGAATACAGACAAAACACACCCATCACTCATTAAGAGAATACAGACAAAACACACCCATCACTCATTAAGAGAATACAGACAAAACACACCCATCACTCATTAAGAGAATACAGACAAAACACACCCATCACTCATTAAGAGAATACAGACAAAACACACCCATCACTCATTAAGAGAATACAGACAAAACACACCCATTACTCATTAAGAGAATACAGACAAAACACACCCATCACTCATTAAGAGAATACAGACAAAACACACCCATTACTCATTAAGAGAATAGAGACAAAACACACCCATCACTCATTAAGAGAATAGAGACAAAACACACCCATCACTCATTAAGAGAATACAGACAAAACACACCCATCACTCATTAAGAGAATAGAGACAAAACACACCCATTACTCATTAAGAGAATACAGACAAAACACACCCATCACTCATTAAGAGAATACAGACAAAACACACCCATTACTCATTAAGAGAATACAGACAAAACACACCCATCACTCATTAAGAGAATACAGACAAAACACACCCATCACTCATTAAGAGAATACAGACAAAACACACCCATTACTCATTAAGAGAATACAGACAAAACACACCCATCACTCATTAAGAGAATACAGACAAAACACACCCATCACTCATTAAGAGAATACAGACAAAACACACCCATCACTCATTAAGAGAATACAGACAAAACACACCCATTACTCATTAAGAGAATACAGACAAAACACACCCATCACTCATTAAGAGAATACAGACAAAACACACCCATCACTCATTAAGAGAATAGACACAAAACACACCCATTACTCATTAAGAGAATACAGACAAAACACACCCATTACTCATTAAGAGAATACAGACAAAACACACCCATCACTCATTAAGAGAATACAGACAAAACACACCCATCACTCATTAAGAGAATACAGACAAAACACACCCATTACTCATTAAGAGAATACAGACAAAACACACCCATTACTCATTAAGAGAATACAGACAAAACACACCCATTACTCATTAAGAGAATACAGACAAAACACACCCATCACTCATTAAGAGAATACAGACAAAACACACCCGTCACTCATTAAGAGAATACAGACAAAACACACCCATCACTCATTAAGAGAATACAGACAAAACACACCCATTACTCATTAAGAGAATACAGACAAAACACACCCATTACTCATTAAGAGAATACAGACAAAACACACCCATTACTCATTAAGAGAATACAGACAAAACACACCCGTCACTCATTAAGAGAATACAGACAAAACACACCCATCACTCATTAAGAGAATACAGACAAAACACACCCATTACTCATTAAGAGAATACAGACAAAACACACCCATCACTCATTAAGAGAATACAGACAAAACACACCCATTACTCATTAAGAGAATACAGACAAAACACACCCGTCACTCATTAAGAGAATACAGACAAAACACACCCATCACTCATTAAGAGAATACAGACAAAACACACCCATTACTCATTAAGAGAATACAGACAAAACACACCCATCACTCATTAAGAGAATACAGACAAAACACACCCATCACTCATTAAGAGAATACAGACAAAACACACCCATCACTCATTAAGAGAATACAGACAAAACACACCCGTCACTCATTAAGAGAATACAGAGGACTCTTTTAGACCAGCGCCGGGAGCGCCGACCATTTGTCCCGTCGTTAACTAGCAGAAGTGGCTTCGGACTCGCTCTGAGAGCACTTGCACCGTGTGCTTTACACCATGAGCTTAGATCGGTACAATAGGGCTCAAAAGCTTAGATGTGCTTTGCGTTTTTAAGGAAATGTTGTAAATCTCACACGACAGCGATGATGTCACCGTGTTTGGAGTTGAGTTGTAGGGATGCACCATATATCGGGATCGGCCCATAATTGTTCATTTTTTTAATGTTACCGTTATCGGTCAGATAAGAAGATTAGGTTGATATATTAAAGCTATTAAACGGTGGATTATTTCCTCACTCGATTTTGATTCGTGCCTTCAGCATGACGAGACTTTATGCACGTATTACAAAAGTTTATTATAATTTGTTTCTTTTCTTGATACTACTCAAGATTCTGATGTAGTTTTACAATGAAGTCTATCAGTTGTAAACGTTGTTCTTTCCCCTGCGTCTTTTTAACGTTTTTTTATTAACCAAAACCTTCTTGCAGAACATATACATAGTTCAACGATACACAATATTTTTATTTGTACATAGAGATTTTTGCAGCATAACTGAGTTATACAGCATATAACAAAAATAATTAAAAGAAATGAATTAATAAACGTAAAACAAATAAAAAAAAGTTATTAAAACCAATAAACACAGAACAACAGCATTAGATGGGATTAGAAACTGTAGACATTTTTAGAAGAAAAAAATATATATACAGTCAAACCAAAAATTATTCATTCATCAAAAAAATTATCAAAGATTAATAAATTCTGCAACATATGTATTGCTTTTTGTTAGTTCGTGTTAGTTTATACTTTAATCAATGTTGACTAATGAAACTTATTGTAAAGTGTTACCGAAAAATTTATATGGAGATGTAGATTTATCGGCCAATATATCAGTTATTGTCATCGGTTATCGGTATCATTTATCGGTATCTGTTATCGGTATCAGTTATCGGTATCAGTTATCGGTAGCGGTATCGGTTATCGGTATCAGTTATCGGTAGCGGTATCGGTTATCGGTATCAGTTATTGGTATCGGTATCAGTTATCGGTATCAGTTATTGGTATCTGTTATTGGTATCTGTTATCGGTATCAGTTATCGGTATCAGTTATCGGTAGCGGTATCGGTTATCGGTATCAGTTATCGGTAGCGGTATCGGTTATCGGTATCAGTTATTGGTATCGGTATCAGTTATCGGTATCAGTTATTGGTATCTGTTATTGGTATCTGTTATCGGTATCAGTTATCGGTATCAGTTATCGGTAGCGGTATCGGTTATCGGTATCAGTTATCGGTAGCGGTATCGGTTATCGGTATCAGTTATTGGTATCGGTATCAGTTATCGGTATCAGTTATTGGTATCGGTATCAGTTATCGGTGCATCCCGACTGAGATGTGATGAACCCGTTCCTGTTACTCTGTGGATTCTTGATTCTCACAGTCTCAGCATCGACACGATCGCCGCCTTGCAAACACTTATAATCCTTCAGGAGATGCAATTATAAATGTTCCCTGTAAACATTGAACGCTTATTAATCTGGACGTTTATCCGGGTCATTCCACAGAAATGTGTGGTTTATTATCCATCTTCTGTTTATATGTATATACACAATTTTTTGTTTTGTTTTAGTGTACATAATATTTTATTAGAAAAACTTTGAGGTGTATCAACCCTGTTAACTAGAATGATGCAAATTCAATGTCATGTACAGTCAAACCAAAAATTATTCAGACACCAGATATAACATTTGATATGTTTTCACTAGTGTGTGCAGGACACTATAGTTCATTAATGTAAGTGAGGAGAGCAAAATAAAGTAAACTGTGACATATTATACCCAAATATTCTTCATACAGTGACTACCTGTAAAATTATACAAATTTGTGACCAAAAATTATTCACACATCCTGATCATGTTTTGCTGAAGTGTTTTTTCTTTAATAACTAATGCACCTTTTTACACCACAGACTGAGCTATCTAATTGTGTAGTTAAATTTAACATCTGACAGATATTCAACATAATTCATGTGTGAGAGTCTAACAGAAGGACGGACAAAACCAGTGAAATATCAACTGAGTTCTGCTTATATTTTATTACTATTTTCTGAGCAAATAAACTGTGATAATGTGAGAAATGTTGAAGGTGTCTGAATAATTTTAGTTAGACTGTACATGTTTTCTGTTAGGGAAAGTCTAGATATTCAGGCCTGTTCATGTGATTTTGTACAGTAACAACACTGCAGTTGATCAGCAATGTGGAATGACCCAGCTTTAAACCTCCGGGTTTTGGGATGCTTGCCCACTGGTTCTCCATGATCCTGCCGGTTCTCGATCAGCACTTCCAGACGGGATCAGCTCATGTTCCAGTGCTCGGTTCCTGACGCACAGTTAAACTTGAACCCAGTCCATGTGCCTTCAAACCCAGACTGTGTTGTTGAAGCATTTTACCTGTTTTTACCATTGAATATTTTTGCAGATTATCTCTCAAGCACTTTTAAATGTTTCTCTAAAGTTGATCTGTCCAGCACTTTCAGAGCCTATTTTCAAGTATTAACGGTTTTGTAACTTCTGTAGATTTTAAAGGGTTTCCTAAAATGAATGATTGCTCTGCTATTATTGTTTCTGGTGGACCACTGTGTCAAAAACCACATGCAAAAATTATTGGACAGAAATCTAATGCTGTACTTTTGACCGGAGTTGTTTGATGACCAGCTTTTGTTTGTTGAATCTGATGGTTTGGTGGGAAATCTTAGGAATGCTGGTATTTTTATACTGATGCATTAAAATGGTTCTGATGGCACATCATACATTATTATTACTGGAGTCATTTGTTCAGTTGTCATTTATTTTCATTTGTATCCATGTTTTTTTTCTCTCTTTTAGTACCAACACTATTGTAAAAGTGTTGTGGTCTTATTTTGAATAGATAATTATGAAGGCCACAATACAGAAACAGTTCAACAAACTTTTTAGTTTGGAATTTTAAGGATGATACAGAGTTTATTAATTATTTTATTACAGGCATGGTGAAATTATGATTCTGCATCACAGGATTGTAGTAAACATATTACACATGAATAGAGATTAATATCATAAACTGCACTGCTTTGCCCTGAATAAAGCACTTTTGAGTGTTTTTCTTCCGCAAGCCCTTTGATGTCAATAACAAAAGATGAGAAACACATTCTCCTCCCCTTTTAAAGTTGGCTTTTTTTTATCGATGTACAAGCACAACTGTTCAATCTCAATGACAATATCACTTTTTTAGTATAACTCAAACAACACAACGTGTCGTTAACGCGTCAAGATAGGCTACTCTAAACAAAAGTCGTTTAATTTCATACTAAGACATTCGGTTTCAGTTACTGAAGTTACATGAAAGAGTCGAGTGTGTGTTTGAGTCATTTGAAGTGCACAAGCAGTGAGGCGTTATTTCATGACATCAATGGCAGCGATCAGGAAGTTCAGTTTGATCGACAGGCGCGCTAGCCAATCGGAATCAAAGACACGAGCTCGACGGCCCGCCTTTATCGGAAACCAACCAATGGGCGTTCAAAGCCACAGCTTCCGGTTTCTCTCAGGACATGTTTCATTGTACGGCGTACATTGTTGAGATGAGCTCGACTGTTGCTCGGTAGTTCGGCACGCGTCAGATCCGCAGTTCCCGCGCACACACGTTCGGTTCTGCTCGCGGGACCGAGTCCGGTGATCCAGTGAAGCCGCGGGTTTTTTAGCGGCCCGGATCCGCAGTGTTGCTGAGATTCTCCGTTCGTTGGTTCGCAGCGCGTCGAGCTCGTTAAGCTGCGTTGACGTCGCGTCGCTTCTGCCCGGTATGAACGGGTTCAGCACGGAGGAGGACAGCCACGACGGGCCGCCCGCGCCGCCGTTCTTCGGGCAGAGCTGCTGTCTGATCGAGGACGGGGAGCGTTGCGGGCGTCCGGCGGGGAACGCGTCCTTCAGCAAGCGCATCCAGAAGAGCATCTCGCAGAGGAAACTCAAGCTGGACATCGACAAGAGCGTAAGCCTCTTCTCTCAATCACTCAAACACTGAGCCGTTTCTGTCAAACACTGTAACACTGAGCCGTTTCTGTCAAACACTGAAACAATGAGCCGTTTCTGTCAAACACTGAAACACTGAGCCGTTTCACTGAAACACTGAGCCGTTTCACTCAAACACTGAAACACTTCACTGTACACTTCAGCCGCTTCACTGTAACTCTGAGCCGCTTCACTGTAACGCTGAGCCGCTCACTGTAACTCTGAGCCGCTTCACTGTAACGCTGAGCCGCTCACTGTAACGCTGAGCCGCTTCACTGTAACGCTGAGCCGCTTCACTGTAACGCTGAGCCGCTTCACTGTAACGCTGAGCCGCTCACTGTAACGCTGAGCCGCTTCACTGTAACGCTGAGCCGCTTCACTGTAACTCTGAGCCGCTCACTGTAACGCTGAGCCGCTCACTGTAACGCTGAGCCGCTTCACTGTAACTCTGAGCCGCTTCACTGTAACGCTGAGCCGCTCACTGTAACTCTGAGCCGCTTCACTGTAACGCTGAGCCGCTCACTGTAACGCTGAGCCGCTTCACTGTAACGCTGAGCCGCTCACTGTAACGCTGAGCCGCTTCGCTGTAACGCTGAGCCGCTTCGCTGTAACGCTGAGCCGCTTCGCTGTAACGCTGAGCCGCTTCGCTGTAACGCTGAGCCGCTTCGCTGTAACGCTGAGCCGCTTCGCTGTAACGCTGAGCCGCTTCGCTGTAGCGCTGAGCCGCTTCGCTGTAACGCTGAGCCGCTCACTGTAACGCTGATCCGCTTCACTGTAACGCTGAGCCGCTTCACTGTAACGCAGAGCCGCTCACTGTAACGCTGAGCCGCTTCACTGTAACGCTGAGCCGCTTCACTGTAACGCTGAGCCGCTTCACTGTAACGCTGAGCCGCTTCACTGTAACGCTGAGCCGCTTCACTGTAACGCTGAGCCGCTTCACTGTAACGCTGAGCCGCTTCACTGTAACGCTGATCCGCTCCACTGTAACGCTGAGCCGCTTCACTGTAACGCTGAGCCGCTTCACTGTAACGCTGAGCCGCTTCGCTGTAACGCTGAGCCGCTTCGCTGTAACGCTGAGCCGCTTCGCTGTAACGCTGAGCCGCTTCGCTGTAACGCTGAGCCGCTTCGCTGTAACGCTGAGCCGCTTCGCTGTAACGCTGAGCCGCTTCGCTGTAACGCTGAGCCGCTTCGCTGTAACGCTGAGCCGCTCACTGTAACGCTGATCCGCTTCACTGTAACGCTGAGCCGCTTCACTGTAACGCAGAGCCGCTCACTGTAACGCTGAGCCGCTTCACTGTAACGCTGAGCCGCTTCGCTGTAACGCTGAGCCGCTTCGCTGTAACGCTGAGCCGCTTCGCTGTAACGCTGAGCCGCTTCGCTGTAACGCTGAGCCGCTTCGCTGTAACGCTGAGCCGCTTCGCTGTAACGCTGAGCCGCTTCGCTGTAACGCTGAGCCGCTTCGCTGTAACGCTGAGCCGCTTCGCTGTAACGCTGAGCCGCTTCGCTGTAACGCTGAGCCGCTTCGCTGTAACGCTGAGCCTTCGCTGTAACGCTGAGCCTTCGCTGTAACGCTGAGCCGCTTCGCTGTAACGCTGAGCCGCTTCACTGTGACTCTGAGCCGCTTCACTGTGACGCTGAGCCGCTCACTGTGACGCTGAGCCGCTTCACTGTGACGCTGAGCCGCTTCACTGTAACGCTGAGCCGCTTCACTGTAGCGCTGAGCCGCTTCACTGTAGCGCTGAGCCGCTTCACTGTAACGCTGAGCCGCTTCACTGTAACGCTGAGCCGCTTCACTGTAACGCTGAGCCGCTCACTGTGACGCTGAGCCGCTTCACTGTGACGCTGAGCCGCTCAGCGTTTCACAGAGAAGCGGCTCAGCCGCTTCACTGTAACAGTGTCACATGACCCTTTAGAAATCAGTATAATATGATGATTTGATGCTCAAGATACATTTGTCATTATTATCAATGTTATTATCAGTGGTAACCATGGAAATCTACAAAAACTGTAGTTGAACTACAGTCACTGTAGTAAAACCATCGTTGATTTTCATAAATTGCTGCCACTAGGGTTATTACGGTATGATAATAGTCTCAGAAAAATCACGTTTTCACGATATAGAGTATTAAACAATCATTATTATTAATATTATCATCATCAGCTACAATTAGCCTTAAATGAATGAAATGAACAGAGGGTTTTTCGGTTGTACGTGGTTTATCAAAAACTTTAAATAAAAAAAAACTTTTTATAGAAGTATGAGTCTACCTTTTGAAAAAATAAGAAAGAAAAATTAAAGCTGCACATCTCCCATTTGAACAAACATGTCTAATCAATTGAATTCATAAAACATTAACTTTATTTTTATTCTTAATTTATTCATTATTATTTAAGATAATTATAAGAGTCTTTTATTTCCTCAAGATATTCTGGGTTGTATGATATAATTTGTCTGGATTCTATGATTTAATACAAATATATTATTGAAAATGCAATCAGATGAAATGTAACAACTTTTGTTTGTCTGCAGATCTGCACAACAGAGGTTATTAAAACAGACAAAAAAGTATTATTTCTTAAATAATGTTTAAATAAACTTTTATTATTGTTATAACTTTAAGTTGGCTATTCTATTGTACAATAGTAATATATTTCAGTCATTATTTCAACTTTTATTTGGACAGGTTGTATTAAACTATTTCAGTCTGTGTATTTGACGATGATTCTTTTAAATAAAATAATGAAATGCTCATTACGTTGAATACGTTCTCTGTGTATGGTTACAACCCCCGGATTAACATTGGTTACAGAATAAAACATGATCAATATGAACTTTTAACGTTCAGTTTAAATATGTTGTAGTTCTACTACACTATTATTCGCTAACATGCGTTATTTGTCCAATATAGTACATTATGTTTCTTTTTAAATAAAATCACTGGTAAAAGACACTTTTGTATCAATGTTTGTTTTTTTGAGTATCGATACTTTTAATACTCACACCAGTATTGTTACTTATTGATACGCCACCCCTGGGTAATAATGCTACTAAACCCTGAACCCAATCTTATTAGAGATGCACCGATTACAATTTTCTAGGTCGAGTTTGAGCTGCCGATAACGATTTTAGCCGATTCCGATTTTATTTTTTCAAACCACTTTACAGCACACACAAATATTTATTTTCTATCTTCTCTTTAATAGAACATTTTGCGTAGAACATTTTTTGAACAGTAATCGCTGTAAAATAGAACTATATAAATTAACTCCTAGTGTGGGAAATTCACACACATCTAAAGTGCAGTGTTATGGAAGAACCATTTCCTTTTCACATCCAATATCCAATTAAAAAAATTTGATATATTTAGCAAACTAAACTTCTGTATGAAAACAGGTAATAGCAATAAAATAATATATAAATAAAAATTAAATAAATATAGCCTTGCAGTATAAAGATATTTATCTCTCTCACACACACACACACACACACACAGGCCTATTGCAATCACTTGTTGTATATCAATAGCAAGTTATATTTCTCAAACAGTTCTTCTCTCATCTGACATGTCCAGCCAAACTAAACAGGACAAGTGGAGCATGTGCAGGGAAAGATTGGGAAATAATAAAAACAAGTTTAAATGGGTACATTTTCTATAAATATTTTTGAGTCTTCATTTTCTTTCTGACATAGCCTAGCCTACTTCAGTTCTTGTTAAAACACACCAGACATGCAAATTCTTTGCATTTTGGGCACTTTTTGAATGAAATGACATTTATTTTGTCCATCAAAAGTGTGCTTTCACTTAAATTGAGCGCAGCGAAAATAGATTCGGCGCCGAAACCCACGCTTCACTGTTGCTCACGCGACGCTCCTGCTCGACGCTCACGCGCTGCTCCGGCTGCCGGTGTGAATACACTCATTGATTAACATGCACGGCAAAAAAAAAAGGCGCTGCACCTTGCGGTGTGAAATGGCCGTAATTCACGAGGTTTCCTACATGTGTGCGTTCCGTGTGCACGTGTGATGCTGATGTTGCGCGATGTTAATCATGCGGCGCCCGAGTGCATTTGAACGGCATAAAATCGGATTATGTCAGACTGACCGGCCGGTCGCCGATCATGGCCGATCACGTGCCGATTCCGGTCACCAGCCGATCAATCGGTGCATCTCTAAATCTTATATTTCATGATCTGCCGTTCACTTCCAGGCATCTTCATGATGCTCTTGTAAATATAATATAGTTTTCTAAACTGCATCTTCAATCTGTAAATGCAAACACTGACAGCCATGAACAAATGTAACCAGTCACACACTTCCATAGTGTGTGTTAAATGTCGTTTCATTGGTAATATGTGCTTGAGTCCAGTTTCCTGCATATTAAAGAAACCTAAACCTTGTTTTCCGTGTAGGTTCGGCATTTGTACATCTGTGACTTCCACAAGAACTTCATCCAGAGCGTTCGCAACAAACGCAAGAGGAAGACCAGCGATGACGGCGGAGAGTCACCTGATCATGATGTCGAAGTCCCCGAGGTAATATACCAGTGTTTCTGAACTCCTGAATCGCCTCCATTGTATCTTGAGTTTCTTCCGGGAACGAACACGTCACAATATTCCTCATTATAATAATTCATACACAGAATAAAGGGGCGGGGCCTGGTTGAGTTAGTTAGTAGTGTGTTAAACTGGCGGTTATGGTAAGGGGCGGGACATTTCCCAAACACACTCGAAGCGCTCGACCAATCACAACACACTGATCCAGCCGACCAATCAGAGCACAGTGTGTTTTTCAGAAGGAGGGGCTTCATAGAGACAGGAAGTAAACAGAGCGTTACTGACATATCTTAAAAAACATATCTTAATTTCCTTTTAGATTCTGGTTCTTAACAAACTTTTACTTTTGGTATCTTCATTTTAAAGGTCCTATATGGTTCAATCCCAGAGATATGGAAATCTTAATGCGGGTCCATGTGTAAATTGGTAAATTATATACACATTTTCAGTGGTCAAAACCAAATGTGGGTGACATTAGTGTTGTCAAAAGTACCAACTTCGGTACTAAAATTTAAAAAATGCGCCGCTTTGAGCGCTGTTGAGCGGAATCGTAAACGCCTCTGATTGGCCGTTGTGTTCACACGCTCATCATATATGTCTGTGATTGGCTACAAGGATCAGTGCTTCAAAAACATGTTGTAAATGTACATCAATGACGCTCTCCAGCGAGCGCTTACACACACACGCGAGCGTTTGAAAGCAGGAGTCTATCAGCGGACCGGTCCGTTTTTAAAATTTCAGTATCGACTTGGTACCGAAATCGGTACTTTTGACAACACTAGGTCACTTTGCACACAGGAATATCTGAACAACAAATAATGTTCAAACTAGTATCAGCTCAATTGCATAGAATATACCTGTCTGAGTGCTATAAATATCCTTTTTTTTTTTTTTTTAAGCTCCATGTTCAAATTGTTGAATTTGACCCATTTTCAGTGATCGAAAAACTTAAATGTAGGTAACTTTTTAAACCGCTGAAAGTTATTGTTTAAAGTAGAATGTCTGAAGAACAAATAACACTGAATCTAGAAATGTATCTGGTTTCCCTCTATCAGAAGAAATGAATGCAAAACACTTCTCTGAGTGCCAAAAACAACACATTTTCTGAAGTTTACGTGTCTTAAAGTTTAATTCAAGAAGTGTTAAAGATATCTTAATGTCATTTTAGATTCTTGTTCTTATAAAACTTTTATTTGGGGATCTTCGTTCAATCTCATTGATATAGGGATGTCATTGCGGTGACATGTAGTTATGATACTGCAACTTCAGAAGCTGTTAAAACAAACAAAATCCTTTCTTTCACATTCCCCTGAAACTGATTCAAATATAGATTCTTATAAATACACTTTTGAGGTCAAGTTAATGTGCCTGAACTTGACCATTTCAGTGTATTTTTGGCATCCAGAGGTGTGTTGTATAGAATTGTTTTGATAGAGGGAAACAAGATACATTTTAAACATTGTGTTTAAAGTGTGCAATGTGACTCGCATTTAGTTTTTGGCCAATGAAAATGTGTACTAATTTACTCATGGAGCCGCATTAAGATCTCCATATCTCTGGGATTAAACCATATAGGGCCTTTAAAATGAAGATACTAAAAGAAATGTTTGTTAAAAACCACAATCTAAAAGGATATTGAGATAACTTTATTACTTTAGTTACAGGCATGCAAACTTGGGGAAAATAACACTAAGTGCTTTTAACCATTTTTAAACTGTCACTGTTGGCATATAATGAAACAAAGATAGATAGTCAACAGATAGATAGTTCTCTAATAGACCTGCCAATCTCTGTGTAAAAATATAATAATGATTCTGTAATTTTTGACCCTCTTCTACAAAATGGTGGATTACTCAGTTAATACACATGACTAGGGCGTTCTAGGTGTAATTTTGAGTGGCTCGATAGTGCGATATGCTGTATTATCGCCATTTATTTATTGCTACATAAATAAGTGTCCCGCACGCTGTGGTCAACAGGCATGAAAACAACTACATGTTCAGTAATGAAACCGAAACTAAACACTGTTAAAACGGAGGAAACGAGAATGTCAAAGTAAGGGTCCACATAACAGACATAAACCGGATAATAAGCTCGTTAGGCTATTTTTATATATATAACAGTTAGTTCCTACCCTCGAATCTCACTTTACGAGAGGCTTTCTGCTGATGTCACCAGTATCGGCATTGCTCGTCTCTGCGTGTTCTGGCCAGACCGTCACTCAGTCCAGTTACACCACTAGGGACTGCGAGGGACTGTCTTTGAGTTATTAAACCGCTCATTCAATGAAAATGAAAAAAAATGCAGATTCATTCAAAGATTGATGTAATGAAACCAGGTGTTTAATATTTAATTTTAACTTTGAGCTCCACTTTTTAAAAGCTCAGCTGAGCAGCAATGCGTTGTGTGGCTAACGCTGAAGCTCGTGGCTAACGCTGAAGCTCGTGGCTAACGCTGAAGCTCGTGGCTAACGCTGAAGCTCGTGGCTAACGCAGAAGCTCGTGGCTAACGCAGAAGCTCGTGGCTAACGCTGAAGCTCGTGGCTAACGCTGAAGCTCGTGGCTAACGCTGAAGCTCGTGGCTAACGCTGAAGCTCGTGGCTAACGCTGAAGCTCGTGGCTAACGCAGAAGCTCGTGGCTAACGCAGAAGCTCGTGGCTAACGCAGAAGCTCGTGGCTAACGCTAAGGCTGATGTCACCTCATAGAGACCAATGGCATTGATTCATTGTATTGACCAAATACTGGTCAGTAATGGTTTCCTCTCCAGTAGGGCTGTGCGATAAAGGTAAACAATATATTACGAGATAATTTTTCATATCGTTCAGTATCGATAATTGACTTTTTTTAATAACCTTTTTTTTTATTTTTTAGACAAGTAGAAAAGTTTTAATTTAAATCACTGTTTTTTATTATTTATCCACATTATTAAGGCAAAAACAAAAATAAAATGTAAACAAAAATACATTCTTTGTCTTATATTAAGATAAAAAAGTAAGTGCTTAAGAAACTCTTATTCTTAAATAAAATGTTACTAAATGTGTGCAGTGTAAAAGTGTAAACGTAGAATAATGAAGGCAAACTTTGAGGAAGATCAACATCTGTAATAAGTACGAGTGTAACGGTTCACAAAACAACGGTTTGATACGACACAGTGGTGTCGCGGTTCGGTGCGTTTTTGATACAGCAAAAAGAAAGAAATGCCAGAGAAATTTCCTTGATTTAAAAAAATATATACATTTATTAAAAGAGAAAATATTTTTAAATAAGTGAGTTTTCCAACATCTTGAAGCTTTTAGTTTTATAAATGGGGGTAATCTTTAAAGGATGAACAATGTTTTGGTCATCACATTATAAATAACATTTAAATATGATGATATTTGAGTTTTGAGCGCCAGCTATTCGCATTTTAATGAAAATATCGAGCGCTATATCGAACATTTTTTTTATAGCGTTACCAGCAATGGTGTACCGCCGATAACTACGATAGCGTTTCGTCGCCCAGCCCTACTCTCCTTGTCTCCACAGAGGATTCTGGGTCATAAGCCATATAATTCTGATTAACTTCTTAAAAGTTCAATTTTATATTGTTATTGCTGAATGCATAGACGCTTTCAGTAATCTTTCAGACTGAATCTTCATTCAGACGCATTGGACGGGTTTAGTCCCGCTGGCCGACTCGACACGTTGAATCTGTGAGCTACGAGGGTTAATTCAGTGGCCTGGGTTAGCTGAGCCTGTCAGCCCAATGATTCCATCATCTGATTATTGTTTAACAGGAACATCGCTAGTGAAAAGTTTAGTCTTTTCGTCCAATTTTCAAATAGTGATTTCCTTCTAATCGAGGTTTGTAATGTTGTGATTCACATCTTAGCTGGTTGGTTTAGTTCATGGCTTATAACAAAGACTTTATTAAAATATATTTAAATATTTATACAAAATATTTCTGTACCCACTGGCACGGGAAGCGTGGGCGAGCCCTGATGCAGCAGAGGCTGCTGGGATTGCTGCAGTGATGTGTGTGTGTGTAACTGCAGTGGTGTGTGTGTGTAACTGCAGTGATGTGTGTGTGACTGTAACTGCAGTGATGTGTGTGTGACTGTAACTGCAGTGATGTGTGTGTGTGTGTGTGTAACTGCAGTGATGTGTGTGTGACTGTAACTGCAGTGATGTGTGTGACTGTAACTGCAGTGATGTGTGTGTGTGTGTGTGTAACTGCAGTGATGTGTGTGTGTGTGTAACTGCAGTGATGTGTGTGTGTGTGTGTGTGTAACTGCAGTGATGTGTGTGTGTGTGTAACTGCAGTGATGTGTGTGTGTGTGTAACTGCAGTGATGTGTGTGTGTGTGTGTAACTGCAGTGATGTGTGTGTGTGTGTAACTGCAGTGATGTGTGTGTGTGTGTAACTGCAGTGATGTGTGTGTGTGTAACTGCAGTGATGTGTGTGTGACTGTAACTGCAGTGATGTGTGTGTGACTGTAACTGCAGTGATGTGTGTGTGACTGTAACTGCAGTGATGTGTGTGTGACTGTAACTGCAGTGATGTGTGTGTGACTGTAACTGCAGTGATGTGTGTGTGTGTAACTGCAGTGATGTGTGTGACTGTAACTGCAGTGATGTGTGTGTGTGTAACTGCAGTGATGTGTGTGTGACTGTAACTGCAGTGATGTGTGTGTGACTGTAACTGCAGTGATGTGTGTGACTGTAACTGCAGTGATGTGTGTGTGTGTAACTGCAGTGATGTGTGTGTGTGTAACTGCAGTGATGTGTGTGTGTGTGTGTAACTGCAGTGATGTGTGTGTGTGTGTGTGTAACTGCAGTGATGTGTGTGTGTGTAACTGCAGTGATGTGTGTGTGACTGTAACTGCAGTGATGTGTGTGACTGTAACTGCAGTGATGTGTGTGTGTGTGTGTGTGTGTATGTGTAACTGCAGTGATGTGTGTGTGTGTGTAACTGCAGTGATGTGTGTGTGTGTGTGTAACTGCAGTGATGTGTGTGTGTGTGTAACTGCAGTGATGTGTGTGTGTGTGTAACTGCAGTGATGTGTGTGTGTGTGTAACTGCAGTGATGTGTGTGTGTGTAACTGCAGTGATGTGTGTGTGTGTAACTGCAGTGATGTGTGTGTGACTGTAACTGCAGTGATGTGTGTGTGACTGTAACTGCAGTGATGTGTGTGACTGTAACTGCAGTGATGTGTGTGTGTGTAACTGCAGTGATGTGTGTGTGTGTAACTGCAGTGATGTGTGTGTGTGTGTGTGTGTAACTGCAGTGATGTGTGTGTGTGTGTGTGTGTAACTGCAGTGATGTGTGTGTGTGTGTGTGTGTAACTGCAGTGATGTGTGTGTGTGTAACTGCAGTGATGTGTGTGTGACTGTA
>JAPDVR010000014.1:1327500-1417500 GCA_026230005.1 Gila orcuttii | reverse complement strand
CCCAGATTGGTGGTCAGTGGATGTAACTGGAAGAGCTGAGGGGCTAGGGAAAAAAGGGGGCGGGTGCGAGTTAGCAGATACAGTAGGGGGCTGGAGGGCAGGGGGGCTGGAGAAAAGGGAACGGATCTTTTCAACTTTTGTTTTGAAAAAGGAGATGAAGGTATTGCAACGCTCCTGCATGTTCTCTGAGCATAGGGGGATCTGAGGTTTGAGGAGATGATTTATGGTTGAGAAAAGTTGATTAGAGTTACCAGGGCTATTGTTGATTATGTGGGAGTAGAACCGGGACCGGGTATCACTGAGGGACTTGCTATAGGCCCTCTGATGTTCCCGGTACGCTAGCTTGTGAACAGCAAGCCCTGAGTCTTTGAAACGCCGTTCAAGGACACGCCCTGTTCTCTTCTGCAGCCGCAGCTCCCTGGTGTACCAGGGTTGTGCAGTGTGTGTGTGTGTGTGTTATCTCAGTGAGGGTTGTGCAGTGTGTGTGTGTGTGTGTGTGTGTGTGTGTGTGTGTGTGTGTTATCTCAGTGAGGGTTGTGCAGTGTGTGTCTGCACTGAGCCTGTGTTGAGTGTGTGTTAAGAGTTGTGTTGCTTGGAATGAGTTGTGCAGGTGATGTGAGCTGTTTAGCTCAAGGGACTGTTGGTAGTGCAGACTGTAGTTAGAGTTTTGCACATGTAGCTCCAGTTGTGCTCACTGTCGTTTAGCGATCGAGAAAAACTGTAATATGATTTCACACAAAAAGTGCCCAAAACGCACAGAATTTGCATGTCTAGTGTGTTTTTAACTAGAACTGCAAAGTATGTCAGAAAAGGAAATGAAGACTAACATAAATAAAATACAATTTTATAGAAAATTTAGGCCTACCCATTAAACTTGTTTTTAATTATTCAGTTTGGGCTTTGAACAAACTTCAAATGTGTTTATGACCAACTTCTAAAAACAAATTTAACAAAAGTCTTTGTAAAGAAATGCTTGCTTATATGTAGCCTGGGAGCCGCTGTACAAACGCTTCCAGTGTGAATACTCGCGCGCGTCTGCGGTGACGATGTAGTTGTGCTGACGCGCTGCTCATGCTTGCGGTGTGAAACGGCCGTTAGTTTCATACAGGCAAGTAGAAATCTTTGTAACAATACTATAATGCTGCTATTATTTTTCCCTGTTCTTTATTGTGTAATGTGATATGAGTTGTAAATACATTTGGCATTAACTTTTAGAGTATTATTTTAACATCACAAATTGTGTCTGTTCTTTTACAGGGTGACCTTGTTCTCAGGAGGAACCAATACAGTGCTGGATTTTTGATCAGCAAGTGTGCGGTTAGACACTTCCGGTTTCGCTTTATGCCGGTGCAGGGAGTCAATTATATCACTTAAAATATTACTAAGATATATATTACTATCACACGAGCAAATGGCAATTAAATGCACGAATGCAAAGTCAGATTAATTAATGAAATACAACTGTTCACGAACAGAAGATTGTCTTGGACTCATGCTGCACGCAATGAGAATTATGCCTACTGTCAATATAGAGTTACAATTACCAAAGTTGTTTGCATATAATACCGCCTGAACATTCACACGTTTGCCCTGTGATAGGCTACAATTTATCTCCATAAATACTATTTTCTCAATTCCTCGCATCAGTTGCTCGATCAATATTATCAACACATATTTTGCATACATGCTTTCTTAATTGTAATCGTAATTGTAACACTATATTTACAGAAGGCATAATTCTCATTGCGTATGCAGCATGAGTCCAAGACAATCTTCTGTTCGTGAAAAGTTGTATTTCATTCATTAATCTGACTTTGCATCCGTGCATTTAATTGCCATTTGCTCGTGTGATAGTAATATATATCTTAGTAATATTTTAAGTGATATAATTGATTCTATAAACAACTATAAGAGATCATTTTCGGCTTTCTCCGGCTCCCTGCACCGGCGTAAAGCGAAAGACCTCTTAAACATTATAGATTGAAACATCTACACACTGGTCAAGGCCGATCATTGCCCTGCTTGTACTCAGACTGTCCTTGTTCATTTAAAGGTTGGGGTGCTCTTCGCACACATTTGTCCAGAGATCATTCACAAACTGAACAGTCAGGGCAAGTTGTGTCATTTTTTTAATGTATTTTGTGTATTTTATTGTGTCATTTTATTTGTGTCATAGTTGTTATAAATTATCAGAGAGGTTACTGAATATACCTTAACTAATCAGTTGATGCGAAGATTACTGATTTAATGGTTTATTGACATAATAATGGTTGGTTGACATAATAAACTGTTCAACTTTATTGTATTTAATTGTGATTTGTAATAAAATTATTTGATGCAGAGAAAATTATTGCATTTATTTGGTAACACTTAAAAAAGCAACATTTACATAATAATAGTGAGTAATATAAATTCATTAAACTAAGTAATTCAAAATGTGAAATGGACAGACATTATAAAATCTACTTAATTACTTCATAACAGTAAATATTACAGATTTATAAAATTTACTTGATATTTTCACAACAGTGATGTTCCTTTTAAAATTAACTTTACTTAATTACTTTTAATAAATACAACCTGCCAAGTTAAATATGATTAAGTAACATTTACTTAATGTCTTCACAAATGTTACATTTAGAGTTAAATAATTTTTACTTGATACTGGCGAGTAAGTTGTACTTGATATCACAGCAGTAAAATTTACTTAGAAAAATTGAGTGCAAATTGTTACAATGATTTTATCAAGTAAATCCTACAAGTTGTTTTTATCAGTGCTATCTCTTTATCTTCTGTGATCTGGTACTTTAACAAAATGTCTTTGAATTTTTCTTCAACATCAGTAACCTACATAAATATGCAAAACAAAAATGGGTCTCAATAAAAAGTAAAAAGTCCCTAAAAAGTAATCAGTAAAAAGTCTGTTCAAGATGTTGCTCGTGACGTCTGAAGCTCTGTTTTTCACGAAGCCGCTCAGTTGCTCGAGAAAGCTTGAGTCTGGATGATTCACTCTCTCTGTCCAGCTCCTGTTGAATCCTCTGCTCACGTTCCAAACATTCCAGACGTCTTCTCTCCTCCTCTAGCTGTCTTTGTTTTTCATATTCTTCCATTTGTCCTGTTTAAAGATATCATAAAGTATCACAGGATTATAAACTACGGAGCCCCTAAAGGGACGTGGTGTTGAAAAGAATTTTGGGATGGGAGAATAAAAATTATAAAAAAACTTTTGCGTTCCCCCACAAAACTTTTGCGTTCCCCCGAGAAACTTTGTGTTCCCTCGCAAACCCTGTTGTGAGCTCGGACAGACACTTCCTGTTTAATGTCACGTTGGCATTGTTTCGAGCTCTGTACGTTAATGGAGCGTTTCGTGTTTGAACTTGGACTCAAATATATAAATATGCGGTCAGTTCTTAAAGGCACTTCACCCATTTCCATTAAGCTTTGTATCGTTAGAAACCCAGTCATATTTTTGAATGGTCATGCATTATTCCCTCATTTTCCCCTGAGACGGGAGAAAAAAGGATTTCAGTGTTACAGTTCCTGCTTATAATGTAAAAATCATCATTTTGCGTCATTCTAAGCAGGAAGTCCCATATCTTTGTAGAGGGGTTGAGACTACAAACACTCATTCCTCATTTTTCCAGGGGGTGGGACTCTCTTACGCTACAGACCTATTACAGATCAGGGGGTGGGACTCTCTTACGCTACAGACCCATTACAGATCAATGGGTGGGACTCTCTTACGCTACAGACCCATTACAGATCAATGGGTGGGACTCTCTTACGCTACAGACCCATTACAGATCAATGGGTGGGACTCTCTCACGCTACAGACCCATTACAGATCAATGGGTGGGACTCTCTTACGCTACAGACCCATTACAGATCAGGGGGTGGGACTCTCTCACGCTACAGACCCATTACAGATCAATGGGTGGGACTCTCTCACGCTACAGACCCATTACAGATCAGGGGGTGGGACTCTCTTACGCTACAGACCCATTACAGATCAGGGAGTGGGACTCTCTCACGCTACAGACCCATTACAGATCAGGGGGTGGGACTCTCTTACGCTACAGACCCATTACAGATCAGGGGGTGGGACTCTCTCACGCTACAGACCCATTACAGATCAGGGGGTGGGACTCTCTCACGCTACAGACCCATTACAGATCAGGGGGTGGGACTCTCTCACGCTACAGACCCATTACAGATCAGGGGGTGGGACTCTCTTACGCTACAGACCCATTACAGATCAGGGGGTGGGACTCTCTTACGCTACAGACCCATTACAGATCAGGGGGTGGGACTCTCTCACGCTACAGACCCATTACAGATCAGGGGGTGGGACTCTCTTACGCTACAGACCCATTACAGATCAGGGGGTGGGACTCTCTTACGCTACAGACCCATTACAGATCAGGGGTGGGACTCTCTTACGTTACAGACCCATTACAGATCAGGGGGTGGGACTCTCTTACGCTACAGACCCATTACAGATCAGGGGGTGGGACTCTCTCACGCTACAGACCCATTACAGATCAGGGGGTGGGACTCTCTTACGCTACAGACCCATTACAGATCAATGGGTGGGACTCTCTCACGCTACAGACCCATTACAGATCAGGGGGTGGGACTCTCTTACGCTACAGACCTATTACAGATCAGGGGGTGGGACTCTCTTACGCTACAGACCCATTACAGATCAGGGGGTGGGACTCTCTCACGCTACAGACCCATTACAGATCAGGGGGTGGGACTCTCTTACGCTACATACCCATTACAGATCAGGGGGTGGGACTCTCTTACGCTACAGACCCATTACAGATCAGGGGGTGGGACTCTCTCACGCTACAGACCCATTACAGATCAGGGGATGGGACTCTCTTACGCTACAGACCCATTACAGATCAGTCGGTGGGACTCTCTCACGCTACAGACCCATTACAGATCAATGGGTGGGACTCTCTTACGCTACAGACCCATTACAGATCAATGGGTGGGACTCTCTCACGCTACAGACCCATTACAGATCAGGGGGTGGGACTCTCTTACGCTACAGACCCATTACAGATCAGTGGGTGGGACTCTCTCACGCTACAGACCCATTACAGATCAGGGGGTGGGACTCTCTTACGCTACAGACCCATTACAGATCAGGGGGTGGGACTCTCTCACGCTACAGACCCATTACAGATCAGGGGGTGGGACTCTCTTACGCTACAGACCCATTACAGATCAGGGGGTGGGACTCTCTCACGCTACAGACCCATTACAGATCAGGGGGTGGGACTCTCTTACGCTACAGACCCATTACAGATCAGGGGGTGGGACTCTCTTACGCTACAGACCCATTACAGATCAGGGGGTGGGACTCTCTCACGCTACAGACCCATTACAGATCAGGGGGTGGGACTCTCTTACGCTACAGACCCCTTACAGATCAGGGGGTGGGACTCTCTTACGCTACAGACCCATTACAGATCAATGGGTGGAACTCTCTTACGCTACAGACCCATTACAGATCAGGGGGTGGGACTCTCTCACGCTACAGACCCATTACAGATCAGCGGGTGGGACTCTCTCACGCTACAGACCCATTACAGATCAGGGGGTGGGACTCTCTTACGCTACAGACCCATTACAGATCAATGGGTGGGACTCTCTTACGCTACAGACCCATTACAGATCAATGGGTGGGACTCTCTTACGCTACAGACCCATTACAGATCAGGGGGTGGGACTCTCTTACGCTACAGACCCATTACAGATCAGGGGGTGGGACTCTCTTACGCTACAGACCCATTACAGATCAGAGGGTGGGACTCTCTCACGCTACAGACCCATTACAGATCAGGGGGTGGGACTCTCTCACGCTACAGACCCATTACAGATCAGGGGGTGGGACTCTTTCACGCTACAGACCCATAACAGATCAGGGGGTGGGACTCTCTTACGCTACAGACCCATTACAGATCAGGGGGTGGGACTCTTTCACGCTACAGACCCATTACAGATCAGGGGGTGGGACTCTCTTACGCTACAGACCCATTACAGATCAGGGGGTGGGACTCTCTTACGCTACAGACCCATTACAGATCAGTCGGTGGGACTCTCTCACGCTACAGACCCATTACAGATCAATGGGTGGGACTCTCTTACGCTACAGACCCATTACAGATCAATGGGTGGGACTCTCTCACGCTACAGACCCATTACAGATCAGGGGGTGGGACTCTCTCACGCTACAGACCCATTACAGATCAGTGGGTGGGACTCTCTCACGCTACAGACCCATTACAGATCAGGGGGTGGGACTCTCTCACGCTACAGACCCATTACAGATCAGGGGGTGGGACTCTCTTACGCTACAGACCCATTACAGATCAGGGGGTGGGACTCTCTTACGCTACAGACCCATTACAGATCAGGGGGTGGGACTCTCTTACGCTACAGACCCATTACAGATCAGGGGGTGGGACTCTCTCACGCTACAGACCCATTACAGATCAGGGGGTGGGACTCTCTTACGCTACAGACCCATTACAGATCAGGGGGTGGGACTCTCTTACGCTACAGACCCATTACAGATCAGGGGGTGGGACTCTCTTACGCTACAGACCCATTACAGATCAATGGGTGGGACTCTCTTACGCTACAGACCCATTACAGATCAATTGGTGGGACTCTCTCACGCTACAGACCCATTACAGATCAATGGGTGGGACTCTCTCACGCTACAGACCCATTACAGATCAGGGGGTGGGACTCTCTTACGCTACAGACCCATTACAGATCAATGGGTGGAACTCTCTTACGCTACAGACCCATTACAGATCAGGGGGTGGGACTCTCTCACGCTACAGACCCATTACAGATCAGCGGGTGGGACTCTCTTACGCTACAGACCCATTACAGATCAGGGGGTGGGACTCTCTTACGCTACAGACCCATTACAGATCAATGGGTGGGACTCTCTTACGCTACAGACCCATTACAGATCAATGGGTGGGACTCTCTTACGCTACAGACCCATTACAGATCAATGGGTGGGACTCTCTTACGCTACAGACCCATTACAGATCAGGGGGTGGGACTCTCTTACGCTACAGACCCATTACAGATCAATGGGTGGGACTCTCTTACGCTACAGACCCATTACAGATCAGGGGGTGGGACTCTCTTACGCTACAGACCCATTACAGATCAGCGGGTGGGACTCTCTTACGCTACAGACCCATTACAGATCAGGGGGTGGGACTCTCTTACGCTACAGACCCATTACAGATCAATGGGTGGGACTCTCTTACGCTACAGACCCATTACAGATCAATGGGTGGGACTCTCTTACGCTACAGACCCATTACAGATCAATGGGTGGGACTCTCTTACGCTACAGACCCATTACAGATCAATTGGTGGGACTCTCTCACGCTACAGACCCATTACAGATCAATGGGTGGGACTCTCTTACGCTACAGACCCATTACAGATCAGGGGGTGGGACTCTCTTACGCTACAGACCCATTACAGATCAATGGGTGGAACTCTCTTACGCTACAGACCCATTACAGATCAGGGGGTGGGACTCTCTCACGCTACAGACCCATTACAGATCAGCGGGTGGGACTCTCTTACGCTACAGACCCATTACAGATCAGGGGGTGGGACTCTCTTACGCTACAGACCCATTACAGATCAATGGGTGGGACTCTCTTACGCTACAGACCCATTACAGATCAATGGGTGGGACTCTCTTACGCTACAGACCCATTACAGATCAGGGGGTGGGACTCTCTTACGCTACAGACCCATTACAGATCAGGGGGTGGGACTCTCTTACGCTACAGACCCATTACAGATCAGAGGGTGGGACTCTCTCACGCTACAGACCCATTACAGATCAGGGGGTGGGACTCTCTCACGCTACAGACCCATTACAGATCAGGGGGTGGGACTCTTTCACGCTACAGACCCATTACAGATCAGGGGGTGGGACTCTCTTACGCTACAGACCCATTACAGATCAGGGGGTGAGACTCTTTCACGCTACAGACCCATTACAGATCAGGGGGTGGGACTCTCTTACGCTACAGACCCATTACAGATCAGGGGGTGGGACTCTCTTACGCTACAGACCCATTACAGATCAGTCGGTGGGACTCTCTCACGCTACAGACCCATTACAGATCAATGGGTGGGACTCTCTTACGCTACAGACCCATTACAGATCAATGGGTGGGACTCTCTCACGCTACAGACCCATTACAGATCAGGGGGTGGGACTCTCTTACGCTACAGACCCATTACAGATCAGTGGGTGGGACTCTCTCACGCTACAGACCCATTACAGATCAGGGGGTGGGACTCTCTCACGCTACAGACCCATTACAGATCAGGGGGTGGGACTCTCTTACGCTACAGACCCATTACAGATCAGGGGGTGGGACTCTCTTACGCTACAGACCCATTACAGATCAGGGGGTGGGACTCTCTCACGCTACAGACCCATTACAGATCAGGGGGTGGGACTCTCTTACGCTACAGACCCATTACAGATCAGGGGGTGGGACTCTCTTACGCTACAGACCCATTACAGATCAATGGGTGGGACTCTCTTACGCTACAGACCCATTACAGATCAATGGGTGGGACTCTCTTACGCTACAGACCCATTACAGATCAGTGGGTGGGACTCTCTTACGCTACAGACCCATTACAGATCAATGGGTGGGACTCTCTTACGCTACAGACCCATTACAGATCAATGGGTGGGACTCTCTTACGCTACAGACCCATTACAGATCAATGGGTGGGACTCTCTTACGCTACAGACCCATTACAGATCAATTGGTGGGACTCTCTCACGCTACAGACCCATTACAGATCAATGGGTGGGACTCTCTCACGCTACAGACCCATTACAGATCAATGGGTGGGACTCTCTTACGCTACAGACCCATTACAGATCAGGGGGTGGGACTCTCTTACGCTACAGACCCATTACAGATCAGGGGGTGGGACTCTCTCATGCTACAGACCCATTACAGATCAGGGGGTGGGACTCTCTTACGCTACAGACCCATTACAGATCAATGGGTGGGACTCTCTTACGCTACAGACCCATTACAGATCAATGGGTGGGACTCTCTTACGCTACAGACCCATTACAGATCAATGGGTGGGACTCTCTTACGCTACAGACCCATTACAGATCAATGGGTGGGACTCTCTTACGCTACAGACCCATTACAGATCAATGGGTGGGACTCTCTCACGCTACAGACCCATTACAGATCAGGGGGTGGGACTCTCTCATGCTACAGACCCATTACAGATCAGGGGGTGGGACTCTCTTACGCTACAGACCCATTACAGATCAATGGGTGGGACTCTCTTACGCTACAGACCCATTACAGATCAATGGGTGGGACTCTCTTACGCTACAGACCCATTACAGATCAATTGGTGGGACTCTCTCACGCTACAGACCCATTACAGATCAGGGGGTGGGACTCTCTCATGCTACAAACCCATTACAGATCAGGGGGTGGGACTCTCTCACGCTACAGACCCATTACAGATCAATGGGTGGGACTCTCTCACGCTACAGACCCATTACAGATCAATGGGTGGGACTGCACTTTCTGAAACTAAAAACAATATCCTCCATCTTGTTTGGAAGCTAAGCTAACAGGCGCTGTGGAGCCAGATGTGAAGTTACGACAATGGCGAAATGTAGCTACTCAATATAATCAAGAGGATTTTGAAAGTCTGATGCTCGAATCAGATGTTCGTGGCTACTTTTACGAGCCGCAATATAGTGAAGAGCAGCTGATGCTGATGGAGGAACAGGAGGCGGAAGACCTGTCGCGGACGAGGAGCCTGGACTGGCTCGAGCTGGGCGGACCGGTGGTGTCTGTGCTCTCGCTGTGTCGGTTATACCAGTTACCAGTTCGGGGTTCCTCTTTCGGCTGTTGTTGCCGAACGAATTAGAATGATTTCTGAAGGATCATGTGACACTGAAGCCCCACAAAGTGACAAAGCCCCCCCTCTCTGCACGTGCCTGCTAACCTCAGCTCCTCCATGGTCCCCATCCGCCTTTCTCTTCACCAACAAGGGGTGTGTTTCCCAAAACGATAGTTGCTAACTAAGTTAGCAACTTTGTTGTTTGCAATGGAATTTCCCATTGCCAACCAACTAAGTTGCTAACAGGTTAGCAACTATGTTTTTGGCAAACACACCCCAGTTTAATAGACTCATCTGAAAAATTAAATATGAGGTAACTATCAGGACTATGAGCAGTAGGTGATACTTTCTTTGTCCTCATGGAAAGCGAAGTTTGTACCACTTTCTCCTTTCCACAAGCACTTGCTCTCCCGTGGCGTCTGTCGTTGCTATGCAACCATGAACAGAGTCTTCTATTATGAGCGTGCTTACCGCATTTGAAATAACGAATTTATTAACGAAGCAGCCGCCTGCTCATAGAGATCAATTTATAATATAAAGCTAGTTTTTAGGAAATTTGGGTTGTAGCTTGTTGTCTATGACGTTACTCTGATTGTAAATAAGTGTAATTTGTGTTTTAAAAACGTTTAGCTCACGAGTTATTGATCCGGAAAGTTCAAATCTGTGAATATATTGGCAAATTCACTGAACTCCTTGAGTTCAGCACTGACCGCATTTCAATATATTTGAGTCCAATTTCAAACACGAAACACTCCATTAAAGTGCGGAACTCTGAAACACTGCCAGCGGGACTTTAAACAGGAAGTGTCTGTCCGAGCTCACAACAGGGTTTGTGAGGGAATGCAAAAGATTTTGAAAAAAAAATATATATATATTTTTCAACATTTTTCCACCACCACCACGTCCCTTTATGAGCTCTGTAAAATACAACATACAGATACTTTATAAATCATTCTAACATGCTGATTTTCTGAATAAACATTTAAAATTATTAAAAGCATTTTTTCGAAGAAACAATGATAACATTGAAACTTTTGTAGTAAGATTAAAAAAAGAGATATTAATACTTTTATTCATCAAGGATGCATTAGATTGATCAAAAGTGACAGTGAACACATGCTTTCTATTTAATAAATGCTTTAATAAATGTAATAGATAAATTAAATGAATGGAAATGTATAAAATATGTGTGTGTATATGTGTTAGGGTTGTAACGGTATACTGGTATGACATATATCATGGTATGAACACATACGGTTATCATATTGTACACATTTGCTTATCTACGGTATTGGGGGAAAAATAAACCAGACAGAGAATCTCAGCTGCGCATAAGCAACTTATTTGAACTTGACTGCTGATGGCCCCTTCAGACTGCACGATTTTAGCCCCGATTTTGGCTTACCGAAGAGCACTTACTTGAGAAATCGCAGACAAATGCCCGAAATCACAGGCAAATCGGTGCTCGTTCACGCGAGTGACAATCATGCAGTGTGAATGAGCAAAGACGCGATCTGAGAGAATCGTCGACGAGTCGCCAACACCCGTGAGATATTTAGTATGCTAAATATCTGGACCTGCCGGCGATTCAAAATCCTGCTGTGTGAGAAGTGTTCTGACTGAAAACTACATTGGCGATGACCAACAGCCAATGAGAGAGCAAGATACAGAGCAGCGGGGAGTTCGGGGAGGAGTTATAGACCATATTCTTTTCTTTTCTTTTGCTGCAAATCAGCGCACAGACAACTCATATTACAAGCTTCTTGCGGGCTACCATTTTTTTTATAATAATCCCAGTCTCGCCTCATGTGAGAACTCCGGTGTTGTGCCGAATTTCGACTCCCTGCCAAATTATTACCCCCCTCCTTGAAGTCAGTACCTGATTGCCTAATCCTAACCCCACCCCTAATCCTAACCCCTCCCCCACAACAAATCCTAAACCTACCAATACTAGGGGGGTAATAATTTGGCGGGGGTCAGAATTTCGGCACCACACCGGTCTTGCACGTGTGATGTCGCGTTGTTTCCTTGTCACATCTCGCGTGTGTTTGGTTGTGAAACGTAGTTTGAGTGCCAGACAGAGTTGTCTGCGATTCTTCCTATTGTATAGTCATGCAGTGTGAAACCTTCTGTCGCCGATCCATCGTGCAGTGTGAACACAGCAGTGACCGATTGCTGGCCGTAGTCAGTGTGAAAAGAACAGTGACCCGACTAAATTGTGCAGTCTGAACTCGGCATTAGACTCTCAACTTGCTCCACCCACACACGTACAGCGGAGAAAATGTCAGAGACAGAGGCTCTATCCCCATAGAAAAAGAAGTTAATATTGGCAGTATGGAAATACTGTGGATTTAGGAAAAACGAATGCATGGTTGTCCTCGAGGATACATTTCCAATTTGAAAAAAATTAGGAAACTTATCGAACATGTCCGCCAATATTCGAGAACACCCTCCATCCATTAAGATAAAGGTAAATCCCGTTTATAACTTGGCTGTATGATTTCCGTGATGCAGAGGTAATCCCGGAATACAGTCCAAATAACAATATATCGCAGATGACAAGTAAAATGCACAAATTGATGGATGGATGAATAAATCAAAAGCAAAGCAGTACAATAAATCAATTTGCTACATGGTCTTTGAATATTAAAGGTAAAAAGAAAGATATAATCTGCTTGTTCTGCGTGTCACTGTGTTAATGAGCTGGGTTGTTTCGTCTACATACTCAAGTACCTGTGACGTTCATGGTGTTTTTAGCGTCTGCCGTCCCACAATATGAAGAATATCTATATCCAGAGATGCTCTTGAGAGAACGCTGAATGAGCATTTCATCATTGTATTGGAGAAAAAACATTGTCAAATAAACTCAAAGTTCTTCACTACAACCCCAGCTTCATGAAGTGATGACATAAATATATTACTATTGTACAATAGAATGTACTTCATTTTAAAACATTAGTTAAAATGCATAAAAGAATTAGTTTTATGCATTCATTTGATTACCAACGTTTTTGATAATAATACGTCAAGTCACCTTTATTTATATAGCGCTTTTTACAATACAAATTGTTTCAAAGCAGCTTTACAGAGATAACAGGAAAATAATGTTGTAATAATATTGTTAAATATAAAATTAAATGTCCCTAACTAAGCAAGCCAAAAGCCAATGGCGACAAAGGCAATTAAATCATAAAAAGAAACACATTTATTTTCTGAATAAAATAGATTTAATAGGACTATATGATGATAATAATATTACCTGAGACCATTATCATACCGTGAAAATCTCATGACATTACAACCCTAGTGTGTGTGTGTGTGTGTGTACACATAGGTAAGGTTTTCTATGTTTAGTTTCCAACCACTGAGCCATCATTGGAAGACTCTGCAGCCAATTCTGAGTAACAGCTTTCTTGTCTGCTACCTCCAGCTGCTACACATTCCAATAAATGTCCAAGATAAAGATATATTCACTCTTTCTGCTCCTGTTGAATCCTTTGCTCACTTTCCAGACGTCTTCTCTCCTCCTCTTGCTCTCTCTGTTTTTCATCTTCTTCAATTTTTCCTATTGAAAGATATCATCAGACAACATGGGATTAGAAACAACGTACAGATTAAATTTGTTCATTTTATGGGTTACTTAATTTGCACATGCTATCATTCATCTCTAAACACGTGCTACTGTCACAGATGTACATTAGATATGTCTGTATTGTTTGTATTAACTGCACAATTGAGACTATTGGAAAGGCTTTATCTTTGTATCTCTACTACTTTTATTGATTTTGATTTTACCAAAGGTAGCCGTTACATCCAGCGATTGTCTGTGTTTCTGTATTTCTTCTGTTTCGTGTCTTGTTGTTATCCTAGGTAACTTCCTGTGCTTAATTGATGGGGATGCCGGCGCGCGAGGCGTGTCCCAGCTGATGGCATAAAGAGGGCTTGGGTGTGGCGAGAGGACGCGGGAGAGACCGGCTTTGTTCGGTGTTTGAATTGTTGTTTGTATGCAAATGTAAACTTATGGAGTTAACAAATAAATCCTTAGACATTTGTTTGCCGAACTTTCTCCTGCCTTTCTTTGTTACTATCTGAGAGCCAGTATGTAACAGTAGCACATGTCTGATTCTTTCTCTTGGGCGTTTGTAGGAATCACCCGCTGGAGGAATAGGTACTTATTAACCTTCTGGGGTCTGAAACGCACTGGCGCGCTCTGCTGGATTTTTTCCTCATGACAGCGAAAACAACTTAAAATACTCCGTCATGTTTGGCCATACAGATAAGATTGATACACTATTTTTTATTTGTTTACACTCACAGTAAAAATTAAATGAAAAAAGAAAAGAAAAGAAAAAACATGATAATCTCTCTCATCGATTTCCACTCGGAAATGCGTATAAAAATTACTTAAAGAAGTATTTAAAAATACTTCCCACACAGACATATGTAGTGAAAAGCTTGAAGTGTCTAAATGTGTTTACATGATTTGTCATATTAAAAAACAAATATTCTGTTTATGTAATCCATATAAAGCCAACGAGAGGTACAGTTTGAGGTATCAGTAATGTGACCACACCCACATGCGCACACATTGATGTAACAGATTCACATGCTAATGGTCCACGTGAACCATGCGAACCTGTAAATCACCTCAAATTAAAGCATCAGCTTCATTCTACTTTTCTTCAAGTTTGGAAGACAAGCTGTGAGTTTACCTTGGATTTACCTCTATATTTATATATTTTATATAATTGTAAAAGTTAGTGCAACTATTTCCCCCTTACTTTATTTTAACTTAAATAACTTATCAAAACATTGCACTGAACTATCAACCTTGCCGTGAACACATGCATTCATTTGCACACTATTTTTTTTTTTTTTTTGTCAGACACCTGGCAGCGCTTCTGCTCAAACAACTGAGCCTCATTTGCCCTGATGGAGGTCACAGTTGAAACCCTGAGTACAGCTTCAAGATGGGTATCACTAAGCCTGGACCTGTACTTGCATTTATTGAAGTTCATAGTTGAGAAAAGTGAAGCACTGCTACTTGGGTGGAGTTATTAGCACAACACTGAGCGAACTCTCTGCTCCTCAGGTGCTGCGAGCAAATCACTCCGCCCAAGTAGCAGTGCTTCGCCTTCTGAGAATATAGTTCCCAGTATGTATACGGTTAGAAGATGACCTTGTTATTTGTACACTCTGTGACTATGCAAATCATAACATGTAAATAGGAAAATGTTGGCGTTATTTTGTCACTTATTGAGATTAGTATGCTAGCTGAAGCCATTTACATCCAGTCTTTGTGCTAAGCTAGGCTAGCGGTGGGTGCGTCAGAAAGAGTTACGGCACGCACGGAGATGAAAAAGGTATGTATGGACTGATCTAACTCTGGGGGATACGGTGAATAAGCTAAAGTCCCAAAAAGTTGGCGTGTTTAAACACATGCACTCTTTTTGCTACTGTAGAGAGACAAAAAACAGTCACTTTCCCAGTGAATTTCTCACAGCAAATGCAATGAGTTTGCTTCCTTTTTTCTGAGAAGATCATTGAAGGATTAGTTCACCCAAAAATGAAAATTTTAAACACTACATCAAGACCCTTCTGCATCATCTTCTCAGTTCTTGCGCATGCGTTGTGTTGCTCTCGTGAAGTCACGTCAGAGGCCCACACAGAAGAAAATTAATAGTTGAATAGAGTCGTTATTATTGGGGGTTTTTGCGCACAAAAAGTTACCTAACAGCCTATGAAGGAGTGAGCCAGCTCTCAGATTTCATCAAAAATATCTTAATTTGTGTTCAGAAGATGAACGAAAGTCTTACGGGGTTGAACAACATGAGGGAGAGTAATTACTGACAGAATTTACATTTTTGGGTGAACTATCCCTTGAATAACAGAAAGGCGACCCTACCTTGGGCTGCCAGTGGGGAATATGATGAATAATAATATATGGGGAATAATGATAAGGACTGCTTGGTATTTTTGATGACCTGCAGAGTTATTCAAGGCACTTTTCCCTCATACAACTGAAACCAAACTATAGGCAATTATATATTAATATTGTATAAGGCAACAGAATTATTTGATTTACCAGTGTAACATTATGTAGACTATTAATCAAGAAACGGGTACAGTTTTATAGCATTTTATTTTCTGTTTAACTTTAATCAGACTAGATCAAAATAGCACAAAAGAAAGCTTAATTTATCATTGAAATATGAGAAATAACTGCATAATCCAAATATAGAGTAGTTTCATGCTTCTGTAGAAATAAATGTCTAAACCTTTTAACTTGCAATGAAATAAAAAAAAACATTAAATCTAGATGTGTAATCAAGAAGAATACTATTGATAAAAGTAAAATGAAATAAATAAATAAATGAGATTTGACCGTTATATATGCATTAAAGGGATAGTTCACCCAAAAATGAAAATTAAGTCATTAATGACTCTCCCTCATGTTGTTCCAACCCCGTAAGACCTTCGTTCATCTTCGGAACACAAATGAAGATATTTTTGATTAAATCTGAGAGGTGGATCACTGCTACATAGGCTGCCTAAGGGAATGACACTTGACTGCCCAGAAAGTCATTAAAGAAAATGTTTAAATATTCCATGTGCCTACAGTGGCTCAACTATAAGTTTATCAAGCGACGAGAATACTTTTTGTGCGGAAAAAAACTAAAATAACGACTTTATTCGACTATTCCTTTCCTTCCTTGTGGGCCTGAGACGAGAGTTCAAGAGATTTCCACGACGCATGCGCGAGAACTGAACAAGAAGTAGTAGAAGAAGAACGTCCTCTTCTCAGTTCTCGCGCATGCGTCCTGGAAATCTCTTGAACTCTCGTCTCAAGGCCCACGGTCCAGGCCCAGGTCTTACGGGGTTGGTACAGCATGGGGGTGAGTAATTAATGACTTAATTTTCATTTTTGGGTGAACTAACCCTTTAAATATAAGTTACAGTTTGTGCCGAACAGCAGGGAAGCTCTTGCTCAAATCAAAGTTCGTGCAAAATAATCGAAAGCAAATTAACAGGTTATTAATCGGTTTCCAGCTTTTAAAATGAGCGGAATCAAAAATCACACAAGCTTAGTCAAGCTAAATGTGAAAGTGTGCTTCATCTTCATCATCACTTCAACTGCTTTTACAAAAAAAAGTAGGCCATATGTCTTTATTTTTTATTTATTTATCTCACACCATGTTGCTATAATACGTAGTTGCTTGTCCGGGATCAGGAAAACACGGATTCGCACTAGGGTCAGTCGTGTCAAAGAATGAAACAACTGCAACCTGTTCTTACTGCCACTCCTGATAAACAGATTTTAGATAAATAGATTTTTTTTGTTCTATTAGTGTAAATGGCCTTTGCCAGCAAGCCGGGATATTTGCACTTAGTTTATATTAAATAAAACTTAATGTGCATTTTTAATAATGGGCTCTCCAGGTGGTCTGTTTTGCATGACCGCCATCTTTTTCATGTTCTATAGAGGAGAAAAGGCTTAACGTAAAATTATATTATTTGTCTCCTTAAATTATGGTGTCATTGTTTTGGTAGTGAATTGGGCATAAGACAAGAAGACTGTGATAATTTTTGTAATCTGCTAGTTTCTGGTCGTTTTTTTTATTATTTTTTTTACCAATCAATCTGGAATGGGACGTTCAACAAGCACATATGGGTGTGATGGTCGGGGTGCACACACTTTTGGCTGTATAGTGTAGTGCAGAACTGATATACTTGCAGAAACTTACCGTAGTTGGGACAGTAATGAGTGCCACCCTCAGAGGTGCAGTACATCTGAATCTGGGAACGATCAGAGGTTTCACTCAAGATGAAGGAGGTGTCGCCTTTATGGGTGTTAAACTCGTACTTAAAACTATTCCACATGTTATGATCATATCTGACATAGATGTAGCGGTGGATTAACTTTTTCTCCTCATAGGTATCTCTGGTGTGAGCACCAACACGTATGAACTGGGGAGCAGAATTATACATCAGTCTCCATCAAAAAAGCAATCAATAAAATTACATGCAAAGAACAGTATTACAGTGTTGTGAGATATTATTATATGCTCTCAGTTATTATCTGGTTAATCAGAGGACATGCTAAATATGGAAAAATAACTATGAAACAGAATTTAGAATACATAATTGCATAATTAATCTGGTGTAGTGAATGCAAAAGTTCTTACCCCTCTGTCCTGGGTGGCATAGTGCCAGGTATAAGGAGTCTCATTGACGACTGTAACCTTGGCCCCCATTATTCAAGATATTCTGTTACAGTAAAACAGTAAACATTGGTCAGTATTTAGAAGTTATGCAAGGTAAGATGCAAAACAACAACAGTTGGAATTGCATTAATTATAGCTAAATGTATTAAAGTAACACACACACACACTACAACCTGATTTAATTCCTGTGCAGAGAAGTGACGCAGCTCTTGCAGTATAAACCGTCCATCAGAGTGTGACAAAAGGGGCTGAGCTTAGGACTTCTTAAGAGATTAAGATATTATTCCCATGTAAATAGGGTTGGGTATCGAGTATCGAGTATCGATTGGAACCGGGACTATTTTTTCGATTTTCCCGGAATCGTTCAAAAGTTTAAATTTCGATTCCTAGTTTCGATATTCACAGTCCGCCGACCGGAAGAAGAAACCGCTGAACACCAACGAAGAAGCGTCCACCGGAAGTGTTGACATAACCGCGCGAATCGAACATGAATAGCTTGTGTCGGCGGTCCAAAGTGTGGCTTCACTTTTCTAAAAATAACGAAATCTCGGCAAAATGTAACATTTGTGACAAGAATGTTTCGTGCATCGGAGGGTGCACGACGAACATGATAAAGCACCTCCGATTGCATGGAGTACAAATAAATGTTTGCCCCGTCTTTGACGCGCTGCGCCGACCGTCCTCCGCTGCCTCTTCCTCCGCTGCCTCTTCCTCCGCTGCCTCTTCCTCCGCTGCCTCTTCCTCCGCTGCCTCTTCCTCCGCTGCCTCTTCCTCCGCTGCCTCTTCCTCCGCTGCCTCTTCCTCCGCTGCCTCTTCCTCTGGCTCTGACCCCCAGCCTGGCACCGCAGTGACTGCACTGCAGTCCGAATCCGGTAAGTAAAACAATACATATACAATAAATAATACATCTTGCGCCAACATTGAGGCAGATAACAAATTATCCCACGTATTTTTCATAGACAATTTACGACCTGAGATCGCGAACGTTAGCCATGACTCCACGACTCCGCGATGTGCTGAGTCTAATCCGTTCACCATAGCGGCAAGGGGGAAGATGTCGGTGCAACAAAAAGAAGAGTGCCACAGAAAGGTCACTGCACACATCGTGAAAAGGCTGCATCCCTTTTCAGAGGTGGAATCACCAACATTTAGGTTAGTTAAGCAATAATGATAGAGCTAAGCTTATTGTTACTGAGCTACGGTGCGTTTCCCAAAAGCATAGTTGCCAGGCAATGGGAAATTGCATTGCAACCAACAAAATTGCTAACTTAGTTAGCAACTATCGTTTTGGGAAACTCTCCCCTAAACAGTAACAGCAACATTACATGTTTGTTTATGTGTGCAGGGACATGGTGAAAACTCTAAACCCCAAATACACACCACCTTCCAGGGACTACCTGTCAAACACATTAATCCCATCGTGGTACAAGGTTGAGAAGTCTAATGTTATTACAGAGCTCAGTGAAGTCAGCGCTGTTGCACTCACATGTGATGGCTGGAGTAGCATCACACAGGACCACTACCTCACCATCACAGCACATTACATAGCAGAGGGCAAAATGCAGAAAAAAGTGCTAAAAACAAAGGCTGTGTACAAAGCACAGACCGGTTGTGTTGTTGCAGAGGAAATTAGTGATGTTTTGTCAGAGTTTGGCATATCTGATAAAATTGTAGCAGTCACTGTAGATAATGCTGCCAACATGGATGTGGCTATTAAGCACATGCGATTTGTAAAACTGTGCTGTTTCGCCCACATACTTAATTTAGCAGCACAAAGTCTATACTCCCTTAATTCAGTGAGTCAGTGGGTGGCCAAGGTCCGAACCATTGTTGTGTGGATGAAGAGGTGCTCAATGGCCAAGGTGGTTCTCCAAGAGAAGCAACAACTTCTACGTAAGACACACAAAGTTCACTTTATTTAACTGTTGTGCATTGACACGTAATGACTTTATATGTCTGATCTATCTTATTATTATTTATCAGCTCTGCAGAATCCAATTTTACTAAAGTATTGTTTGTCTCCTAGGATGAAAAGCATCTGTTATATGACTTAAAATTGATGTTCTTGTTTTTGTCAGAGCTGCCCCGACACTCACTCATACTAGATGTGAGAACACGATGGAACTCTCTGTATCTAATGCTGGAGAGATTCACAGAGCAGTGCCCTGCAATTCAAGCAGCCAGCTTGGATCAACGGCTGAGAAAAAATATGGATAGGGACAGGTAGAGATAGATAGACAGAATTCGTATTTTGTGTGTGATGGTGGTGGATGGTGGTGATGGCGCAGTGGATAAGACACATGCCTTTGGTGTGAGAGACCCGGGTTCGAATCCACTGTGAGACACCAATGTGTCCCTGAGCAAGACACTTAACCCCTAGTTGCTCCAGAGGCGTGCGACCTCTGACATATAGCAATTGTAAGTCGCTTTGGATAAAAGCGTCAGCTAAATGAATAAATGTAAATGTAAATGTAAATGTGTGTACTGATATTTTTTGTCTAAACTTGTCTAGACAAGTTTAGACAAAAAATATCAGTACACACAAAATACGAATTCAAAGAACAGTATTAGAGTGAATGTGCTAATGTAGGGAATGCATATGTTAGGTGTTTTGTTAAGAAAAAAAGAGAATATTTATATATCCAATCTATACGTTCTTAATTATTTTACAGACTTGCTCGGCTAACTGAGGAGGATTTTAGGAAAGCTGAAGATTTCCTCAACTTGATGAAGGTGTTCTACACCTCAACACTCTGCGTGTCCTCCGAAAAGAGTCCCACATGCGGACAGATTCTGCCTATCCTCAAAAAGCTTGAGGCACACTTGGCTGTAAAAGAGGGAGACACAGTCTTTGTGTCAAACCTTAAAAAACAGGTTTGGGCAAACCTATCCAAGCGCTACCAGGTAATTGACTGAGGCAGGGCACCTGGAAAGAAATTGTTCTAGAATAGAAATATCCTGTGGCTTGTTGAAACATTTAAAGAACGTGTTTTGCAGAATGATGAGATCAGGAACTTTCTCCAAGTGGCCACTGCATTGCACTGATTGTGCATTTACATTAACAAAGCTTGGTGCACAAACTCTGCTATTGTTGGGAGACATTGTTCAGCTAACCTTGAGTTTATCATGGTCAAATGTAGACCGTTTTATCTACCGCGGGAGTTCACTTCCACTATTATAACTGCAGCCTATATTCCCCCGGATGCTGATGCTAAAATTGCTATGAAAGAACTTCACACAGCCATCAGTAAACAACAGACTGTTCACCCGGAAGCTGCATTTATTGTTGCGGGTGATTTTAATCATTCAAACCTAAAATCAGTGCTACCGAAATTTCACCAGCATGTTTCCTGTCATACCAGAGGAAACAAATCTTTAGACCATGCTTACACAAACATGGCTGGAGCTTACGTTGCGACACCCCTACCCCATCTGGGACAGTCAGATCACCTTTCCTTGTTCCTCGCCCCCAAATATGCACCTCTCATCAGTCAGTGAAGCCCATCAAGGTGTGGCCTGCGGGGGCAGATTTCACAGTCCAGGAAAGGTTTCTACACACAGACTGGAGTTTGTTTGCTTCTCAAGCCACTAGTGGCTCTCACACGGACATTGACCACTACACCTCTGTACTGGATTATATCAATACGACCATTGACAGTGTTACAACCCAGAAGCAGATTACCACTACCCTGATAGCAAAAGACTCCGGGGCGGATCCGCCCTCAAGCCGCTACGTCCGCTGTTCTTTCAGACTCAATTCGGTCATGCGCACAGAATATGCCCCGCCTCCGGGCTCGCTACAGACGCTGGGCGGACACGCTGACCAAACGCGCCTATTTCAACAGTCGCCGTTATCACTGAATCCCGCACTGTGAAAAACCTACAACGGCAGGTTGAGTCGACAAACACAGAACACGGTAAGAATAGTTCAAATATGCTTTATTTGTACAGTTACTTAACATGTAAGTACCGTTCATACTGTACGTGTACAACATGATTTTATTTCTAAAATGATTGTGTAAAACCATAACTTAGTTAGCAAATGGTCATTAGATTTAGCGGAGATTTGAGTAAAAATGTTTTTGGTAATTAATAACTGGGTAAAAAGCTTTTTTTGGATGGAATTATCTCTGTCTGGGAGGTGAGGTGAGGTGATTTAATGTGATTTAACGTTTGCTGTCCGTATTTTTATCAAACCCTGAGCACATTATTTTCTCCCCTTTCCAGTAAAATGTCAGGGGAGAAATTACCATGTTAGGCCTAACATTACCTAATACCTTTTTCACGGAATGTCTAGTATAAAGTTATAGTTTGTGTCGATTTTTGTTTCATTTGGACAGTTCCACCACCCCATGTAAACATATTTAATATATAATACTGTACGTGTGTGTTTGTGTGTGTTCTGTTTCAGCTTACAGTTCGTTCAAGTGCTACCAGTCTGATCTACTGTTTCATCTCCGAATATCTGAGTAAAGTAAGATTTAATACTTTTCTAACTTGATTTAGCCAGATATTTTGTCAAATACTGACACTGGTCCCCACTACAGCATTTAACTCTGTACTGGTTTGGTTACTTATTGTCGAGCCCTGCTGTATAATTATTTTTTGAAAAAACTCTACAAATTTAGTTATTTTCCACAACTCGCTGTTGCAATCTGTATTTTGTGTTTCTGTAACGTTTCTTTTAGACAAAATGAATAGAAAAACTTTACCCGTCTCCAGCTCCACCTTAAGACGGAGGACCCATGTAGACGTAGATAAACGACTTAGACAAATTAGGGACGACTGCACGAATTTGACTGACTTTCAAATAACAACAGATAGGGAACGTGTCCCAGACAGCAAGCCAACATTGAATAAACATTGTTTTTCCATCTGAATCATCATTATGGTTGATATTGTAATTTCAATGCAAAATTAATGTTGAATCACCATTACCCTGTCGATGAAAACCTGAAGTTATTAATGTTGATGGCAACGATATTGGAACAACATTGATCTATAGTTATCTTTATGATTGATTAAGCATTGATATTTGGTTTACTGGGCAATGGCTGAATGTGTTGAAAAGTCATTGATTTATAGTTGACCGGGAAACGACGCTGTTGTTGAAAAGTCATCGACATATAGTTGACCGGGAAATATGATTGAAAATGCACCGATATATAGTTGACCGGGAAATATGATTGAAAATCAATAGATTTTTGGTTGACCGGGAGATCAACGGGTGTTATACCAACGTACTGCACTGGACACAGCTCATTTCTGGACCCTTGGCACAAGCCTAAAGGTAAGCTTGCTTAATGATTGATATGAATGAATTGTACCAAATCAAATACTGTTAGGCTGATCGTTAACATTATGGTTAGTGTAGTAACCGACGCAGTGCTGCAGGAAATATATTTTTGTTTTACCACTGTGTCAAAATCTGCCAAAAGTAGCCTAGGCCTACTTTGTAGTTCTCTTCTAGGTTATAAAGTTAGCAAAACCTCCGAGTCCAGTCTATTTTTGTGATATTTAGCTCAAAATACATGTCTGTAGCCTACCCATTGCTTGTGTCGTGAAATCTATTAACACAGCACCGCTCTTCTGACCGCCGGAAAACACCGGCGGAACCAACGCTAGCAGTGCTCCACCTAGCGCTACCCACAGAAGTGACCGCGGCGGGCCAGAATTACACAGAAGACATGACTTACTTTACTTTATTCAATGCAGAACTGTCTCGAGTTGTAACTGGGAATGCCGATTAGACCATCTCGTCGTAATACAAATCCAAAATATGACTAGTGCTTATCCGATTTCACGATTTTTCGCGCACTGTTATAGCGCCTTGACAACCAGGTCTGGCGTCAAGGGGGGACTTGGGAGGGCTTATCCCCACGTTACATACTTAATCTCGCGGCACGAATGTGGGCTACCAATACAAATAAATATAATCTCCTGTTTAACTTAAATGCTAATTTTTTTGCATTGTGATTTTATTTTCTGTTTTAGGTGCTCTTACTCAGCAGACGGGGACAGCCGCCGTCACCCAATTCACATGTGCCAGACCGGGCAGGAGGGACTGGACGACAAGATATTCAGGCGTCAGAGGACATTGAAGTGTAAAGTGTAAAGAGTTGCCTACAATTAATTAAATAAAAAGGCTAATAAAAATGAATTTGTTTGTGTGGTGTGTTCAGTGTTTTATACAAGATTTCAAATGTTCCATTATTTTTTAACATCCTGGCTGTAGATAAAGCAGGCTATTTAATTTATGGCATTACATTTAAAATTAACATTTAAAAACGATTGAAATTCCATTGAAATCACGTTGATCCTTAGTTCAGTTGAAATTTCAACATTGTTTCAATATTCCTGATAATTGAAATACCATTGAAATTCCGTTGATCTATGGACAGGATTTCAATGTTGTTTCAATATTAAAACAGGGTGCAAAATGATGTAGAATCAACATCAGAGTTCGATGTTGATTCAATGACTTAATGTTGACAACGGAATGTTGATTTAACATAGTTTCAATGACTGTTTGCTATCTGGGTTGGGGTATGTGTTAATAGGAGGAAGGTGGCATGGAGGTAGATGCAGACATACAGGAGGGTTTCGTGGTTGGCAGCTTTGATAGGCCGATTCAGACATCTGATTCAGAACATTCAGATAATGAACTGTCTGAGACATTTTCACTCTCTGACAGCATTTCCAACTGGGCCATACACTTTGGAATTTCTTTGGTTGCTTTGACAGCACTAATGTGCATTCTTCGCATTTGCCATTTGTAGTTTTCTTATGTCTCATTCGAACTACAGAAACTCGACCCGATCTGGCAATCTTACATAGCGTGGTTATAGCAGATATAGGACCGCAAAGCGGAGGCAGAAGTGCCTTTCACCCTGTTACAACTTGAACACTGAAATGATTTTGGAAACAGTATTTTAAGTTAAAAAAAGGATTGTCTATCCTCTAAAAAACAACAACCTGGTAGCTTCAATGTGATTTAATGACATTTAATGAAAATCTGCTTGTGTATTACAGGTGCTGTGAGAAAGAGCCAAGTCTCCCGTGACGCCACCGATGACGACACTACAAAACATGTAATCCGGTGGTTCAACCTGGCATCAGATAGGGGAAGCTCAATGAGCCGTCCCCCCTGTCAGCAAACCTTGACCCAACAGTAGTGAAAAAAATACTTGTTTTTCACTAAATAAAATGATGTTCTTGGTACAATTCATGGTTGATTTCTTTTTTTCTGTAATGTCCATTCAATGTGTACATGAATAAAACTATTAAAAAAATAGTAAATACATTTATAGTCTGTAATAGCCTATTTTTTTATTGTTACTGGCTAAAAATTATTAATGTTTAACGATTTCATGTTTTATTCATATTAATAAAGGCAGATACATTAATAACTATTAATAACTACCCTACATTTTATCTCTTTAATTATATCTAAAGTTTTTTCCACCACCAGCAGATGTCAGTATTCTATCCCTAACACATAGAGCAATGTCCAAAAACAACATAAGCCGCGTTTCCACCGCAGGAACTTTCCCCAGGAACTAGGAACTTTGGGGTGGTACTCCGTGTGTTTACACCGCAGGAACCAGGGTCTAAATAAAGTTCCGGGTAAAAATTTCCCCCCCCAGAAAGTCCCTGCTGGCGAGGTAGTACTTTTTCAGAGTTCAGGAACTTTCGGGGTGGGACTTGTGCGCTGAACATGCTGATTGGTTCTTTTACCTTGTTCTCTCTGCCGGATGGCGCGCGTTCGTCCCATCCATCTCACGGTCATGTCCGCTATAGCTGATAACAAACGTTGTCTATCTAGCATTACGAGCTTTCTGAAACGAATACGCTTTGGTATTAGTGTTCGTCTCTTTTCTGCCGTTTTGTTAATTACCTCGTAAACTAGTAAACCAATAGATCGCACACAAAAACAGCACAGCTTGAATCTCCTCAATACTTAAAACTCAAAACAAGTACGCAGTTCAACGTCACCAGACTAATCTTCCCGGTACTTTAGTCCGCGGTGTAAACGCAGTGAGCAACCGTTCTGGGGCAAAAAAAGTTCCTATGAAAAAAGTTCCTGGGACAAATAGTTCCTGGTAATTGCGGTGGAAACGCGGCTTTAGATTTAATTAAGATCATCATTTAAGTGATTTTTTCTTAAAAAAATCTTTTTTTTTGAGACAATTTATGGCCTAGTTAAGTAATTGTGCAGTAAATAGGTAAAAAAAAAACTTTTTCCACAAAAACACAGTATAAATATATAGTTGAAGTAAATTTAAAAAAACGATATATAGTTTTCCATATAAAAAAATTATATTTCCTTATGCAATCACTCTTTAAAAGTTTGGGGTCATTTTGACCCCAAAGAGATTAAGTGTTGTCCTTTTCTAACGGTGATTAAGGGTTAAATACACAGACAAACATGCTAAACAAGATAACAAGGGGGCGTGGTATACATGAACACAAACGAGGAGCTGGAAAACAGGGAACAGGACTGAACCAAGAGCACAAAGGCAGGGGGAACACAGACAGACATCACAACAAAAGCACAGTTCTTGATTTATAACATTTTTTATTTTATTTTTTGAACAAACGATGTTTAGTAAAAATAATACCTTAGGTTAAATTTATGAAAATCATTTATATCAAACAGAAGTAGAAGATAAATAGAAGATACGATTTTAATAAAACTTTACAGATTTGATTTAAACGGTCTTTTAATTTTAAAAGATCTCATTTAAAATTTTAAGATTATGCTTTTAAACGAGTTTAATATGAATAAAACAGTGGAAAGCAGACTAACTTTGCATATGCTGGGGCATTGTGACCCCAGATATATGCAATGATAAAAAAAAAAAAAATAGTTTAAGATGTCATAAACAAAAACCCTCCCAGATCCTTCAGGGATAAACTACAGGGTGAGATGAAGCTTCACACCCTCACAGAGACGAGAGGAAAGACGTTAGCAGACTAACATTACGTGATGCACAGAGGCTCATCTGCTCTGTCACCCTATATCCTGAAGCTAACATTATTGTAAACTAACGTATTTCTCTGAAGATGTGCTGGTGATCGGAAGGAGCTTATAAGCAGGCTATCAATGGTGCTCCGCCTGAGGCGTCACAGATTCAAAAAGTCTTCATTGTTGCTCTCTCATTACAGATAGGCCTATGTGGGGATTTTATTAAACATTTCACACAATGTGTGAGATAACTTGTGAGAGTCGCAAATTTCAAAGTTCTTTACATGCACCCTGATAAATAAAAAACTATAGTCAAGTTTTCCCCAGAGACCATCGATATAGCATATTTGTTTTTTATGAATTCATTGAATTTAATTAAAATCATATTTTTAAAAAGATCTATTTCAAACTTTTAATGCTTATACACTATGAAATAAATTTAGCAAAACATTCACAGTCTCATTCTGATCACTGAACACACCCGTCTGACTGTCAAACGCTGGTGTGAGAAAGAGAGAAATACTCTGGGGTTCTTTTCAACTTTAAATGGTCAATATGGACATCTATGTGATAGGAGCTACTTCAACCCTGGTGAAAATGTAAGATGATTTTATTTTTATCTAACATAATTGGTACAGTAAATTTGTAAAATATTTATTTTAAATGAACAGAATGCTTTTCAACTCCATAATTTAGTAAGATTTTAAATGAACAACATGCTTTTCAACTTTAGTTAAATTAGTAAACTATTTATTTTATATATGATATATTTTAATTTATACACTTTTATAGGAACACGATGCTTTTCAACTGTTGTGTAAGATATTTCTCAATGGGCTCAGGAACGTGTCACAAAAACAGATACCAGGCCAGGCACACGCTGGTGTGACAGAGAGAAAAGACTTCAGGGGAAACACTTGTGGGGTTTTTTCAACCATGGTGAAACAGTAAGATGATTTAATTTTTGTTTAATGTATATACTTTTAATTGAACAGCATGGTTTTTCAACTTGAGTCAGTGTCAAATATTTGTGAATGACTAAATGTAAATTTTATAAGCATTTCATTTAAATGAACATAATGCTTTTTCAACTTCTGTGTGAGATAAACTTCCAACGTCCCCAGCAATGCGGAGGGAGGGGAATTCCTGCTTTGACACACACACATACACACACACACACACATACATAGTGCGCGCTCCCTATGTTTTGAGTCAGTGTGAGATCATTAATCCATTGCATTGTTCTTTTTTCTTCAACTCTCTAATACATTTTTAAATGTTTGCAATTTTTTTGTGGCTCCATTTTATTTAAACTTTTTGCGTGAGATTTTATTTTATATTCTTTTTACAGAACAGATAAACTTTCACAATTTTTTTCTTATCACTTTCACAGCTGCCCGTGATAAGCTCAGGGGATGTGAAGGGGATGCGGTGACAAAACACCAACTTCAAACGATCAAACTAACTGTCATCATCAAAGCCAATACATCTCAAACTAACTGTCACAAATCCTATACCCCCCTTTTTCTTGATCAAACTAACTTCAAACGATCAAACTAACTGTCACACATCCATCATTTTGACAGAAAGTTTAACAGGAAGGGGCGGGAACTAGGTCAAAGGTAACAGGAAGGGGCGGAACTAGGTCAAAGGTAACAGGAAGGGGCGGAACCGGAAGGGGCGGGACCAGATCAAAGGATAGCCACGCCCACCGGTCAATCAATCATTTTGACAGGAGGTGTCTGGTATTACTACTCACTCAACCGGAGGTAGCGTTAGCGTTAATCCTGTCAGATCGTCCATCATTGAGTGAGCGTGTACAGTACAGGTCAGCCAATCTGGTTCCGTCCGTTAAAATGAACTTTTGCAAATAACAATTGCGGTCCTGGACACTGAGTGACCTTACAGGTTCAGATAAAATCGGATTTTCTCCAGTCAGTGTTAAAAAACAAGCTAACAAAGCTTGCAAACTAACGTTAGGGAAGCGGCCAGAGGGATCGTTCTGCCTCCTCCTAAGCTCCGCCCACAGAAAAACGTCACAGAATTTACTAACTGAAAAGGGGTCTATAAGCAAACAACGTTATGTCATAAATGATAGGAAACCTGTAGGAAACCCAGCAACGGCGATTATTAGCTTCTCTTCCATTTTCTCGGAACTAATGTTTTGGTAGGAACGAAAGTTCACATCGTATGTTTCTCCGGAATCAGCCAGCGCGGAGGACGTCTATATTCCGATTGGTTGCTGGCGTTTTGCCGCTGCTTGCCGCTGAACCGCGTCACAGACCATTACCATAAAGTTGAGCTTCTTTCAACTTTCTGATTGACGCTCAAAACGCGGCGCCGATGGATTTGACGCTCCTTGCAGCTGAGAGAAGCCAGCTTCCACTGAAAGTGAATGACTTATATCGTCTTGTTTTCCATATCAAAGCCGCAAACCGGTGACCAGATGGAAGTAACTTAAATCATTCCTTAAGGGATGCGACCGATCATTTAAGACAGCACTTGCTTTCCGATACAGCTGATTTGTGTATATATTTCCTAGGTTCCTTTGATTTACTCCTATTATCCTACTCGCCCATCTTACAATTTGGTTTAAGGAGTTTCTGTTCTTCACTGACAGACTTCCATACCACAACACTATGGAAAAAGACATAAAAGATTCAATAAAAGCGAAATAAAACAAAGTCAACATACGTCTGTCGATGTAAAATTTTGCAAGTTTCCTAAGGCATCTCAAACGTTGATGACCCTTTTTACAGACCATATCACAATTAGATTCAAATAAAAGTTTTGAATCTATAACTGTACCAAGATATTTATAACTCTCCACCTGTTCCACAGTCTGTCCTTTAATAATCGTAGTGACGTGATCAACGGTGCGCGTTCTAAAATCAATTATCATGTCTTTCGTTTTGGTAGTGTTTAACTTTGGGAATCATCGCACCAGGTCACAAAATCCTCCACAACTGGACCATGGCCAGACTCGTCCCCTTGTAACAGACTAACTATCACTGTATCATCAGCAAACTTGATTAGTATCCTATTTTCATATACACTTTAGCACATATTAGTATACAAGATGTATAATAAGGGCGAAAGAACACAGCCTTGTGGTGATCCTATGGATAAAAATAATACATCAGAAAAGCTACCATTCACTTTTACCCTCTGCATTCTATTTGTTAAAAAATCCAGTAGCCATCCCACTAAATTGTGGTTCAACTTATAATACTCTAACAATCTTCTGGCTAGGATGTGGGGTTGTATAGTGTTAAAAGCGGAAGAGAAGTCTATGAACAACTGTCTTGCGTGGGTATTTTTCCCCTCTAGATGCTTAGTCAGTAGATTTAACAACATAAGTGAAGCATCCTCAACACTTCTGTTCGCTCTATATGCAAATTGCATAGGATCGAGGGCTTGTCCAGTCTTACTTAATAACTCAGACTTCACCAGTTTCTCAAATGATTTCATTACCAATGAGGTGAGGGCAACTGGTCTCAGATCATTTAACACTTTAGGCTTATTGCATTTAGGAACTGGAGTAATAAAATACTTTTTCCACAGGCTAGGTACCTTTTGTTCACGTAATGACCAATTAAAAATATCACAAAATATAGAAGTTAGTTGCCTTGCACAGTGCTTTAATATTCTCCCACATATATAATCTGGACCAGGACTCTTATTCACCCTAGTGGAGAGAAACATTTTCTCCACTGCTGCCTGTTCTAAGACTATGTGGGAATCATCCTTACACAGGCATCGTAATTCTTCTACTTCATCTTTAAAGTCAAAACTTTCAAATCGTGCATAAAACATATTAAGAGCATTTGAAAGGTCATCATTTGATCTAAAACCACCAATACACACAGTGCTCTTATTTACATTATCCTGTATTCCCACAATTTTCTTCATACCAGACCAAGCTGAGCCCAAGTTGTTTTCTGCCAAGTTTTTTTCTAACTTAACTTTATATGCTTGTTTGGCTTTGAAGATCTCCGTTCTAACTTCTTTCCTCGCTGTTACCCTATCTAGGTTATCCCCCTGCTTGTAGCTAGCTTCTTATTCAGCAAAGTTGTTTTAACTGATTTTGACATCCATGGTTTAGTATTTGGGAAAACCTTAAATTTACGTGTAGGCACAATCATATCCTCACAAAAAGTTATGTATGAGCTTACAACATCTGTCAATTCATCAATATGTTCACAAGAGTCTTTGAAGACCTCCCAGTCCGTACAGTCAAAGCACCCCTGTAAACAGGCATTGAGTCTTCTGACCACATTTTGACTTCTCTTATCTGAGGTTTTTTTCTCTTAAATAAGGGTCTATAAATAGGAAGGAGCTGTACACAATTATGATCGGCAGATCCCAGTGCTGACAGTAATACAGACTTATATGCCCCCTTTATGTTCCCATAACAGAGATCAAGTGTCTTATATTGTCTTGTTGGGCATGTAATGTATTGGTAAAAATTTGGTAGAGTCTTTTTAAGTGACACATGATTAAAATCTCCCAGAATAAGATTCGGCGCCTCTGGTGAAATATTTTGAAGTTCTTGAACAACATCAGATACAATGTTCGATGCAATGACGTTGTTTGCTTTTGGGTGAATGTACACAGTTATAAAAATTTGTGGAAATTCCCGGGGCAGGTAAAATGGACGAAGGGATACCGATAATAACTCCATATCGGGTGTATGTTCTCCCGAATAGTCACCGCAGTACAGTAACGCTTGTTGACATAAAGGCACACACCCCCACCACGGGATTTTCCTGTGATTTCTGCACTCCTATCCGTGCGTAATGGAGTGCCAAAACCATCAATACACAAGTCATTATCCAAATCCTGCTCAGTTAGCCAGGATTCTGTGAATGCCATAACACAGCTGTTTCTATAATCCTGAAGAAAACGAACATTTCCCTGCAACTCGTCAAGTTTGTTTCGTAATGACTGTACGTTACCCAGAATCATTGACGGCAGGGAAATACGGGTAAGCTGTTTGCGCCGTAGTCGTTGACGAACACCTCCCTTTTTTCCTCGCTTCCTTTTCTTGACTTTCGTTGTCTCCCGATGTAGAGAGATATATCCAGCTGCAGACCCGCAGCACCATCAGTTTCAGAACCCCAGTGCCAGAACCGGAAGTGAGGGAGGGGCGGAATTATTTACAATGACACAAGCATGGTTATTTTTGCAAGTATTTAAAAATATTAAAAATTGTTGCACCTTTTAAATAATATTTAGGGTATGTTTTTATTACACAGTGAGTCACTGCTCGTTGTATGAACTATAACTGGTATGTGACAAATAAAGAGCAAGACAGTGCTCGTGTTGTTTGAAGACGTGAGAGTGCGCGCGCGCGGCCGGGGCTCTCTCTCTCTCTGCTCGTTAAGCGCCCTGTCATGCGCAGCAGTCATTCTATTCCGCCAAAAAGCGGACGATCTGACGGGTTTTAGAAGATTTAATACAACCTGAAACTAAAAAACAGACCCGACCTCTATTTGAGACCGGACTTATATTTACCCAGACCTGCAGCCACACCAGGCGTGTAAAGAGACAATCGTCTATTTGGGACTCGGCTATTATTTGAAGTACGGTACATTTTTATGGTTTCTTTTAAAACAATGCCGGATTTTCTCTCTCTTTTTAGATTTTTGACATTATTTTACATAAAGAAAAATGCATGCTGCACATGTTCTTGTGAAATAAAGTATATTTTATATAAAATGACCATAAGTTTCAAGCATTATTTTCACGATCAGGAAGTAACTCTCATAATACAATAAAACGGATAACTATATAGAATTATATTACACACAATCAATGTTTTAAATGCTTATTGTACTATACCTTAATGTATCATTATAATAAGTATAAAGTATGACATTTCGTGTGTAATAATGACGTTTTGTGTCTAAGCAAATTACGCTCCAAAACGTTAGGTGGCGTTACTCGGTTTAGAACGTAAGCTCCGCCCCTCACTTCCGGTCCTGGCGCTGGTGTTAGAACGTAAGCTCCGCCCCTTACTTCCGGTTCTGGCGCTGGGGTTCTGAAACTGGTGGTGCTGCGGGTCTGCAGCTGGATACTATTGGATGTAGATGCAAATGAATCTTTATGCAAATGAATTCCGCTGAACGCACCGCGTCTATCCAATAGAAGTAGAGCACATGGAGAGGGGGGGAAGTCTCTCGAGGGTCCTCTGTTCTAGACTGGCCGCTGGCTCAAAACCACGCCCATAGCGGTAAACACGAGGAACGCCCATCAATGTACAAATGTGGGGAGGCGTCGCGACACCACGCTTCAGTCGTGTCGCAAAAGTGGATCAGTAACGTCAGTGACCGAGCAGCGCATGCACTGATGACACTTGATGTCTTACAGTAGAGAGTGTGTCCGAGTTCGGTCCACTACTGTCTGCAACAGCGAGATCAGCTCAAACAGCGTCCGACACACACACAGCCGATCAGCAGAGCGCGCGCAGGAGACGAGCACGCGCCTGACCGATGCCCAGCGGCGCACGTACACAAGTCACATGACATCTGCTATAAAAGTGTTGGGTAAAATGGTTTATAAATATGCATTACATTTCCATTTGATACATGCGTTACATTGGATGCGATTCCAATCTTTGATGTTTCATAAACCAGTCTTTTGGTTTTGAGCAAATCTTCATTATCCATTGTTCAAAACCTTTAAGTCGAGATAAAAACCAAGATAATCCAATTTAAGACTATTTTTCTTTCTTTTGAACTGCCAATTTTCGAGATTTTATCCAATCTGACATTTGAACATCTCTGGAATAAGATTACATGATCCGGATTACATGTAACAGTTACTTCTTCATTATGCTATTTAGGCCTAGGTCTGCCACTTTAAGCTTGTGTACTGTAATAAATATAACTAAACAAGACGAAGTCTGCAAACTTATTGCTTATCTGAATCATATTAAGCTTTAAACTCACCAAATTTGCTCACAAACTAAAGGAGTTCAACTTCAGTAACAGAGACAGGACACTGTGTTGTAAATGTTGAACTTTGAAAATAAATAGCCTCTTAAGTCTTTAAGTATTGGAGATAAACAACTACAGCAGCACTTCCATATTGGATCAGATTACAGACATCGAGAAATGACCTGCAGGAAATAACCTGTTCTTTTAAAATCATTATCAAGTCAATTCATCATAAATAAAGACCCGGACTTTAAAGGCACAATATGTAAGATTTTGTATTAAAATTTCCAAAAACCACAAGAACAGTGTTATATATTTTGTTGACTTGTGTACTTACATTATCCCAGTGTCAGGGTGTGGTGCAGAAGAAGTTGAGGAGTCCAAAGTTCTAATGCAAAACTTTTACTACAACAATATAACTCAAACTGGGACAGACAGGCAGAAGGGGTGTGTGTGTGTGTGTGTGCTTTTACTTTACCATAAAAGCCACAGAAACGTGTGGTTTTTGCATCAAAACGCGCGTCTTCGACGTGTGATCTGCTATTTAAAACGCACGTTTTTGACGCGCGTTTATCGTAACAAAAATGGGCGTCGAATACGTGTGTTTTGAGTAGGACATCAAGTTGTATTTGTTAACATTACTTAATGCACTGCGAACTAACAGGGTACTGTACACTTCTCAGATTATTAAAGAAGTAAAACAAAGCTGTAAAAGTAACGTTTAAAAAAGTTATTTTAAGAAGTTTAAGTTTATGAAAATTGTAATATATAAAAACCATATTGTTGTATTTTATAAATATTTACAAAACATTTTCAACTCTAAAACTTAAATAAAATCAATGCTAAATATCTGGACAAGTTCTGGGCCAGATTTGTATTTTTTGTGCGCAGTACCAAACTTTTCCAGTAGATGACATCCAGACTCCACCGATGACTCTTCGATTTCCATATTTTTAGTGATCTGAACCTTGTATTTCCATACTATTCCAAATATTTATGAAGTACACATCCTATTCAGAAATAGTTAGGGCAGTAATGTTAATATTTGATTTCAATTCAATCTCTAAAACACATAAAAATGTACGGAAAGAATCAAAGCGCATGTTATAGTTTGCCTCCACATCACAAATGAAGACAAAGACAGAGAAATGTTGTTTCTGTTGCTTGTTAGGAGTCCTCTGTCAAATAATGCAAACAAGACCAAAAATATCGAAGCAAATGTTTGAAGAGTCACAAAATAAAACAACTAAATTGTGTTCAAAACATCCCTTATGAACAGTTCATAACTACTTTTGTGCGTGCGTGCGTGTGTGTGCGTGCGTGTAATATTTGAGAGCAAAAACTCTAGTGTACTGTGTCCCAGTGGAGTTTTGCTGCATCTAATGAGGAAAATCTGCTACTGCGTCCAAACAAAATCTTACCGAAAGCTCGTTTTTTGAGATATCAACCTCAAATTTGGAACTTATTATTCAACTTATTATTCTTATTATGCAACTTAATATTCTTATTAACTTATTTAGATTTATGGCATTTTCTAGCACTTTTTGAGTTCAACGTGTTTCATAAAATATATGATTTATATACAATATTGCTCATAAATAATTCTCATAAACTTAAACCTCTATAGCTTTTTTGGTTCACTTTTTAAATAATCTGCCAATTGTCATCTTTAAAATGAGACAAAACTTAAGTCTGCACTCCCATGCTTCAATTTTTTATGACAGTGTCTTTGGAGAACCCCAAACAAAGTAGATTGTAGGTGGTGTGGCCTAAATAACTGCAATTAGACTACCGTATATCAATTATTGCCACTACACACACACACACACACACACACACATACATACACTCACTCACCTAAAGGATTATAAGGAACACCTGTTCAATTTCTCATTAATGCAATTATCTAATCAACCAATCACATGGCAGTTGCTTCAATGCATTTAGTGGTGTGGTCCTGGTCAAGACAATCTCCTGAACTCCAAACTGAATGTCAGAATGGGAAAGAAAGGTGATTTAAGCAATTTTGAGCGTGGCATGGTTGTTGGTGCCAGACGGGCCGGTCTGAGTATTTCACAATCTGCTCAGTTACTGGGATTTTCACGCACAACCATTTCTAGGGTTTACAAAGAATGGTGTGAAAAGGGAAAAACATCCAGTATGCGGCAGTCCTGTGGGCGAAAATGCCTTGTTGATGCTAGAGGTCAGAGGAGAATGGGCCGACTGATTAAAGCTGATAGAAGAGCAACTTTGACTGAAATAACCACTCGTTACAACCGAGGTATGCAGCAAAGCATTTGTGAAGCCACAACAGCAGGATGGGCTACAACAGCAGAAGACCCCACCGGGTACCACTCATCTCCACTACAAATAGGAAAAAGAGGCTACAATTTGCAAGAGCTCACCAAAATATGACAGTTAAAGACTGGAAAAATGTTGCCTGGTCTGATGAGTCTCGATTTCTGTTGAGACATTCAGATGGTAGAGTCAGAATTTGGCATAAACAGAATGAGAACATGGATCCATCATGCCTTGTTACCACTGTGCAGGCTGGTGGTGGTGGTGTAATGGTGTGGGGGATGTTTTCTTGGCACACTTTAGGCCCCTTAGTGCCAATTGGGCATCGTTTAAATGCCACGGCCTACCTGAGCATTGTTTCTGACCATGTCCATCCCTTTATGGCCACCATGTACCCATCCTCTGATGGCTACTTCCAGCAGGATAATGCACCATGTCACAAAGCTCGAATCATTTCAAATTGGTTTCTTGAACATGACAATGAGTTCACTGTACTAAAATGGCCCCCACAGTCACCAGATCTCAACCCAATAGAGCATCTTTGGGATGTGGTGAAACGGGAGCTTCGTGCCCTGGATGTGCATCCCACAAATCTCCATCAACTGCAAGATGCTATCCTATCAATATGGGCCAACATTTCTAAAGAATGCTTTCAGCACCTTGTTGAATCAATGCCACGTAGAATTAAGGCAGTTCTGAAGGCGAAAGGGGGTCAAACACAGTATTAGTATGGTGTTCCTAATAATCCTTTAGGTGAGTGTAGAGTGAGGGCAGAAAACGCCGAAGGATGTGACAAAACGTGACGCCCTGAGATGAGAACGGGTTACACACACACACACACACACACACACCACTGGATATTGCAGCATTGGAAGTCTTCACTGCGTTCTATTCAGACGAAGAGTTTGATGGCTTCTGTTCTATGGACTGCTATTACAGTATGCAGAAAATAAAGTCGAATGCAGGAAGGAATGAGTTTTCTTTGTGTTTTAACTTTGAACACAAGCCTTTGATGACATAAATTGAATTAGGGTTAGGGTTAGAAAAAAACTGAAAAATGACAACTGAAAACTGAATAAATGTTTTGTGGATAAAACTGTTTGCTAAATTGGTTAATGTCATTTAACAAAAGGTTATTAAACAGTGATTACTCATCTATTTTACAATTATGTGGAGAGTGTTTTATCAAACATATATTGTAGTCTTTATCAAGCAAAACATTGTTTTTAGTTTAAATGCACTTTATATGAAAGTACAAAAAACTAAACTGGAAATCAGTTCAAAACAGTACAAATTAATAATTGTATAATGCGTTTTCGATATGTGTAACCAACACAATGGTAATAGACAATGATGAGCAACTAGTGTGACTGTAATAGTGTCAGGAGATATTTTTATCTTTACAATAATAATTGTAATTTGTTTTTTTATGATTTATTTTGATGACTAATCCACTATAAGCAGTGGTGATGACGTCAGTAACCCGCGCCATGCAGAAGTTCCCAAGGTAACGCATTTTCGAATGTAATATTGTTTTATTGAAATGTAATATTCAAAATGTTTTATTGAAAGTATAATCTATCAAATGCAATGAACTAATCATCTAATAAGATTAAATATCAGGTGTCTGTATAGTATCTGTTCTTTTATCAATGTTCAGGGCTTGTTGTTTCGAAGCTTCACTAGGAAACCAGGAGTCATTCGCTAAAACGTAAACCATGTGGCTGAATCTCACAAGATTTGGTACACAGCCTCATTTTGACACAAATATGAAAATTTTCATAACAGTCAGACATTATGATTTGACCTTATTTGCTGCTGTAATTTCATTGGCTGCTGACGGCCATGTTTGTTGAATTGTGTGAGTGATATTTAAAGAATATGTTATTATTTGACCCAGAGAAGATGAATATCAGGATTCGGTGGGTTTGATCATGACGTTCAGCAGATACAGAGCAACACATACAAATGTGTGATCATTTAATATCTTCACAGTGTTTTGATGTATCAGGGTTTTTTTGGTGACCTTTTGTCATGAGTTTCGAGTGAATTGGATCAAACTGTCAAGGAGAAGTTTCTTTTCTTTTATTTCAAAGCTTGAGATCTATATGACTTACAGTCTCTGACGCCCAGACAATTGTGTTGATAATAATTGATAAAACAGTGCAAATACAATAATGTTGCAGCAGCTTCAGTGCTTGAACCCCTAAAATACACCTGGATTAAAATACTTTTAAGAAATCCCACTTCTACATAAATTATAAACGATTGATGTGACTCTACTGTTAAACTAAATGACTGTGATCTTCATCAACACAAACAGAGCTTGAGAAAAGCACAGATACACACCGTCACACACACTGATGTCTTTATGGGGACTACAATCCATCGCGTTCTTTAAGATCCCTAAATTCGAGGCTTCTGGTCATTCCTAGGATATCTAAGTCCACTAAAGGAGGGAGGGCGTTCTCACATTTAGCTCCTAAACTCTGGAATAGCCTTCCTGATATTGTTCGAGGCTCAGACTCGCTGTCCCAGTTTAAAACTAGATTAAAGACGCATCTCTTTAGCCAAGCATTCACATAATGCTTACCTTTTATACTACTGTTGAATCAGATCGAATGCATTAATATTATGAACAGCAGCTACGCTAATTATTTCCCATCTGCTTTTCTGCTGTTATCTCGGGACGCTAGTCCCGAGGTAAATAGCGTTCGTCAGCTCCAGTTTGTATCCAGCCTCTCACGGAGACTTCAGATGACCCATCACCTGCGATGAGACGACTCAACGCCTGTGAAGAGACGACTCGACGCCGGCGATATGTTATGCCCTAAATTAATACATGATGATTAACTAACTATATGTACATTTCTGAAATGCCCTTTCTGTAAAGCTGCTTTGAAACAATATGTATTGTGAAAAGCGCTATACAAATAAATTTGAATTGAATTGAATTTATTACACACATTTATTCTGACATATTTCAGAGACAGAAGTTCAGCTGTAATTAATGTAATGAAGAGAAAATAAGAGACTCTATAACATCTCAGTGTTTATGATTTATCATACAGCTCAAAGCATTATGGGTAGAATCTCTCTACAGTCTATTCTAATTCTTCAACAGTTTCACTGATCCGAGAGCGACCCCAAACCCAGGATAGAGCGGCTTAGTGAATGTGGTCTGGGCTTTGTGTATGAGGCTCATTGTGTCTCCGTCGACCCTGTAGAAGGACAGAGTTCCTGCACTCTCATCCACATACACTCCTATTCTACCGCTGGACACTACAGGGAGATGAGTCTCTTTGGTATTGTATAGGAATACGGTATTGCGGGAAGAGCAGTTAAAAGTCCAGGACTGATCATTAGCTCCAAACACACACTCATGACCCTTTCCCTTCCTGCTGATGCCCTGATATGACACTGCTATCTGCACAACAACACTCCCACTCCACTCGATCTCCCAGTAAGAGCGTCCACTCACACTCTCTCTACACAACACCTGAGGATAATGATCAAATCTGTCTGGATGATCAATATACGACTCCTCTGGGAATCTGCCAGTAATCACTCTTTTGTCCTCGGACAGATGGAGGAGTGTATGCACTGTGTTCATATCCAGAGTGAGCGGATGGGAATCTGATGGAGATAAAACACATCACAATCAGGAATTATGAATCTGATCTTTTATGTAGCTGAACTCTCTCATGTTCAATATATCAGCATATCTCAGTACAGTTTAATCATCATTTACATGATCAACTTTTCTCTCAGCTTCAACAGGAAGAACATGAACACACTCAGAGAGTTTCTCTGCTTGTTTTCTGACTTACATTGAAGGAACTCGCTCCTGGTCTTGGGAACAGCGGCTGTGGAAATCAACAGACATGAAGAGTGTGATTATCATGTCAAGAGAAAACGATCCTGTATCCATTGCTAACACATGCAGAAATCCTCCAACACAGCAGATCTTTAGAGATGTCTCTGCTGTTTACAGAGCCCAAATCCCGACACAACCCCTATTGAGGGTTTGATATTATTGACATGTCACCATATTTGATTTGGCTTCTGTAGACATGGACTGATCACAGATTTGATTTGAAAGAATAGGACTCAAAATTCACTTTGCTCATCATACAAAGTAATCATCTCACTTCATAAGACTTGGATTAAACCTCAACCTCCTTATTAGTCTTTTTCAAAGAGACATCAATTGATCAATAAATGTCTCATGCTCAATCATTTATTTGAGATTAGAACTAGATTAACCATTTCACTGCTGTGTGGTTTGGCCTGCATTAAAAAGGAAAATAAATGTCTTAATTTATTGTCTAAATAAGTTTTATTAATAAAGTAAAGGCATATAACCAATTTAAATGTAGTGCATTGACAATAGTTTTATATAATTAGTTTATTAATTAAATTAACTTGGTCTAAAAAATTGGCCCATAAATCAAACACACTTGCATGTAATAATATGAAACCGTGCTCTAAGTTTTAAGCCAGCCCATCAGGATATCGGCTATTTTGGTCTGAATGTGGATGTTTAGGTAACTAAAGGCACCGGGGTTGCGGTGCCACCGGCTTGGGCCCGCCATCGCTGCTCACAGCTATATTTATATATATATAATTCTGCTGACACAGTTTATCTGCAATGATTTGGACATTTGTAAAATCTTGTTATTTGTTTTTTTGTATGTTCTTTTTGATTTTATTGTAATTATATCTATAGGTTGAGAATTTTGTTTATATATTTTATGTCTTGTTTATTATTATTATTATTGTCATTTTTATGTAATTGTAAAGGTGCAAAAAAATTTTTTTAAATCCTGATTGAGATCTGACCAATGATTATCGAAATATCTTGCTTTATCTGACTCACTATTCAGATGCGGCTCGCCTCTCTCCAGATGTTTCCTGTAGCACAGATAGAAGCAGAATGATAGAGTGAGACAAACAAGCTGCAAAGTTAAGACCAAAACTAGCAAGTATAAAATGCAACTGAAAAATAAGCAAATTTAAGCCTTTCATGACAGGCAGGAAAAATACATGTCCTGTAATTTTTTTAAAGCTGCAGTCTGCAGTTTTTCCTCTTTGTCGCCATCTCTGTTCGAAATCTGCAATTGCAGTTGTCGGAATGATCAGCTTTACGTGGGTTGTGCCTCGGCTCGGCACAGTGCGGATGATTCTAGTGTTTTGAGGAGAATGTGCGGCTGTCAGTCGCCGCCGGTTCTACTTTTTGAAAGTATGACCAACATAAGAATTTTCCCCAGAAAATGTCATCTGAACAAATAACATCCACTTTTGTTCTGACCAACTAAGGGAAAAAAGCATTGCAGTAAATCACACTGATTAAATCTAACGATCACTTATCATATCATGTCAACCGTGCAAATTATACTTTATTCTCAAACGGTTCATGTTAACAACATCAGCATTGTGTGACGACATTTAATGCCCTTCCGATATTATCCTCGTTTCCGCATGGGCCGACATGAAAGCTATATTCTCTATCAATAAGCTAAAGTATTCCTCACATGTATTATAAATCAGTCAAAACAAACATTAAATGACTAGGCCTACGTTTACAGAAAGTGGGCTAATTTGTTTAGTAAAATTGCGATATCAAGATGATGATATCATATTATCTTGGATGTATTTTTGTTGTTGTGAAGAGAACATTGAACTATTAGTCAGACTCACCCGGTGGTGTGTGTGTCACTGTTGTTTCTCTCAGGGCGCTGTTTAATGTCACACGGAGACACTGTAGAGTAATAATACTCATTAAATCCAGCATAGAGTGAAGGTGTTGTTGAGTGTGTGTGTTGTTGAGTGTGTGTGTGTGTGTAATTACCTTTCTTGTGGTTGTTCTCTAGCTGTTCGGCCAGATTATTCTGTTTGATCTTCCTCAGGATGTCCACCGTGACTTTCACGGCTTCTTCTTGTCCTAAACACGCCACCATCTTGTCCACTGTTTTTAAGCGATCTGTGTTCTCCATTTGAGACTTTGAAATACACTCATGATTATTCGTTAAGTGCCACTGAAACAGCTTCAGATCATCTTGTAGAAGATCCTCCAGTGAGTTCAAGAGCAGCTCTTTAACAGACGCCATATTCCTTCACGGATTCACTTCAGCAGGACAAAGAGAAAAAGACAGAGTAATTACACTCTAAACACATGGAAACTAAACTAAAGCAATGCTTAATGGAGCTTTAAGCAAGAAGCCCTTCAATTCAAAATGTGTGAGGTTATTACTTTCCAACAGGTTTCATTTACTGCCATCTTCTGGTCAAACAGCAGAAGCGTGTACTGAATTCATGTTGGTTTATATTTTATTTGTTCATTGTTGGATTTTAGTTGGACTTGGTCAGAACTGTTTCAGAAATAGTGATCTGCATGATGCCTTTGGGCTCAGAGATGTTGAATTTAAATGTTATGTTACATTATTGTGATGTTATTCTATTTAAAAAAAAAATGTATCAGCTATATATACAAATGTATGTATATAATACTATATGTATACAAATGTTTTATTAAGTTAGATCAACATTATATCACAGTTTCAGGTTATATTTAAGTGTTGGTAACGTCCCACATAAACTTACAATCGTCTTTCGTCCCACATTTGGCTTATTTGATGGTGGTCACCCGGAAGCCAGAAACATTAAAGTTGCAAACGGTATAGCCCGCTCTTTTGTTAAAATAGATCAAATATATTTCGAGACATAAATTATAAGAATACCAATACTGAACAGATAGCTTTTACCACATACCTTAAAAACTTTTGTTTGTACCGGTCAAATGGCGTCTTGTCATGAACAAAGCATTCTAAATTTCGCTTTCGCTTTCTCTGCTGCTTGGTTAAAAAAAAAAAGTATGAGCCACTGATCTATAGAGCTGGTAAGTCCCGCCCCTTCCGCTAACCCCGCTGGACCTCTAGGTTGAAAAATCGTCAATGCAAGTGAATGAGAGAAAATAATTATTTTCTAATCCCGTTTGAATTTTGCAATGAATGTGAACATATGTTGTCTGTGAATTTTTTAGATAAGTTTTCGTGTAAAGAGGGCTACAATTTAGCGGGTAGAATTTTCATACGGTTAGACTTTGTGTGAGAGCACTTTGTGGACTACAACTCTTCGCTGCTTTCGACGCGTTTGATATACGTCACCACCACTAGCACACGGATCCCGCTAAACATGCCTGTGTCTTTGGTGCACTTCACCGCCTTCTTTCAGGGAGACAAACACACAGGCATCTCGATCTAATTCCTTAGATTATCGCACCGTGATTTGTGGAGGGGAAATGTGTTATGCGGTGACGTCACATATGCGACGTGTAGTCTTTCTCGTTATGTCTATTCCACAACTGCTAGCCAAAGAATCATACAATATACTGTCAAACTCGTTACATGAGAAATTATATAAAAAATTCACAGACAACATATGTTCACATTCATGGCACAATTCAAACGGGATCAGAAAATAATTATTTTCTCTCATTCACTTGCATTGACGCTTTTTCAACCTAGAGGTCCACTTGGAGTTTTACGGATGGGCGGGACTTACCAGCTCTATACAATGACTGGATAGCTCATGACGTTAACTGCCACCAGGCAGTGAAGCCACCGGAAGTGTTCGAGCGGCCATCTTACGATTCCCTACCAGCAGAGGGCTCCAACGGCCGTTATACAGAGATCGGTAGCTCCGACCCGCTGTGCATCAACAAGTGTAAAACGGAAATCACAAAAGGATCTTGAAAAACTGCTCACAGGTTGTACTTTTAGCCCGTATATAGTAATTTATATGCACAATTGTCGCTATTTCCGTGTTGTTTAAAAAATTGTATAGCCTGCTATGTTCTTCTTACTACATTCTTTCACAGACGTATTCAAGTTTAAACCCAATAAACGTATTATTCAATGCATTACTTCTTATAAATTTAATTAAATGCATGTATTTAATATTTTCGTGTCAATCCGTGTTCAGTTTGACCACGAACCATGCGCTGTCACTTTAATTCAGCGCCAGCAGCACAAACGATCTCTGCACGCACCGCACTTGGACGGGCATCCGCGTGCAGTAAAAGCTCCAACCTGTTGACATGGGTATGGTAAAAAATATGCACTGCAAACGGAGTAGGCCTATGTGTAAACCCCTTATTTACACTGCACACATCTGCGGCGCATTACGGTTCCGACAATGTTTTATTCCTACCTTCTAGGGTAGGGTGACCACCTGGTTATTGCTCTGTTGCAGGTCAGCAGACCTGATTTTGCGGGACACGAGGGAGAGAACTTAGCCTACTATTATTCATAAATATTGATTTTATATTAGATGTCTTTTTGCTTTAAATTGCTAATATTACGACGCTTTCAGGTGAAGCAGTCGATTCTGTTCCCTTCCGGAATTACTGTTCCCTTTACGCAATCATACTACAAGTCATGCGTAGTTGCCGAGTTACCATACGTACCACCAGAACTGAATACGAGCAAGAAGCACAACTGGATGTACGGGAAACCAAAAGGTTAAAAAAGTAAATTGTATTTTTTCCGAAACTTGAAAGTGAGTTTTCCCCTGTCAATTTAATCCATCTTATTTCTTTTCAAATTTAAAACGTATTACCAATTTCAATATAATGTTTATTAAGGCTTTGATTAGTAGCCTACACTGCAATCTCCTTTTTTAGGGTCACCTTAACCATGTATATTTTTCTCCCATTCCTTACGAACAAAGACGCTTTTTCTCTGGACAAACTTTAACATTGAGGGGAAAAGATGTGTTTATTTACTTTGAAGATGGTGGAACAGATAAGGATTTTTCTTTTTCTTTTTGTCCAATTGTTTTTAGTCTTAGGAAAATTCCATATTCATAAGAAGAAATGGGCAGAGTCCAAACCAAATTTTGAACACCTTTTAGCAGAGCTAAAACAATATCACACTACTGTAAGAGGTCTTAAAAATAGAAAGGCTATTAAGACCGATCTTGTACTTTCTAAATATGTTTAATTTGCATCCTTTTATATAATTTGGTCTTGTTTTATTTTTTATTTTATGGTTCTTATTTGTCTTGAATGTCTGTTTTAGTAGTGTATTTTGTGTATCAACCCTGGCATAAACAGATGTTGTAATATATTGTTAATCATGGGCGTCAGTTTGGTTTGAAATGTGGTGGGGACAGAGACGCATTCGAAAGTGCATTTTCAGAAGTGCTGGGTACAATGACTGACGCATTCATTTTTCTTGTTCTCTTTCGCGCAGGTCATGTTTTGAAAGACTATGTAGGCTACTATAGCTACTAATGTAAATAAATAAAAATGTATACAAAAATGTGATGTCTGACTCATTTTATGTAGAAAGAAAGCCTTAGGTTTTCAAAAAGCATTAGACATGTGAGTATGACCCACTATTCTGCTTCATAAGATAAGTATGTTGACAACGTGACATGACGTGGTTTAATGTAAACAATGATTACCAAATTTCTCTCTCATATTGCTCCTCATAACCACTGAAAACGCTTTTTCACGTTAAAGTTGCAGTAGGGAGTTTTGAGAAAATGTTGACTTAGCCTGAAAATTTGAACAAGCACAACTTCCAGGTCCAACCCCCTTGCTCTCTGCTGCGCTACAGCCCTCCCTCCACAGCTCCTCCCTCCACAGCTCCTCCCTCCACAGCTCCTCCCTCCACAGCTCCTCCCCCACAGCTCCTCCCCCACAGCTCCTCCCCCACAGCTCCTCCCCCACAGCTCCTCCCTCCACAGCTCATCCCTCCACAGCTCCTCCCTCCACAGCTCCTCCCCCACAGCGGAGCCTGCCGTGAACGCGCAGGCTAGTAAACAGGATTATAAACAGTTATGGAACATTCACTAATAGGGACGAAACATCAACAATATGCTTTACATTGACTATGGCCTGCCCATACTTTGACTACAAACTTGGTCCTCAAATCATTATGTATTTTGCAATACATGTAACTTTATAACGTTGCACTCTTTCTATAAGTTATAAATAGCTAGTAAGATAACGTTAAAGGATTAGTTCACTTTTAAAAAAAACTTTTGCTGATAATTTACTCACCCCCATGTCATCCAAGATGTCCATGTCTTTCTTTCTTCAGTCGAAAAGAAATTAAGGTTTTTGATGAAAACATTCCAGGCTTTTTCTCCATATAATGGACTTCAATAGGACACAAACGTTTCAAGGACCAAATGACAGTTTCAGTGCAGCTTCAAAGGGCTTTAAACGATACCAGACGATGAATAAGGGTCTTATCTAGCGAAACGATCTGTCATTTCAAAAATAAATAAAAAACTTTAAGTTTTATAAGCACAAATGCTCGCCTTGCTCTGTTCTGTGATGCACGTTCGTGACTCTCCTGTTTGAACTCGTTCATCAAAATGAACAAATCTTTTTCGAATCATTTCGTTCGTTGAATGAACGAAATGACTCCGAAAAAGACTCGTTCGAAATGAACGAATCTTTTTGCGACTCATTTCGTTCGTTGAATGAACGAAATGACTCGAAAAAAGATTCGTTCATTTGGATGAACGAGTTCGAACAGGAGAGTCACGAACGACGGTACGCGCTCGCGCTGTGCAAGAGAGGGGTGATCAGCGCGTACACGAGCGTGATTGACACTGCTAAGACATTCCTCCTGGCTCTGATTGGTTGTTTCTGACCGGGAGCGGTGTATTTCTGCAAATGGCAATAGGACCACAGGGAGGAGCCAGAGGAGCTCGATTTTTTCCACAGATTATCTGTCTCATATTCTACTGTCAAGACATAATGACAGTTTTAACAAATATTTGTTTACAAAAGCTACCTACTGGAGCTTTAAGCGTTTTAGAATGAATGTCCCAAGGAAAATAGGCCTGGCCTACACAGCTATGTTGAATTTCCGTGGGGAAATGTGTGGCTATGCCTTTTTGCTAAAATTTAGATTTAATCCCCAATACAATTGACAAAACAATTTATGCACTACAAATTTTGCCAAGATTGAAAAAGCAAAAATATGTGTCGCACAGATGATCGCTATATCACACCATGATCTGACTGCTCTCAATTCACAACACTGCATTCATCCATCCAATCTACATCAGGCATTTTGACCAAAACTTGAAATCATCCCGGCCCCATCATCATCATCACAACTATTTCAGAATTCAGCAATAGATTCAAGCATTAATTAAACAAGAAACTGACTACTCCATGATCACCTCCGACTCCACCAATGCTTGCTGTACGAACGCAACCCGTAAAGGCCTCATTATGCTTCTGCGTCAACTCCACGGCGTAGGTACGCCGTCACTCCTTCGGCGTCGTGGCCGTTTTATGGTTCTGCGTCAGGTTGAGTTGCGTCGCGGTGCATCTGACCAATCACAGCCCTTGTGGTCTGCGTCGCCTCGACGCGTAGTTACAATTTTTTGGAGGTGCACGTCGAGCTACGGCGGAGGGGTTCGCGGCAACGCAGAGGGGTCTGCGGGGGTACGCCGTCGATTCGACGCAGAAGCATAAAACAGGCTTAACTCCGTGTCAGCGTGCGCTCTGATCGGTAAAAGCGGCACTAGACCTCTCCCGAATCATCTCCTGCAGCAGCCTCCGAACTTCCGAAGCACCACTTACTCCGCCTCCATTTCCCTCGTAAGCTGATAGTATTTAAACATTCTCTATGATAAAAAATGTTTGTAAAAAATATTTTAATAACACGGTTTTGGCGGTTATAGAGTTCTAATGACGGTGTTCAACTATAACCGTCGGTCTCACGGTTATGGTCACACCCCTAAAACACACACACACACACACACACACAGACAGACACACTCTCTCTACCTCTCTCTCTCTCTCTCTCTCTCTCTCTCTCTCTCTCTCTCACACACACACACACACACTGTCTCTTTCTCTCTCTCTCATACACACACACACACACACACACACACACACACACACTGTCTCTTTCTCTCTCTCACATATGTAGGCCTATATGTAGTTATAAACTCTTTAGACTGTTAATGATTAGTGCTTTTTTTTTTAAAAGTTTGTGGGTAAGAATCGTGTAAAAAAATCCCTTATTTTGGGGATGGATTCCGGGAAATCTCCCTTATTTTCAATGTTCAATGTTGACAGCTATGCAAATAAAAGACGCTTTTTCTTCTCGGGAGCTCCGGATAGATCCATTTTACCGTTTTTTTTTTTTTTTCGTTTGTGTGTGTGTTTTTTTTCTTTTTTTTTTCCTCAGTGTTTGTTTTCCCGCTCTGGTTAGAACCAATAATAACGGCTGCGCCGCGCATGTTCAGTGTTGTCTTATTAACATTTTTTTTATTGTAGAATTTTAATTTAAAGGACGATGAAATAAAATTATGCAGACAAAATTAAAATGTGGGACAATGACTTGCGGGAAGCGGGACAAAGCTTCAAATTTCGGGACTGTCACCCTACTACCTTCACGCGGTGTCAACTCACACCAGGAGCATTTCCACGTGATTTGCCGATTTGTGGGCGCGATCAGCTCCGGTAGCCGTGTCGCAGCTGTAACAGTGTAAATAAGAGGTGAAACAGGTATACATTAACCCATACAATTTGTATTATGCATTTCCTGGACATGCTCTTGCTAACTAATCAAATACTTAAACAGACTGATCTATCTGTAAAAGTGTGACTTGTGTACGCGCGCCGCTGGGCATCGGTCAGGCGCGTGCTCGTCTCCTGCGCGCGCTCTGCTGATCGTCTGTGTGTGTGTGTCGCGCTGTGGATTGTGTGTGTCGGACGCTGTTTGAGCTGATCTCGCTGTAGCAGACAGTAGTGGACTGAACTCGGGCACACTCTCTACTGTAAGACATCAAGTGTCATCAGTGCATGTGCTGCTTTAACACACTTCCAGTCCAGGAGACTGTCGTGCGCTGCTCGCTCACTGACGGACGCAGTTCCGCGGCCGCGACTCAGGAAGTTCCAGCTGTCATCATTGGAACAAACCAAAACATCGCTCTACCTTTATGTGTCGCCGAATAATACGCGTGTTATGATGTAAACTCAGTCACAGTGAATCTATTTCTAATCTGATCACAAAAACTCAAAACAGCGCGTTTATTTACAGTGTTGTCAGTTTTAAGCGAAACACGATGCAAATATCTTAATGTGCTGTAATGTATCAAACGCGCTTTAGTTGTTGTTATGCAGAAACATCTAGATGTATTCAGCTTTTCAATACAGAATAAAATGTATCTGCGACAGCTTTTAATCTAGCTATAATTGTTTGAATCTTAAAGGGACAGTTCACCCAAAAAGGTATTATTATTTTTTTTCATACTATGGAAGTCAATGGGTGCCTTCAACTGTTTGGTTACCAATAATTCTTCAAAATATTTTCCTTTGTAAATGATGACAGAATTTTCATTTTTGGGTAAATTATCCCTCTAGATTAGCACATTACTTTTTTTATTTGCACAAAAAGATCTTTGGAGGCTTGTTTTATTCTTGAATTAATATTCAGTTCCAGCTCACTTTGGTGGTTATAATGCAAAATGAACAAAAGACACTATTGTCTTTTTTACAGCAGAATTTGAATTTGTCTGATAGTTTGCATCATTCATTCTGTTATTTTCCTGTTTGTTTTAAAACGATCTGTTCTGTATATAGAAGTAAAGCCGCCTCGACTGCTGTGTGTGTGTGTGTGTGTGTGTGTGCAGCATCATGTCCAGCCGGGCTGGGAAGAAGAAGCTCAGCAGGTCGTCGCGCTCCGCCAGGGCTGGAGTGATCTTCCCCGTCGGCCGGATGCTGCGCTACATCAAGAAGGGGCTTCCCAAATACAGGATTGGTGTCGGAGCTCCAGTTTACATGGCTGCGGTACTGGAATACCTGACCGGTAGGACAAGTCTCTTATTCTCATCAGTGTTTCATGTCCTTCCACCTGTCAGTGCACTTCATTAGAAGTCCTAAAGTGAGACACAATGGACAGTGTTCTCTGTAGGGTTAGGTAATACATTTTATTTGTGATTTCCATCATCAGAAACGTTCGTTCCAAGCTATCTGGTCTTTAATAATTTTCGCAGAACTTAAGCACAAAAACATTATTTATACATCGTTCATTAAACGTTCAGAGAACATTTAATAGTAGTAACGTTCCCATAATGTTTGAAGAAAGATACAATGGAAGGTTAAAAAAACATTTTAAAAAACTGAACGTTTCAGAAATAGTCAGAAATAATGTTTTCACAACTTAAAGGGGACCTATTATGCAAAATTCACTTCTACATGGTGTTTGAACATAAATGTGTATTGGCAGTGTGTGGACACAACCACCCTATGATGATAAAAATCCACCCACTCCTCTTTTTAAATCCCCATAAATCATAAACAGTGTCTCAGTGTAAGCTGTTTGTAGATTGTAGCTTTTGTGACGTCACATATGCTTAGGCCCCACCCATGACTGCTGACAGACCCCGCCCTATTAGCATAGATCCCGCCCATAACTGCTGACGGACTCCACCCTATTCACATAAACCCCGCCCATAACTGCTGACGGACTCCGCCCTATTCACATAAACCCCGCCCATAACTGCTGACAGACCCCGCCCTGTTCACATAAACCCCGCCCATAACTGCTGACAGACTCCTACCTATTCACATAAACCCCGCCCATAACTGCTGACAGACCCCGCCCTGTTCACATAAACCCCGCCCATAACTGCTGATGGACTCCACCCTATTCGCATAAACCCCGCCCTCAGTGAGCTGTACATAGTCCGCCATCTCCTCACCAGAGCGTTTAACAGCAGGGTTTAAGTAAGAAAGGTATTCATATTAAAGCTACTAAAGTTATTCAGTCAAGAGCAGTGAGGGATTTTCTGTTTTTCTTTCAGGGTGTCCGCGGGTCCTTAAAAAGTCTTAAATTAGATTTTAAAAATTTAAGGCCATAAAAAGTCTTAAATCTTATTTTTACTTATGAAAGGTCTTAAATTTTCGATGGCAATTTGACTTGGACATATCTAAATGTTTTCCAAAAGCATTACGTCTGTCTCCTGCACGCGAAACAGCAGGAGAGGAGAAGAAAGCTGGTTCATTTCAGTTCAGTTGTAAGTTCATTCTTTATGTGCGTAGTGGTGTGGGATGTGTATTGTCTATTATGATATTGTAATCATTGTTTTACTCTAACTATGTACGAGGGCGCACTGCGAGCTGACATCGTATTTGTCTCTCATGCTTGCTTTCACTGCGTGATGTGTCAGTGCAGTTATAGGCATGTTCCCTATAGACATATAAAGTTTTTGTATTTTATATCATATGTTGTTATCATATAATATTACATCAGCAAGAGGGCTGTTTTCCCGTGCACAGTACCAAATATGATATTTATTTTATATAACAGTTAAATGAACATTGTGAGTTACATTTTATAAACAATATTGTCAATATTGTTTGTTTTCCCTTTATTTCGCTGACGAGAATTTCAAAATGAAACCGTAGCAGAGTCTCAATGCAACAACAGCGATGATTTCTTGACTGAAATCCGCGTTTTGAACAAATAATTTTAACGATTCACTGAACAATCACTTGCACTTCCTGAATGAATCAGCCATTTGAACAAATCTGTTGAATGAGTGACTCCCTGAGACAGTGACTTGCCGCCGCCTACTGGCGGTTTTAGTTTCACATTTAAAGTACCCTGTAATGAAAATGTTACAATTAGAAATCAGTTTATATTTAAATATTGAATTAAGAATTGAATATCTCATAGCTTTATTTATGCAATTGTAAATGGAGTGTAAATATATTAATGCCAGTTCTGATGCCGCTTCTGTGTCTCCTCTGCACTGCAAAGATGGATTTTGATTTAATTATTTAATTTAACTGGTAACAGTGGTATTGTGTTATTATTCTAATATAATTTAATTTGAATGTTAGAATTTGACATAAAAGGTGATGCATACCTCCAAGTAAAAAAAAAAGTCCATATATGGGTGAAAATGCCCCTGGAACTCAATTTAAGGTTGCAAATATTGCCCTTTAATAAAAAAGATTAATTTCTTTCACTGCTGTGAACTGACCACTGCATCGAATATGAAAAATATGAATATCTTCGTGAGTCAGCTGTCAACGACAGGCCTAAACCAGCCATGGTACCAGTACACAAACACAATCAGTGAAATATCATCTAATTATTATCAACAAAACGTTGAAAATATAGAGACATATTTTTGTCAATATTGCGCACCCCTAATGTACGGTATAAATTTAGATTTCTTCAGGTCTTAGAGCAGCAGTAGGGAGTTTTGAGAAAATGTTGACTTAGCCTGAAAATTTGAACAAGCACAACTTACAGGTCCAACCCCCTTGCTCTCTGCTGCGCTACAGCCCTCCCTCCACAGCTCCTCCCTCCACAGCTCCTCCCTCCACAGCTCCTCCCTCCACAGCTCCTCCCTCCACAGCTCCTCCCTCCACAGCTCCTCCCCCACAGATCCTCCCCCACAGCTCCTCCCTCCACAGCTCCTCCCTCCACAGCTCTTCCCCCACAGATCCTCCCTCCACAGCTCCTCCCTCCACAGCTCCTCCCCCACAGCTCCTCCCCCACAGCTCCTCCCCCACAGCTCCTCCCTCCACAGCTCCTCCCCCACAGCTCCTCCCCCACAGCTCCTCCCTCCACAGCTCCTCCCCCACAGCTCCTCCCCCACAGCTCCTCCCTCCACAGCTCCTCCCCCACAGCTCCTCCCCCACAGCTCCTCCCCCACAGCTCCTCCCTCCACAGCTCCTCCCCCACAGCTCCTCCCCCACAGCTCCTCCCTCCACAGCTCCTCCCCCACAGCTCCTCCCTCCACAGCTCCTCCCCCACAGCTCCTCCCTCCACAGCTCCTCCCTCCACAGCTCCTCCCCCACAGCTCCTCCCCCACAGCTCCTCCCTCCACAGCTCCTCCCCCACAGCTCCTCCCTCCACACCTCCTCCCCCACAGCTCCTCCCCCACAACTCCTCCCTCCACAGCTCCTCCCTCCACAGCTCCTCCCCCACAGCTCCTCCCCCACAGCTCCTCCCTCCACAGCTCCTCCCCCACAGCTCCTCCCCCACAGCTCCTCCCCCACAGCTCCTCCCTCCACACCTCCTCCCCCACAGCTCCTCCCCCACAGCTCCTCCCCCACAGCTCCTCCCTCCACAGCTCCTCCCCCACAGCTCCTCCCTCCACAGCTCCTCCCCCACAGCTCCTCCCCCACAGCTCCTCCCTCCACAGCTCCTCCCCCACAGCTCCTCCCCCACAGCTCCTCCCTCCACACCTCCTCCCCCACAGCTCCTCCCCCACAGCTCCTCCCTCCACAGCTCCTCCCTCCACAGCTCCTCCCCCACAGCTCCTCCCCCACAGCTCCTCCCTCCACAGCTCCTCCCCCACAGCTCCTCCCTCCACAGCTCCTCCCCCACAGCTCCTCCCCCACAGCTCCTCCACAGCTCCTCCCCCACAGCTCCTCCCTCCACAGCTCCTCCCCCACAGCGGAGCCTGCCGTGAACACGCAGGCTAGTAAGCAGGACCACCGATGACGGCGGATTATAAACAGTTATGGAACATTCACTAATAGGGACGAAACATCAACAATATGCTTTACATTGACTATGGCCTGCCCATACTTTGACTACAAACTTGGTCCTCAAATGTATTTTGCAATACATGTAGCAGCTAACTTTCTAACGTTGCACTCTTTCTATAAGTTATAAATAGCTAGTAAGATAACGTTAAAGGATTAGTTCACTTTTAAAAAAACTTTTGCTGATAATTTACTCACCCCCATGTCATCAAAGATGTCCATGTCTTTCTTTCTTCAATCGAAAAGAAATTAAGGTTTTTGATAAAAACATTCCAGGCTTTTTCTCCATATAATGGACTTCAATAGGACACAAACGTTTCAAGGACCAAATGACAGTTTCAGTGCAGCTTCAAAGGGCTTTAAACGATACCAGACGATGAATAAGGGTCTTATCTAGCGAAACGATCGGTCATTTTAAAAATAAATAAAAAACTTTCAGTTTTATAAGCACAAATGCTCGCCTTGCTCTGTTCTGTGATGCACGTTCGTGATCCTGTTCGAACTCGTTCATCAAAATGAACAAATCTTTTTTCGAGTCATTTCGTTCGTTGAATGAATGAAATGACTCGAAAAAAGATTCGTTCATTTGGATGAACGAGTTCGAACAGGAGAGTCACGAACGACGGTACACGCTCGCGCTGTGCAAGAGAGGGGTGATCAGCGCATACACGAGCGTGATTGAAACTGCTAAGACATTCCTCCTGGCTCATATTGGTTGTTTCTGACCGGGAGCGGTGTATTTCTGCAAATGGCTATAGGACCACAGGGAGGAGCCAGAGGAGCTTGATTTTTTCACAGATTATCTGTCTGATATTCTACTGTCAGGACATAATGACAGTTTTAACAAATATTTGTTTACAAAAGCTACCTACTGGAGCTTTAAAAAGGTCTTAAAAAGCCTTAAATTTGACTTTAAAAAGTGTGCAGATACCCTGTTTTGTTGTTTGATTCATATTAACAGCATATACTGTATAGCAGTAGGTTCTGTATATTACACTGCTGTCACTTTAATTCACAGATCTAATATAGTCAAGTCACCTTTATTTATACAGCACTTTTTACAATACAGATTGTTTCAAAGCAGCTTTACAGAGATAACAGGAAAATAATGCAACAAATTTTGTTTCTAGAAGAAAATAGCGTCACAGTCCAGCTTAAGTTCAGTGATGGTTAATTTTTCTTATAAAAAAGTTTTTAATTTAGTTAATTTATATATATAGCCGCTCTGGAGAAAACATCTCAGGTTACGACTGTAACCTTGTTTATATATATAAACAATATATATAAGGGGAGCCAGGAGAACATTGTAGTGAAGGTTCAGTGTTGGTGTGATGGAAGAAGACAGGGGTCGGCGTGACTGGGACTCGTACACTTTTATTTGGTTGAGAAACAGAAGAAATGCGCTGTGCGCGCTCTAACATAAATCACGTTCACGTTCAGAGAACACTCTTCCCACTGTATAAATATATTACTCTTTCCACTATTTAAAATATCACTCTTTCCACTATATCAAATATCACTCTTTCCACTATATCAAATATCACTCTTTCCTCTTTCAGCGTCCAGCTCACGTCACGTGCACGAGTACCCAGTCCTTCTCTCTCTGCTCTCTTGCAGCAGCCAGCTTTTATGCGATCTCCCCACGGCAATTACTGCAATCAGAGACAGGTGTTCGTCATTTTGCACTTGACCTACTTACTCACCGCTCGGCTCCGTCGTTGCTCTCGCACTACAGACTTCGCTGAACCACGCCCCCCTCGCCACATACCCCCACCGCCCGACTCAGGCCGGGGAGCCGTCCGGCCTGCAGCCTCCCCCTCTCCCCCCTCCTCCTGGAGAGGAAGTCAGCCACAACCATCTGTGCACCCGGCCTGTGGATCACCTTGAACTTAAAAGGCTGTAAGGCCAGATACCAACGGGTGATCCGCGCGTTGGTATCCTTCATGCGGTGGAGCCACTGCAGGGGAGCGTGGTCCGAACAGAGGGTGAACTCTCGACCCAGGAGGTAGTAGCGGAGGGTGAGAACGGCCCACTTGATGGCTAAAGCTTCCTTTTCAATGGTGCTATACATAGTCTCTCTCTTCGAGAGCTTCCGACTAATGTACAGCACCGGCCGTTCTTCACCCTCTATCTCCTGGGACAAGACTGCGCCCAGCCCCCCGTCCGACGCGTCAGTCTGTAGGGAAAAAGGGAGAGAAAAGTTAGGAGCCTGTAAGAGCGGTCCGCCACATAGAGCAGCCTTTATCTGAGTAAAGGCCTGCTGACACCGCTCTGTCCACTGGACAGTATCTGGTGCTTCCTTTTTAGTCAGATCAGTCAGCGGGCTAGCAAGGTCCGAATAATTAGGCACAAACCTCCTGTAATATCCAGCTAGCCCCAGGAACTGTCTAACCTCCTTTTTGGTCTTAGGTCTTGGACAGGTCGCAACTGCTGCGGTCTTATCAATTTGGGGACGCACCTGTCCATGACCCAAGTGGAAGCCCAGATACCTAACTTTCACGCGCCCAATTGCACACTTCTTTGGGTTGGCGGTGAGCCCCGCCCCTCGCAGCGTCCTGAGGACAGCTCGCAAATGCTGCATATGCCGCTGCCAGTCGTTACTATAGATGATAATGTCATCCAAGTAAGCAGCAGCATATGCAGTATGCGGCCTGAGAATTCTGTCCATCAGGCGCTGGAAGGTCGCGGGAGCCCCGAACAAGCCGAAAGGAAGAGTAACAAATTGGTGTAATCCAAACGGCGTCGTGAAAGCAGTTTTTTCTTTAGATATTGGAGATAAGGGGATCTGCCAATACCCTTTTGTCAAATCCAGTGTCGAATAAAAACGAGCGGTACCGAGCCGATCAAGCAATTCGTCAACCCGCGGCATTGGATACGCATCGAATTTCGACACAGCATTCACCTTGCGATAATCCACACAGAACCGGACGGAGCCGTCGGTTTTAGGCACTAAAACTATCGGGCTTGCCCAGTCACTGTTGGATTCTTCTATTACCCCCATGTCCAGCATAGCTTCTAATTCATCCTGAACTATTTTCTTTTTATGTTCAGGTAAACGATACGGCCGGCTGCGTACTATTACGCCCGGTTCGGTCTCAACGTGGTGCTGAATGAGATTTGTCCGACCAGGTAGGGGCGAAAACACATCAGCAAACTCTGCTTGTAAATTACGTATGTCAGTGATCTGGGACGGCGAGAGGTGGTCTCCACCAAATGCCAGAGCGAGAGATTGGGGTTTCGAACTCGCTTCTGGACCGAGATCCTCCTCCCCACTTACCACCGTCGCCAGCATCACTGACTCCGCCTCATTCCATTTTTTAAGGAGGTTAAGGTGGTAAATTTGATGTGCCCCGTCCCTATCTGATCGGACAACCTCATAGTCGAGGTCCCCGACTCGCCGTGTGACCACAAACGGCCCTTGCCACTTCGCGAGTAATTTAGAGCTGGATGTGGGGAGCAATACAAGGACTTTATCTCCCGGTGCAAATTTGCGTAGTCTAGTCCCCCTGTTGTACAGCCGACTTTGCTTGTCCTGAGCCTGTAACAAATTCTCCACGGAGAGCCGCCCCAAAGTGTGGAGTTTTGTTCTCAGGTCCAAGACATACTGAATTTCGTTTTTGCTATTCGAAGGTCCGTCCTCCCAAGCCTCTCTAAGCACGTCCAGCACCCCGCGGGGCTGACGCCCATAGAGAAGCTCGAAGGGGGAAAACCCCGTGGAGGCTTGGGGGACCTCGCATACAGCGAACAAGAGGGGTTCTAGCCACTTATCCCAATTTTTGGCGTCTTCCCGTACGAACTTGCGAATCATGGATTTTAACGTGCGATTAAAACGTTCCACCAAGCCGTCTGTTTGTGGGTGATAGACGCTGGTGCGAATCGATTTAATGCCCAATAATTCGTACAGTTCGCGAATAGTGCGTGACATAAACGCCGTGCCTTGATCGGTGAGAATCTCTTTCGGGATTCCCACCCGGGAGATTAATTGAAACAGTGCGCTCGCCACGCTTTTAGCGGAAATATTGCAAAGCGGCACTGCTTCTGGGTATCGCGTTGCATAATCCACCAGGACTAATGCAAAGCGATGCCCCCGTGCAGATCGTTCTAATGGCCCGATGAGGTTCATTCCAATTCTTTCGAAGGGGACCTCCATTAAGGGAAGAGGGCACAAAGGTGCTTTTGGGTTGGCCGGTGGATTCACCAACTGACATTCACGACAAGACGCGCACCACTTGCGCACGTTCTCGTGAATGCCCGGCCAGAAAAATCGGGTCATTAAACGATTTAGTGTAGCTGCCTGCCCTAAATGTCCAGCCATCGGATTACATTGAGCCGCCTGGAAAAGCATTTCCCGACGGCTCTTTGGAACTAATAACTGAGTTGTATCTTGCTTTGACTGGGTGTCTTGGGTCACCCGATACAACTTATCTTTTATGATAGCAAAATAAGGATATGAGGGCGGTCGGTCGGGGTGGAGGGGCTGCCCGTCGATCGTACGGACCTGGTCAAACGCATTTTTAAGCGTCTGATCTCGGGACTGTTCCAGAGGAAAGTCATCACGCTCTGAAAGAATCCTTCTTTCAACCGCGTTCCGAACCTCTGGGACAGATACCGAGGGCCCCGGCACAGCCTCTCCAACCTGAGCGACCGCTCCCCTCTCCTGCTTCCTTTTTGTCCCAGAAGCACCCGCACACAAATAACCCAATAGTGTTTTAAACCCCGGCCAATTGGTCCCCAAAATTAACGGGTGCCGGAGGTGTTGGCTAACGGCCACCTCCACACTATGCTTTTGGCCCCGAAATTGGATAATGACTGGCATTAAAGGGTAATCCATCACCTCCCCGTGCACACACCGAACCCTAACCGTGCGGCTCTTATCCAATGCCTCTGGTTGTATCAGATTTTGATGGATGGAGGTTTGGTTACAACCTGAATCCACCAAAGCCTGATAGGTACCCCCCTTAATACTCACTGGTATTTGGTACAACCCAGCTTGATCGGGGGCAGCCTGCGGTGTGTCAGGGACCCTGACCAGTGTCCCCACCTCCATTACGGGGCACCGGTCGATAAAATGTCCAGGGTCCCCGCAACGCCAACAGGCCGGCCCAGTCCTTCCCGCCGCCCCAATGGCGGGAAGTGGGTCAATCGATTGGCGTGGGGAGAGCGGGGGTGCAGGAGGTGCAGTGGCGGAGGCTGTTCCCCTGGACGGCGCTCTGGGTGCGGGAACAGGCTCAGCCGTAGGTCCGGTCCTCCAGCGGGGCGCTGGCCTGGCCAGGAATCCTCCACGGGACCTGGGTAGAGGGACAGGGCGAGAAGAGAGAGAGAGAGAGAGAGAAGCTGCTGGTAGGGGTTCGCCGACCCCTGGGCACGCCACCATCTGGTCCTCCGCCAACTGGATGGCCTGGTTCAGCGACGTCGGGCGGTGGCACTGGACCCACTGCGCGGTCTTCCGGGGGAGCCGCGCGACGAATTGCTCCAGTACCACGTGGTCTATAATTCCCTCGACGTCACGTCCGTCGGCCATCAACCACTTGCGGCACGCGTCCCGGAGCTGCTGCGCAAAGGCGAAGGGTCGGCCAGATTCCCCGAGCTCCAGTGACCGGAACCGCTGTCTGCTCTGCTCCGGGGTCCGGCCGACCCGCTGCAGAATGGCGCGCTTGAGGTCTTCGTAGACCAGGAGGTTCTGGACTGGCAGCTGTTGTGCGGCGATCTGGACTTCTCCGGCCAGCAGCGGGATCAGCCGCATCGGCCAGTCCGCGGACGGCCAGCCCCAGGCCTCGGCCGACCTCTCGAACAGCTCGAGGAAGGCTTCGGGATCGTCTCCTGTGCCCATTTTGTGGAGGTGCATGGGCTGGGCCGAGGCTGGAGCTGGCGATGATGGTGTGGCCCGAACCTCCCGGTCCATCCAGCTCCGGAACTGCTCACGGTCCTCCTGCTGGGCCCGGAGGAGTGTCTCGAACCGGCGCTCCTGGTGCTCCTCCATGGCCAGCAGTGCCTGATGTTGTTGCTGGTGGAGTCCCGCGAGCGCGTGGATGATGACCGCAAGTGGGGACGGGGACTGTGTGGCGGCGGCCTCTTCTTCCATCCCGGGTTTCGGCACCAGTGTAGTGAAGGTTCAGGGTTGGTGTGATGGAAGAAGACAGGGGTCGGCGTGACTGGGACTCGTACACTTTTATTTGGTTGAGAAACAGAAGAAATGCGCTGTGCGCGCTCTAACATAAATCACGTTCACGTTCAGAGAACACTCTTTCCACTATATAAATATATTACTCTTTCCACTATTTAAAATACCACTCTTTCCACTATATCAAATATCACTCTTTCCACTATATCAAATATCACTCTTTCCTCTTTCAGCGTCCAGCTCACGTCACGTGCACGAGTACCCAGTCCTTCTCTCTCGCGCTCTCTTGCAGCAGCCAGCTTTTATGCGATCTCCCCACGCCAATTACTGCAATCAGAGACAGGTGTTCGTCATTTTGCACTTGACCTACTTACTCACCGCTCGGCTCCGTCGTTGCTCTCGCACTACAGACTTCGCTGAACCACGCCCCCCTCGCCACAAACATGTCAACAACTTATCGTCTGAAGGGACTGTTCAGCAAGCATCCCCGAGGCATCCTTTCGAAAGGGAACTCGCACTGTGTCGATAAGACGCTCTGGGGAACGATATACCAACGCCACCATGCTGAAGGGAGTGCATGCCAAATTATGGCTGTGACAAAAACATCAAAGATGGTTTCACTGAAATGCCAAAACACTCCCCCTTCTGGTCACATACAGGCTGTCAGTGACAGTATTCCCTACGGCCACTTCCCAAGATATAAGCCTCAAAGAGCCCTCCAATACAATGAAGGCCTACCAAGACCGCTCAAAGGCTTGGAACCAGTAGCTTCCATGGAAGGGATTCCTAAAGGAATTTGGCCAGGGGGTCCAAAAAGAGTCCCGTCCAGTCACTTTCTCAGGGGGACATGAAGTCAACCCCACATGCCACCAGGGAGGCTGAACTGATCTAATTTACTGACGTAGTCTTGCCAACAACCCGTCTGTTTCCTAAACAGAGTCTGTAACATATATCGCCTCACTTGTGGAGGCATCCGATATGGATGACTGCAGATAGTGGCAGTAATCGCTCATAAACCGGATCATAGAGACGGTCATCCTGGAGAGTAGAACTCAGCATAGCACTTCTAACCCTTGCAAACGAGGGGAGTAACTCTACTCGATCCTGGATCTGCACAGTGCTTCAGGGTGGGCACGCTGAAAGGGACCCTATTAAGGGGAGCGCCTCCAGCTCTAAGGTTTACATTGCCAACAGGCAGTGTACTCAGCAGAAGTGCTATCGACCCTTTAAATCAAGGGAAGTACAATCTTACGCTACCGGACTATCGGGGAGGCCTACTGTACGGCCTACAGCTTCGAAAGTCACGGGCGTCAGCCCACGCAGTGCTTTGGCTCTAAGGGAGCATACTCAACCATCCCAAAGTGGAGGGAGTAACTAATCTGTCTCTACCTGAGCCTGGGTGGTGAAGGGTGATATCATACAAGCTATGGGTAGCAAAGTATTCTAAATAATGACCCTAACAAGGGGAGCACTATCAGCATGACCCTGAGGAATGTGTTAGGATCAAGGCCTATTATCTTGGTAAATGGAGGCCACAGAAAGTGGCCGACAACATTCAACCTTATGACTTTAATGCTTTTATTCAAAGGGCTCAACTGAAAAAATCCTATTTCAATTTTAAGATCTAGCTGAATAAACCATCTACAATACTCAGCTCTAAAGGGCGGAGGCCTGAGCACTGCTTCTTACTTTCTAGAGAGAAAGGCCTGACAACGCCCATGAGATATCTGCATGGGAAGCTTTTTAAAGATAGCCTGCTATCTACCCTGTAACACCACTAGCATTTTTAAACCTAGTGCAAAAGGCGGGCCTTGGCTAGACGACACTTTTAGTAAGAGGAGGCCAGTACTAGGAAAAACTAAATTTACAGGAATAAAATCTCCTGATGGGCTCCAGCTCTTAAGGAACCTACACTCAGTTACTGAGAGGCTCAAGGCGAGAATGCTTAGCAGACCACCACCATTTTCCTAGTTACTAAGGCTAAGCCAGATATCGAGGAACGAATATTATATGACTGAAGTTCAGAGCTATAATCTCAAAACGACTCTCAAAGTGAGAGGAGACCTGCTGCTCTAGTATAAGGTGGCTATCCAGGTGGCCCGACGAGGGCCAAATGCTTGACTCTAGTTTATCTGGAGCTTGACAGAGCGGCGGCCTCAGTAGAATAACTCCCGCTAGGGAGGAAGCCATCTCACACAAAATATCTGTTTGATGCTCAGACGAAAGGCGGCCTCACTAGAGAATGTTCCATATAATAAAGCCAACCTGTTCACTACTACAGATTGACACTACCCACTACATAAGCCTTCCGACTCTGACATAAGAGGAGGCCTCTGGGAAGGTATGCATAGTCTACCTATATATGGGAACTTTCTCTTTTTCTGGCTTAAAAGGCAGGGCCACTTAGTGTCGGTGTCTCTCCAGCTGCGAGATAGCACACATCTCGTCAATTGTGGCATCCGCACATACCCGTGTTGGCGCATCCCCTCAACATAAGCGTAGTTTGTGCGCTGATGTTAATGAATGCGCGCTGACTATGGGTTCTTCCATGCCTTTTCGATCTCGTTGTGTAGATCGGGCAGGAATGGAAGGCTTACGAGAGCTGGAGTGTTTCAAAACACCCTCCAGTGTGTTTTCAAGTCTGCCACGAGCGGTCTCTTGCCTCACACACTCCAACGGCAGTTGTTATAGAAAGTGTTCCCAGTTCCGGCTGACCTAATTTATCCAGACTATATATAATAGATATAGAAAATGATTGCTTTACGCAGGGGCGCGAAAAAATGTTTTAGGTTCACCACATCCGAATAAGAAACAATATTGAGTGTATAAAACACATCAAAACTCCACGAATCACAGCAGGCGTATCGGTGAGAACACTCGTTCAAACCGCAGACACACACCGGGACATCACATTTCTGATATTATTGAGACTGCTCGCGATCGTAATGTAACGGTCTACGTGACATGAATTAAGCCTTTAAATAAAACGGGTATTGATCTGTTTACACTGTCATATACAGTAAAAGAGCCTGAACAGCGACAGGAAATATAAATTAACACAAAGTAGCTGCCCTACTTCACGCAAGTAATTATTATTTCAAACATGGGCTTGTACAGAACATTCTGGGTATCATGGATCAAAGTGCATTGTGGGAAATACAGTGCCAGAGTATTTCCCACAGTGAAGCTCTTTCTGCATCGTTCTTTCAGCTGAAATCCTGGAGCTGGCGGGAAATGCAGCCAGAGACAACAAGAAGGGCCGTGTGACGCCCAGACACATCTTACTGGCCATCGCCAACGACGAGGAGCTCCATCAGGTAGATTATATCACATCTATTCTAGACGGCTTCTTTTGGTCGCCAGTGGCACTTGAATGGTCAGAACAGACAACAACAAACATGCAAAAACACAAGCCCGTTTCACACTCCATGGTAAAACATATGCTGTAATATAATGTGAACTGAGAAAACAATAACTCTTTAATTATTGGCACTGGCAAGGTAAGTACCATTTTGACCACTTTCCCAACGGGCCGGTGGAATAAAGTCATAAAAGGATGTGTTTTGTATGTGCCTGTGCAGCTGCTGAAGGGTGTGACCGTCGCTGCCGGCGGAGTCTTACCCAACATCCACCCAGAGCTGCTGTCCAAGAAGAGGAGCTCCAGAGGAAAGCTGGAGGCCGTCATCACTCCTCCGCCAACTGAGAACAAGACCAAGACTGTCAAAAAAGCAGTTGTCAAGAAACTGGCCACCAAAAAGTCCACACGAGTAAAGGTACTCACTGAACACTGGCCAATCCTTTTATTCACTAACCACCCACTAACTAGTTTAAGCAGGAGAAATCAGCACTGTCAGTCATTTCCATGCCAGCGTGTCTCCTTTATCTGTAAACTAGGCTCGATACAGATCCAGTTTGCCTGGTTACTGAACGTGTGTGTAAAAGAAATGTTTGTGTCCACTTTCTAGTGATCATGCCAGCCGATGATGATCAAATGATGAGCATTATAACCCGATGTGCACTTTCATCATTAACTCGTGGACCGGATGCAAAAGCTGTTTAATATCCTTACAGTCAGCATTAGCGAAGCCATTCAGTATCAAAGACAGACGACTCTCTGCTCATCTTATTATTGGCTGCTTTGAAAGTCTCGCCGAGGAATAAGAGTCTTAGACAAACCAGCGGACAGACGACTCTCTGCTCATCTTATTATTGGCTGCTTTGAAAGTCTCGCCGAGGAATAAGAGTCTTAGACAAACCAGCGGCTATTTAAAAAAAAAAGTAGCTGTGATGCGCCACACATTACGTAATCACGTTGAAAGGTCACACGTGTGTGTTCCGGTTCAAAAAGGAAAAGTAGAGCAAAAAACGAGCTTTTTTTTAAATGGCATTTGACTTTGAGAAGAGAAGTTTTTCCTTTGAGTTTTCCGCGTACAGGTGAAACCATTGTCAAAAACGATCCTCATTCACACGTACTGGTGAAAACGACTAAAAACGCTGTATTCTGCTGCCAGGCCATTGGATGACGATGAAACGCTATAGACTGAACATGTAATACGCATGTGCATGATGTCATCATCTTCAGAGATTCATTTTTCTGTTGTTTACACGGAGACCGTTTTCAAAAGCTTGCGCTTTGAAACCCGTTTTCAAAAGTTTGCATTTTCAGGTACCCAAAACGTCGTTGTCGTGTAAATGAGCAGCCAAAATTCATAAAAAGTTTTACGTTTTTAGTTGAAAAAGGTGTCATGTGAACAGCCCCTTAGTCTTTGCACATTCGCTTTGTAAACACTGGGTCAGTTCTTCCACCCAAGTCACGCGGGACCTTTCCAAGACGAGCATTTGTGCTAAAAAAGTATATACATTTTTATTTGTTTAAGAAACTGTCTGATTGTAAATTATCAGGAAATGTTTATTCTGCGGTGAACTAATGATTTAAGGCAGTACTGTATGATGTTGTGAATTCAGCACAAGTTTGCTGTGTTGTGACAGAGACGGACTGCTGATGCGGACGGCGGTCCGGCTGATGGATTCACTGTCCTCTCTTCCAAAAGTTTATTCCTCGGACAGAAGGTACAAAACCCTTTATTAAACTCTTCTCTTACTGTAGTACAGTGGTGTCCAAACCAGCGTCTAGTTTGCCTCGTAAGCCTTGATGAGCTGGATCAGGTGTTTAACTGGGGTTAGAGCTGAACTCCTCAGGACAGTGACTGACTGCTATAGTAACTGTTCAGATGCTCTTTTCCACTTAATTATTTGTTTTCTCCTCCTGTTGTTCTGCTGAGACTGGCTGCTAAAATCTAAATCCATCTTGCTGATTTATGAAACATCTCCAGCTATTAGGGGTGCAACGATTCACTTGTTTCCTCGCATACATCGATCTTGAAATGTGAATTGAAATGAGTTATTTGTTTTGACGTATGCATTAAAATTTCAATTTAAAATGCATTCATATGAAATGCATTCATAAAAACACAGAATCAAAACATTAATTGATTAAATCAAATTTCATTCTGAATCATTCTGAATCTTGAATTGATTCACACACCTACGAGATACAAATTTATTTGCATTAATGCATGAATAATCCAGAAAGTTGAAACGCTGTATTTTACACACACTGTATGAGATGTTCATTCCTGCCTATTGCACGTGCAGTTTTACTCCAGAGCCGCTCAGGCCTCGCTAGACGTTAATAACCCTCATACTGTAACAGGATCTTATTTTATTTCAGTTACAGCTGTTATGTATCTATCATATACTGCCATCATATATCTTCGAAATTAAAAAAAAAAAGTTCCCTTCAGACCCTGTTTAGGGAGGTGGACTATTTGCCTTTATTTTTATAGGACACTGTAGTGCACAGAGACAGGAAAGTAGGGGCAGGTGATAAAGGGCACTTTCTAAAGATAATGCACACATTGCTGTCCAATTCTATTAACTGACTGTATTTGTACAAAATTACAATTGTCATACAACCCTGTAACCACACGCTCTCAATTGACCCTCACAGTTTGAAGGGCCCCTCAATCCTATCTGACCCAATAATAAAAATATTAACGAATATTATGTAGTGCCTGTCTATGTGAGATATTGTCTACTAGTGATGGGAGAAATGAAGCTCTGAATCAGTTGCACCAATTGCTTCGTAAAAGTATTCCCTGTTTCAAAGCGCTCTGAACACCGCGCTGGCGACACGTGCTAGTCGAAACTCAAGCATAACAATTTCACATTTTTGTATACTGTATATTTATGAACCATTCTTCAATGGTTAGGTACAGGTAAACGAGAACACAGGACAGATTTTCCTCTCTCTTGATTGGCTCCCTGTCCAGGACAGGATTGAAGTTTTACTTTTTGTTTTTAAATCTCTAGATTGCCTGTTCCCAGATCTAAACTAAAGACTCGACGCGATCGGGCTTTTGCTGTCGCAGTCCTGAAACTGTGGAACAGTTTTCCTATTTATATTAGAATCACACCAACAACTATTGAAGCTAAAATCATGCTTCCTTTTTAAGGCATTAAACCAAACTTGGAGGTTTTGATTTGTATTGTGTATTTGTCATGTCTTGTGATTTATAAACTGTACAGCTAATTGGTCAACGGCTGTTGTTTTAAACGGATGAGTTTAAACTCGTGATGTGCTCCTGTGTGCATTTGTGAAGAGCGTCAAAGCTTTCTATTTACAGAAGCATTGAGAATTAGCCAATCACAGACGTGCCTGTTGAGGTTCAGGAGTGACAATTATATGTAAGCAATAAGGTACGAGAGGCTGTGCTGTATCGTGAATAAGTAATGGCTGAAGGGCGTTGTTAGACACGACGCGAAGCGGAGTGCCTGCAACCCCTTCAGCCATTACTTATTCACGATACAGCACTTGCCTCGAGTACCTTATTGCTTTTATAAAACGGTTACCACACAATAAAATATTAAAGTAAAAAAAAAATGTATTAGTGCAACTTTTATGAAGTAAAATCACTAAAAGCCTTCCTTCCGCCAGAAAAAAAATAGTCCCTGACCGTGAACAGCAACAACTTTCCAATATGTAACATGCATGAAAGCTCAAATAAAAACAACATAGGAACTGCAGTGTTGCGCAGTGATAAAGAGAACCGTTGGGTGAAGCGGTTATAGCCGTGTTTTATCGTGAATAAAGCACAGCTATTGACCAATCAGAATCAAGGATTGAAACTAACCGTTTTACAATAACATATATACACTAGTTTAATTCCACAAATGTTAAATTTTGTTTTTGTATGTTTCTAAGAAAGATATCACACAAATGAAAGTATTTAGACATGTTTTGGTAACTTTAATTTAGGCAGATTTGTAAACCTCTGAATTAACAGGAAAACGGCCTATGTGATATTTAGTTTTCCCTCTTATGGTTCAGCAAAACACATTCAAGTCCAGTCAGCTTTATTTCTACAGTGCCTTATACAGTACAGATTATTTAAAAACAGCTTCACAGTAATAAACAGGAAAATAACAGAACTGATGCAAACTACATCAAATACAAAACAAATTCTTACATAAAGCAGTTCTAAAAAACAGTAATCATTATTCAGTTCAATAAAAGTGTAAAGTTCATCAATTTTGAAACAAGTTCAATTCAGCTGTACAGCAGCTCTACAGAATATTATAGAGTTAATATTCAAATCAATTCAGTGTCAATGTTGCAAAATTCATCAATTATGACACAAAGTTGAATCAGCTAAAAGCGGCTCTGGAGAAAACAGTGATGTCATCATCCTTCAAGTTTCTTCGTCCATCATCTTTCCTGCGAGCTGCATTGAGGTTGTGTTTTTCTGAGCTCAGTTTGTAGAGTACGGCCTGCTGTTGTTAACTGTTCTGCTTTACTCTTCAACCCTGCTGCATGATCTCTACAGCTCGATCTCATTCACAGTCACAGTTTCAGGATTTAGCTCTATCACTGACCTGACCGCCTTCCCCCCCAACCAGCGCTGACTCTGACCTCACAGAGGACTTATGAGAGCTGATAGTCAAGCTGCCATAGAGGCTCGTGTTCATTCAAGCGCTGTAGATCGAGCCTCGTCAGATGTTTCAGGATTCAGTCAGTGTGTGTGTGTGTGTGTGTGCTTCTCAATAGATGGCAGTGTCTCCCTTTCTACTTTTCTCTTCTATATTCCGGGCAGTTTTTGTCTCCTCATCATGGTTTCACCACATTGTCCACTGCATTTGTCTCTCACTGTATTTGTTTGCCTGTTGTTTTTAGCTGCAAGTTGTGCAAGCTGATATTGCCACCATCGAAAGTGAAGCCGTTGTTCACCCGACCAACTCCACCTTCTACATGGGTGGTGAAGTAGGTAAAGGAGCCTGTCTCCCGTAGCAGATCCACAGTCAAAACCACAGCTCTGACACCAGGACCGCACAAAAATACTAAAGCACTTTCTAATAACAATATTTGCTCAGTGACACAATGAATACAGAAGGTGTCTAAAACAGCACACTGTGTTCATGCTTGGATCTGGCCTGATTTAATGGATCTAGTGCTGGAGTTTCACGGCTGTGGTTAAGTACATTTGGGTAATGCTTTACTTTCTATTTGTATTGCTGTGGCAATTATTTCATGTTAATATTGTGAGTTCTGTCATCTTGCTTTTTGTGTCTAAACTTTGAATTCTCTTTTTTCATATACTTGTTTTCCCATGTCTTTACTGATTCCTGTGCCCAAAAAACTCTATCCAGTTTTATATGTAACCCAACTTTTTAATATTAATAATCATGTTTTATTGAAAACGTTGTTTCTGAATGTTTTCTGAACATTTTAAAAAAAAATTTAAAAAAAAATTAGTCAAACCAAAATGTTCCAGAGAAAAATAATATTTTTGTGCTGATGTTTTGAGGACATTATTGGACACCAGATAGCTCTGAACGAATGTTCTATTACCGTTACTGGAAGAACGTTTGTTCATAACCTTGAGAGAACGTTTGCTGGGTAAGGGATCAGAAGAAGAAGCATGTTTACGATTTTGTCATCATTTACTCACCCGCATCTCGTCCCAAACCCATATGATGTTTTTCTGATGTGGAATAGAGAAGAGGAAACTTCTTTTCCTGAAACACTCGCATAAACTCAAATAAAGCTCCTCGAGGCACGTCACAGCTGGTCTGTCAAATATCATTGGTTTTGAAAACATTCACACATTTGAATGTTTTGAATTGAACATAAGCGTGAATGAGATTTAGAGCTACAACAGAAGGGGAGATTCTCAGTGAATAATGACGTAAATGTCTGTTCGTCGCATAAAGCATCACCGTCTTCAGAAGACTTGCAGAATATCCAGTCCAGTGGACAACTTTAGCTTGGAGCGACACAGTGTCGGTCCACATTCATATTTGTGAATGAAAAACATCTGTGTTCCACATAAATCAAGCATAAATGTTTCGAGTGACATGAGGGTGAGTAAATGAAGACAGAATGGTATTTTTGAGTTTAACTTTAACTCTTCATGTGTCTAAAGCTGGCGTCACTCATGCCAAAACAACTCATTACTGCAATGACTGATGGGACATTTGTATTGTAATTACTTGGGCACGTCTATTAGTTTTGCTAGCGGATGTTGTGACTGAAATCTCGGCCTGTTTTGTCACACTGGAAGAGGTTTCAACAGACCAACGACAGATCAATATCAATATAAAGGAGGGTTGGTACAGGCGTTCGCTCAACTCCACCTCTCTGTCCGGGTTAGTGAAGTCACGTTTATTTATATAACGCTTTTTACAATACAGAGTGTTTCAAGGCAGCTTTACAGGAAAATAATGCAACAAAGTTTGTTTCTAGAAGAAAATAGCGTCACAGTCCAGCTTAAGTTCAGTGATGTTTCATTTTTGTTGTAAAAAAGTTAATTTAGTTAATTTATATATATATATATATATATATATATATATATATATATATATATATATATAGCCGCTCTGGAGAAAACAGTGATGTCATCGTCCAGCTCAGTTCAGTTCTTGTATAATGGTGTCAATGCAGGAGATCAATCTTATTGTTGAATATTAAATCAAATGTCTTTAACATTAGGGTTAGGGTTGGGGACTGAATGTGGTCTTGAGTGAAGCCCGCTTTAAACGAGTGCCGGTCAGAGACTCACGCTGCCGCTTTAAACGAGTGCCGGTCAGAGACTCACTCCGTCGCTTTAAACGAGTGCCGGTCAGAGACTCACGCCGGCGCTTTAAACGAGTGCCGGTCAGAGACTCACGCCGTCGCTTTAAACGAGTGCCGGTCAGAGACTCACGCTGCCGTTTTAAACGATTGCCGGTCAGAGACTCACGCCGCCGGTTTAAACGAGTGCCGGTCAGAGACTCACGCTGCCGCTTTAAACGAGTGCCGGTCAGAGACTCACGCCGTCGCTTTAAACGAGTGCCGGTCAGAGACTCACTCCGTCGTTTTAAACGAGTGCCGGTCAGAGACTCACGCCGCCGCTTTAAACGAGTGCCGGTCAGAGACTCACGCTGCCGCTTTAAACGAGTGCCGGTCAGAGACTCACTCCGTCGCTTTAAACGAGTGCCGGTCAGAGACTCACTCCGTCGTTTTAAACGAGTGCCGGTCAGAGACTCACTCCGTCGTTTTAAACGAGTGCCGGTCAGAGACTCACGCCGTCGTTTTAAACGAGTGCCGGTCAGAGACTCACTCCGTCGCTTTAAACGAGTGCCGGTCAGAGACTCACGCCGTCGTTTTAAACGAGTGCCGGTCAGAGACTCACGCCGCCGCTTTAAACGAGTGCCGGTCAGAGACTCACGCTGCCGCTTTAAACGAGTGCCGGTCAGAGACTCACGCCGTCGCTTTAAACGAGTGCCGGTCAGAGACTCACTCCGTCGCTTTAAACGAGTGCCGGTCAGAGACTCACTCCGTCGTTTTAAACGAGTGCCGGTCAGAGACTCACGCCGTCGCTTTAAACGAGTGCCGGTCAGAGACTCATGCCGTCGCTTTAAACGAGTGCCGGTCAGAGACTCACGCCGCCGCTTTAAACGAGTGCCGGTCAGAGACTCACTCCGTCGCTTTAAACGAGTGCCGGTCAGAGACTCACGCCGTCGTTTTAAACGAGTGCCGGTCAGAGACTCACGCCGCCGGTTTAAACGAGTGCCGGTCAGAGACTCACGCTGCCGCTTTAAACGAGTGCCGGTCAGAGACTCACGCCGTCGCTTTAAACGAGTGCCGGTCAGAGACTCACGCCGTCGCTTTAAACGAGTGCCGGTCAGAGACTCATGCCGTCGCTTTAAACGAGTGCCGGTCAGAGACTCACGCCGTCGCTTTAAACGAGTGCCGGTCAGAGACTCACTCCGTCGCTTTAAACGAGTGCCGGTCAGAGACTCACGCCGTCGCTTTAAACGAGTGCCGGTCAGAGACTCACGCCGTCGCTTTAAACGAGTGCCGGTCAGAGACTCACTCCGTCGTTTTAAACGAGTGCCGGTCAGAGACTCACGCCGTCGCTTTAAACGAGTGCCGGTCAGAGACTCACTCCGTCGCTTTAAACGAGTGCCGGTCAGAGACTCACTCCGTCGTTTTAAACGAGTGCCGGTCAGAGACTCATGCCGTCGCTTTAAACGAGTGCCGGTCAGAGACTCACGCCGCCGCTTTTTTTTTTTGTTAACAACTGTTTATTAAGTTTTCTTATTTAAAGTCAAGAAACAAGAATACAAAGCAAAAAGCAACTATACAAGTTGAGAACCCACCCCACCCCTGGTAGACTTCAAGAAAATAACAATAAAATACAAACATAGAATGCAGACCCCAAAACATATATAAAAATAATAATAATAATAATAAATAAGTAAATCGATAAATTACATGGATGTTAAATGGTTTGACACACTATCAAAAGCAGCTTGCCATAAATTCACAGTCTTAACACTGGATCCATGCATACGAGAAGTTGAGAGTTCCATCGATATAATGTCCAGCAAAGACACTGCCCATGTTCGTCTGTCCATTGTGTGAGGAGGATTCCAACGGTTAACTAACATTTTTTTTGCCGCTGTGAGAGCGGCTAACAGTAAATGTCTTTGTTGAATGGATAAGGTTAGGTCCCTTAAATCGTTAAAAAAAAAATTGTGTGGGGTCAAACAAATATCAGTGTCCAACAGATATGATAAGTCCTGTGAGAGCTGGGTCCAAAAAGGTGAAAGAGAGGGACAGTCCCAAAAGAAGTGCAAGTACGTGCCTAGAGATCCTTGAGAACAAAGATTACACTTGGAAGAGGGGGATAGATTCATATAGAAACATTTCATAGGGGTCAAGTAAACCCTATGCAGTAATTTCCAGTGAATCATTTGATGATTGGGGTTCTTTGACGACAGCTTAAACATCCTCCATACCTGATCCGAAAATAAAACATGCACATCTTCATTAAGATCCTTGGCCCAAACAGTTGTAATAGATAAGGGTTTGTATGAATGCTCAAGAAGATACTGATAAATGACAGACACAGAAGAGGGAGGTCTCTCAGAAGGAAGGATTAATTTGCGCAGTGGGTGAATAGGTAATTGGGAGTCCCAAGGCACCCCATATGCCCGAAGGGCCGATCTTATTCGCAAATACATATAAAAAGATGTACCTTGTAAATTATATTGAGCTTTAATGTTCTGAAATGATTTTAGACCCATATCATCATAAATTTCTCCCAAAGTGTTTACTTTTTTTTTCCATTGCGGATATTGAAAAGGGGCCTTGTCAGACAAAAGATTATTATTATGGAAAATAGGCGAATGTCTATGCCAGATTGTAACTTGGTGTGTTTGCTTTTCGACTTCCCTCCAAGTAGAGAGAAGATGAGTTACAATAGGACCAAACTGAGATTTACACTGCCTCAGTGGAACCCCGGAAAAAACAAGATGCTTCAGTTCATAGGGATAAATCATAGATTCCTCAACGGTTCTCCATGACACAGAAGCATCAGGATCAAACCAGACTGATAAAGGGCGGAGGGTAAAGGCTTGAGCGTAAAGTCTAAAATTAGGAAAAGACAGACCTCCATGTAATCTGCCACGCTGTAAGGTAGTCAGCTTGATTCGAGGACGTTTCCCATCCCATATATAACGAGAAACGCATGCATCGAGTTTATTCCAGAAGCCAGCAGGTGGAGGAAGGGGAATCATAGATGAAAAGAAATTAATACGTGCAAGAACATTCATTTTAATTACAGAAATACGAGCATGAAGAGAAGTAGGGAGACGAGACCAATTTTCCAAGTCTGAGGATATTTTTGCTAAAATACTATTCAGGTTTTTCGAGATAATTTCCTGAAGGGATGGAAAGATATCTATACCCAGGTACTTAAAGGATTGAACCACCGGAATGGATATAGATAGGGGTGTGAGGTCAATTTTAGAATTGAGGGGGAGCAGACATGACTTGCTCCAATTAATTTTAAACCCAGAGAGAGATCCAAAATGGTCAAATAAATTTAACACCTGGGGGATAGAGTGTGACGGTTTCTCCAAGAACAATAAGATGTCATCAGCAAACAATGAAATATGATGGTGTGTGTTTCTTATAATTATTGGGGAGATAATTTCAGATTGTCGGACCGCTTGAGCTAAGGGTTCCAAGGATAAAGCAAACAACAAAGGAGAAAGCGGGCAACCCTGACGAGTACCTCGCTGTATAGAGAATGGATTTGAACAAATTGAACCTGTAAGAACAGCAGCTGCTGGGTTGGTATACAAAATTTTAATCATGTTTATAAAACTTGGCCCTAAACCCAGATGTTGTAGAACCAACCACAAATAGTTCCATTCTAGCTGGTCGAAAGCTTTCATCGCATCCAGAGATAATACTGCGCAAGGGGACGTCAACATACTCGCTGAATTAACAATATGACATAGCCTGCGCAAGTTATCCGAGGCGGAACGAGATTTAATGAACCCTGTCTGGTCATAATGAACTAATCTATTCATAAATCTCTCTAAACGTCGGGCCAGCACTTTAGCATACAATTTAACATCCGTTCCTATCAAAGAAAGTGGCCGATAGCTAGAGCAGGAAGTCGGATCTTTGTCTTTTTTAAAAAGAAGAGAAATAATAGCTATATTAATCGATGAGTGAAATGAACCTTGGGAAACTGAAAAATGTATCATATCCAACATTAGAGGACCTAATTCAGACCAAAAAGTTGTATATAATTCGATTGGAATACCATCTATGCCAGGGGATTTCCCCTTGTTCATAGATTTAGCTGCTAACTCCAGCTCCTGAAGAGTAATCGGTTCAGCCAGATATTCAGAATCTGAATCCGACAGCCGAGGTAAATCAAGATTGGATAGAAAGGATGTAGAAGAGTCAGGGTCACCACTAGAAGAAGTATAAAGGTTAGAATAAAAAGTGCGAAAAGTGGTATTAATATCTTTAGGATCTGTCATAATGTCCCCAGATTGGGATTTCACCACAGGAATGTTAGCAAACTTTTCACTATTGCGTAATCTCAGAGCTAAAAGGTGACTTGGTCTACTCCCCTGAAAATAGTAATTCTGCCTGGATCTTTGAATCAAAAATTCTGCCCTGGATCTCAGTAATGAGTTGAGTTCAATCCTAACCGCCATGATTTTGCTGAGTGTATTGTCCGAAAAGACTCGTTGATTATCTCTTGTCAAGTTCTGAAGCTGCGATTCCAGCTCAACTATCTTTTTGTGTCGTTTTTTCTGGAGGAAAGAGGCATATGAAATTGAGTTATTCCTTATAAAGCCTTTAATCGCATTCCAAAGTGTTCGTGGATCATCCACCGAGCCTAGGTTAATTTCAATAAACTCAGAAAACCTTTTTCTGAACTGACTGCAAAAGTTTCCATCCTGCAACAGCCTAGGATTGAATCGCCATCTAGGGGCCCGAGATGGCCGAGGGACCAAAGATAAACAGCACAAATTACCATCATGATCAGACAGAGATAGGGAGAAAATATCCGCATCTTGCGCAGCTGGAGCTAAAGAAGAAGAAATAAAAATATAATCGATTCGTGAATAGGTTTTATGAGGGGCGGAGAAGAAAGTGAATGACCTAGCAGAAGGGTTTAGTAATCGCCAAAGATCCACCAGTGAAGATGAAGTTGCGCATTGTCGTAATTTATCAGAACAAAGAGCTTGAGAGTGTGATTCCTTAGTCCCAGATCTATCTAAAGTATGGGACATTACAGAATTCATATCTGCACCCATTACAATTTCAAAGCCAGAGAATTTCAAGAGATAAACTGAAAGTAAAGAGAAGAAAGCAGGATCAGGAGTACATGGAGCGTAGATTGAGAGAAATACAATATTCCTATTCTCCACAACTGTTTTTATGTGCGTTACTCTACCCTCCGAGTCACAGCCTTTATCCAAAATACTGATATTTAAAGACCTCCGCACCAAAATTAGGACACCTTTAGTTTTAGTATCAGCAGATGAATGAGATGCCACTTCATAAAACTTATTATTGCACCTGCGTACATCCTCCTCTTTCAAATGGGATTCCTGCACTAACGCTATATCAATCTTTCTTCTTCGTAAAAAATCCAAAAAACTTGTGCGTTTGTGAGGGCCATTTAGGCCATTTATATTGCAACTTAGAATATTAAGTTCAGTCATAAGTATCTAACTGAAATGCTGCTTGATAAACCAAAGTACAACTTAGAAAATGAAACCATTTGAGTCTACCATCAAACCACCCCCACCCTTCCCATCACCATTTGAAGAAACATAACCATATTCCCATAAACTATGGCGGATCAAACCAAGAACAAACCTTGATCCGCCAACCCCCCTTAATTCGATCCGTGGCGTCAACAGAAACCTGCACATTATTGAAACACCAACATTGGCCCAATACTAACATAATGGCTAGCAAGTACATCAAAGGAAAAAATACATAAAATAAAAAATAAATAAATAAAAAGTCAAAAATATATAAAATAAAAATAATACATAGACTTTTAGATAGGCTACCCGTTAAAAAAAAAAAAAATCTCACGTCACACACCCGATAAGAAACACAATATAGTGAGAGCTCAGCGTTTCAATAATTATGACGTCCAAAATAAAGTGAGGTGAACTCTATGGAATAACAGTCACCTAACCAGTTAGAACTTAGAGCATCTCAGCAAAATGCCATCTGAAGTTCAGCGGGGGTTAGTGGCTAACTGGCAACCGAGAAAGTGTCTTGCTTCTTCTGGGGAGTACAGCATTTTTGGCTCGCCTTGATTGAGAATGACCTTCAGCGTTGCAGGATAAAGGAGGAAATTCTGGATGCCAGCTTCCCGCATTTCCCTCCGAATTGGTGCAAACGCACTTCTTCTTTTTGCAGTCATAGGAGAAAAGTCTGGAAAGAAGGACAGCGCTGCTCCATCGCTTGTTTTCACCGGGGCATGCAGTCTAGCAGCCCGCAGAATGAGCTCCCTGTCCATGTATCGCAGAAGTTTAAAGAGAAAGACCCGTGGTTTAGCGCGATCTGAGGTAGCCTTTGTATACACGCGATGTGCTCGTTCCACTTCAATCTCTCTTCCCTCCAGAGAAGGGAGCCACGTCGACAGTGATCTTTTCAAAAAGCCCATGGGGTCGTCTTTCTCGGATCCTTCAGGCAATCCAACCAGACGCAGATTGCTGCGCCTGTTGCGGTCTTGTAAATCTACCACCTGTTGTTCAAGCGCGGCTAATCGTACATCGTGATCTGCGACTACTTTCTTTTGTTCACGCATCTCACCTGTGAGAAGATCGAGTTTAGAGCATAGTGACTGGACAACTGACATGTGAGAAGCTAAATCACCCCGCATCGCCGTCAACTCGGTTTTTAGAATGTCCTCAAAGCGTGCAACAGTGTTAGCCATTTTGTCAACCGTATCACTTGTGGTCGTCACCGTCGGCGCCTTGGATCTCTTCTTAATCGGAGAAGATGACGGCGACAAATCTTGCTGTTTTCGACTGTGTGACATCTGGCAAACTACAATTATTGAATAAAACTTAAAATAAAACAAAAAATCGGCAAAAAAAGGGGCCAAATGTACGGAGCTCTACTCAAGTACGACAGGGTTCATGAGCACGTCACGCCGCCGCTTTAAACGAGTGCCGGTCAGAGACTCACGCTGCCGCTTTAAACGAGTGCCGGTCAGAGACTCACGCCGTCGCTTTAAACGAGTGCCGGTCAGAGACTCACGCTGCCGCTTTAAACGAGTGCCGGTCAGAGACTCACGCCGCCGCTTTAAACAAGTGCCGGTCAGAGACTCACGCCGTCGCTTTAAACGAGTGCCGGTCAAAGACTCACGCCGCCGCTTTAAACGAGTGCCGGTCAGAGACTCACGCCGTCGCTTTAAACGAGTGCCGGTCAGAGACTCACGCCGCCGCTTTAAACAAGTGCCGGTCAGACACTCACGCCGCCGCTTTAAACGAGTGCCGGTCAGAGACTCACGCCGCCGCTTTAAACGAGTGCCGGTCAGAGACTCACGCCGTCGCTTTAAACGAGTGCCGGTCAGAGACTCAGGCCGTCGCTTTAAACGAGTGCCGGTCAGAGACTCACGCCGTCGCTTTAAACGAGTGCCGGTCAGAGACTCACGCCGTCGCTTTAAACGAGTGCCGGTCAGAGACTCACGCCGTCGCTTTAAACGAGTGCCGGTCAGAGACTCACGCCGTCGCTTTAAACGAGTGCCGGTCAGAGACTCACGCCGCCGCTTTAAACGAGTGCCGGTCAGAGACTCACGCCGTCGCTTTAAACGAGTGCAGATCAGAGACTCACGCCGTCGCTTTAAACGAGTGCCGGTCAGAGACTCACGCCACCGCTTTAAACGAGTGCCGGTCAGAGACTAACGCCGTCGCTTTCAAAGACTAACGCAGTCGCTTTAAACGAGTGCCGGTCAGAGACTCATGACGTCGCTTTAAACGAGTGCCGGTCAGAGACTCACGCCGTCGTTTTAAACGAGTGCCGGTCAGAGCCTCACGCCGTCACTTTAAACGAGTGCCGGTCAGAGACTCACGCCGTCGTTTTAAACGAGTGCCGGTCAGAGCCTCACGCCGTCTCTTTAAACGAGTGCCGGTCAGAGCCTCACGCCGTCGCTTTAAACGAGTGCCGGTCAGAGACTCACGCCGTCGCTTTAAACGAGTGCCGGTCAGAGCCTCACGCCATCACTTTAAACGAGTGCCGGTCAGAGACTCATGCCGTCGCTTTAAACGAGTGCCGGTCAGAGACTCACGCCGTCGCTTTAAACGAGTGCCGGTCAGAGACTCACGGCGTCGCTTTAAACGAGTGCCGGTCAGAGACTCACGCCGTCGCTTTAAACGAGTGCCGGTCAGAGACTCACGCCGCCGCTTTAAACGAGTGCCGGTCAGAGCCTCACGCCGTCGCTTTAAACGTGTGCCGGTCAGAGACTCACGTCGTCACTTTAAACGTGTGCCGGTCAGAGCCTCACGCCGTCGCTTTAAACGAGTGCCGGTCAGAGACTCACGCCGTCGCTTTAAACGAGTGCCGGTCAGAGACTCATGCCGTCGCTTTAAACGAGTGCCGGTCAGAGCCTCACGCCGTCGCTTTAAACGTGTGCCGGTCAGAGACTCACGCCGTCGCTTTAAACGTGTGCCGGTCAGAGACTCACGCCGTCGCTTTAAACGAGTGCCGGTCAGAGCCTCACGCCGTCGCTTTAAACGAGTGCCGGTCAGAGACTCACGCCGTCGCTTTAAACGAGTGCCGGTCAGAGACTCACGCCGTCGCTTTAAACGAGTGCCGGTCAGAGACTCACGCCGTCGCTTTAAACGAGTGCCGGTCAGAGACTCACGCCGTCGCTTTAAACGAGTGCCGGTCAGAGACTCACGCCGCCGCTTTAAACGAGTGCCGGTCAGAGACTCACTCCGTCGCTTTAAACGAGTGCCGGTCAGAGACTCACTCCGTCGCTTTAAACGACTGCCGGTCAGAGACTCACGCCGTCGCTTTAAACGAGTGCCGGTCAGAGACTCACGCCGTCGCTTTAAACGAGTGCCGGTCAGAGACTCACGCCGTCGCTTTAAACGAGTGCCGGTCAGAGACTCACGCCGTCGCTTTAAACGAGTGCCGGTCAGAGACTCACGCCGTCGCTTTAAACGAGTGCCGGTCAGAGACTCACGCCGTCGCTTTAAACGAGTGCCGGTCAGAGACTCACGCCGTCGCTTTAAACGAGTGCCGGTCAGAGACTCACGCCGTCGCTTTAAACGAGTGCCGGTCAGAGACTCACGCCGTCGCTTTAAACGAGTGCCGGTCAGAGACTCACGCCGTCGCTTTAAACGAGTGCCGGTCAGAGACTCACGCCGTCGCTTTAAACGAGTGCCGGTCAGAGACTCACGCCGTCGCTTTAAACGAGTGCCGGTCAGAGACTCACGCCGCCGCTTTAAACGAGTGCCGGTCAGAGACTCACTCCGTCGCTTTAAACGAGTGCCGGTCAGAGACTCACTCCGTCGCTTTAAACGAGTGCCGGTCAGAGACTCACTCCGTCGCTTTAAACGAGTGCCGGTCAGAGACTCACGCCGTCGCTTTAAACGAGTGCCGGTCAGAGACTCACTCCGTCGCTTTAAACGAGTGCCGGTCAGAGGCTCACGCCGTCGCTTTAAACGAGTGCCGGTCAGAGACTCACGCCGTCGCTTTAAACGAGTGCCGGTCAGAGACTCACGCCGTCGCTTTAAACGAGTGCCGGTCAGAGACTCACGCCGTCGCTTTAAACGAGTGCCGGTCAGAGACTCACGCCGTCGCTTTAAACGAGTGCCGGTCAGAGACTCACGCCGTCGCTTTAAACGAGTGCCGGTCAGAGACTCACGCCGCCGCTTTAAACGAGTGCCGGTCAGAGACTCACGCCGCCGCTTTAAACGAGTGCCGGTCAGAGACTCACGCCGCCGCTTTAAACGAGTGCCGGTCAGAGACTCACGCCGTCGCTTTAAACGAGTGCCGATCAGAGACTCACGCCGTCGCTTTAAACGAGTGCCGGTCAGAGACTCACGCCGTCGCTTTAAACGAGTGCCGGTCAGAGACTCACGGCGTCGCTTTAAACGAGTGCCGGTCAGAGACTCACGCCGTCGCTTTAAACGAGTGCCGGTCAGAGACTCACGCCGTCGCTTTAAACGAGTGCCGGTCAGAGACTCATGCCGTCGCTTTAAACGAGTGCCGGTCAGAGACTCACGCCGCTGCTTTAAACGAGTGCCGGTCAGAGACTCACGCCGTCGCTTTAAACGAGTGCCGGTCAGAGACTCACGCCGTCGCTTTAAACGAGTGCCGGTCAGAGACTCACGCCGTCGCTTTAAACGAGTGCCGGTCAGAGACTCACGCCGCTGCTTTAAACGAGTGCCGGTCAGAGACTCACGCCGTCGCTTTAAACGAGTGCCGGTCAGAGACTCACGCCGTCGCTTTAAACGAGTGCCGGTCAGAGACTCACGCCGTCGCTTTAAACGAGTGCCGGTCAGAGACTCACGCCGTCGCTTTAAACGAGTGCCGGTCAGAGACTCACGCCGCTGCTTTAAACGAGTGCCGGTCAGAGACTCACGCCGTCGCTTTAAACGAGTGCCGGTCAGAGACTCACGCCGTCGCTTTAAACGAGTGCCGGTCAGAGACTCACGCCGTCGCTTTAAACGAGTGCCGGTCAGAGACTCACGCCGCCGCTTTAAACGAGTGCTGGTCAGAGCCTCACACATTGGCGTGTCTCTCGCAGGGAATGCTCTGGAGAAGATCGGGGGAAAGGAGTTTGGAGAAGCGGTTCTGGAGCTGCGCAAGAAGAACGGCCCTCTGGAGGTGGCAGGAGGTACTGCGGTTTACACTGAACACCTGCTGAACAACACATTCAGAGAAAACTATTCAACAAACAGGCTCACATGTAGAAGATATTCCCAAAACTAAATAAATAAATAGGTTAATGGATAAATTACAAGGTCATCCATATGTGCCACAGATGCTGTAGATAAACCATGACTCACACTGAACCAAGAACGTTCTGAAGTTATAAACACATTCATGCTCAGTTTCCACCATCTGAAGTCATCTGGAAGGAAGGATACGTTTGATGAATTTCTGGTTGAGTAAATCTGAGTTATTATAGCTATGAAGAGTTACGATTTGATGAATTCCCTCTTTTATTCAGAGCAATCAAACGCTGTAACTGTGTATAGATATCAGTGTATGACTGATCTGTGAATCTTGGCTCTCCTCAGCGGCCGTGACCTCGGGATTCGGTCTTCCTGCAAAGTTTGTCATCCACTGTAACAGTCCCGGCTGGGGCTCGGATAAGTGTGAGGAGATGCTGGATAAGACTGTGAAGAACTGCCTGGCTCTCGCTGATGAGAAGAAGCTCAAATCTGTGGCCTTCCCTTCCATCGGTAGCGGCAGGTACAGCTTCAGCCCTGAACACAACATAAATCTGCCCTAATGTTCAATTAACCCATTTAATGCCACCGGTCACAATAAGAGTTCATTTTGTTATTGACTGCTGTTTTAGTGCATTTCCGGCAAATATGGAGAGAATAAAGGGTCTCAATTAAATTTGTGTTGTTTCACATGGTTAGTGCAAAATGTCACATGACTAGAGCAGTTTAACTCTTGTTTGCACCATCAGTAGATGATGGCTGCATCAAAGCAAAGTTAAGTAAAGTATGTTTTCATAAAGACATTACAAAGATTTTTGGTACACATTATCTTTAAGGTGTCTATAGTATTAATATATGAATTCACAATTATTCAGTTTTGTTGAGTGTGGTCATAGAATGAGTAAAGATGTTGATGGCAAAAATAGTGACCGGTGGGAAAATACAGACGGTTGTATTTTTATACTTTTTTTTGTCTTTTATCTCAGTATTCCTATATGTGTTGTATAAAGGTTTTTACAGTTGTGGTCAGAATTAATGGCACCCCTGGTAAATATGATCAAACATATTATAAATAAATCTGCATTGTTTATTCTTTTGAGCTTTAATTTAAAAAATTTGCAAAAATCTAACCTTTCATTGAAGTCAAATAATTGAAAGTGGGGGGGGGAATCAAATTATGAAATAAATGTTTTTCTACAAAACACGTTGGCCACAATTATTGGCAGCCCTAGAATTTTTTACGAGTAAAATATCTCTGAAGTATATTCCCATTAATATGTAGTTTTTGTTAGCGCACCAGGGTGACTAGGAACATGAAATTGTCTAGCTATGATGTCTCATGTTTCACAGGAGTTTAAATATGAGGAAACACAAAGGCCAAATTCCCTTAATCATCCATCACAATGAGTAAAACCACAGAATATAGTTCTGATGTGCAGCAAAAGATTGTTGAGCATCACAAAATAGAAAGTGTGTGTAAGAAAATAGCTAAAGATTTGAAAATCCCCATTTTGACCATCAGGGCAATAAATAAGAAGTTCCAATCAACTAAAGATGTTATGAATCCGCCAGGAAGAGGACGCAAGTCTATATCGTCTTAATGCACAGTGAGGAGGAAAGTTTGAGTGGCCAAAGACTCTTCAAGGATCACAGATGGAGAATTGCAGAGATTAGTTGAGTCTTGGGGTCAGAAAGCCTAAAAAATATATCAAACAACCCCTACATCACCGCATGTTGTTTGGGAGGGTTTCAAGAAAAATCCTCCTCGCTACTCCAAAAACAAACTCCAGCATATTCAGTTGTCAGACACGACTGGATCTTCAAACGGCACAGGGTTCTGTGGTCAGATGAAACTAAAAAAAGGGCTTTTTGGCAGCAAACCCAGCTGATGTGTTTGGTGCCAACAGGAATGAAGAGTACCCCATGTCTACGGTTAAATATACTGCTGGATCTTATATGTTGTGGGCCTATTTTTTTGCTGGAGGTCCTGGACTTCTTTTTCAGATACATGGTATTATGGATTCTAGAAAATACCAACAGATAAAACAGATTTATTTTTTACAGCCATTTTTTTTTATCATATTTACTAGGGGTGACCACCACTGTATGTTTAATAATAACCCTAAAATGACACATTTATGTGCTCCACAAATGTATTAACTAAGTGGGGGGATATAGGCTATAAAAGATTTTTAGCACACTTGTCACAGAATGTCATAACTGGACCTTCTGATGATGTATGCTGGTCTTCTCCAATCACACAGTGTGCTTAAGCTCCGCCCCTTTCCTACCGTCCAATCCAAGCTCAGCTTCAGATCCGCCTCCATCCCTGATCCACGACTGAATCCCGTGTGTCATAATCCACTTTTCTCGGATGTATGTCACAATACAAAAGATCTTTTTGTGGCTTTAAGACTGTTTAAGAAAATGAGCCCACTATGCAAACCTGAAATAACTCGATTGTTGCACAATGCACATTTGCTATTTCTTTCACTGTTTGTATTTCTATTGTATGTTTTAGTGTAAAGGAGACGTGCAAAATAAGAATTACATTGTGTGGTAAAAACCGTGGTGTTTTACTGTGCATATGATAAATATAAATATATCTTGTATCTTTTATAACAACAGTAATAATAGATAATTCAAATTGTTTTATAGAGAGATGTTTGTTCAAAGAAAGGATAAAGATCATTTTCAGCTCTCTAAGGGACACATTTGAGATAGCCTTCATTACTAATTTCTAAATGCTGTACCGTTTCCTGAAAGCTGTTCCGTCATTGGTTTGTTAGAAACGGGTTCCCGAAGCAGACGGCGGCTCAGCTCATCCTGAAGGCCATCTCCAGCTACTTCATCACCACCATGTCCTCCTCCATCAAGACGGTGTTCTTCGTGCTGTTCGACAGCGAGAGCATCGGCATCTACGTGCAGGAAATGGCAAAACTCGACGCCAATTGAAGTAGAAATTTCTATTGATTAAAACTTCTATAGAGAGATAGATAATTTAGGTGGTGGTGATGAAAAATGTTTTGGTACTCTATCATAACAGCTACGGTTGTTGCATTCCAGGTGTTTGGAAGTCTTTGATTTATTCTTAATTATTAATGGAGGGTTTGTTGCATTGACTTGCAGCATCATTTTGCCTGTTGTTGTATCATATCACAAATGTCAATATGCATAAAGTGTATATAAAATAATTTAAAAAATGAACTGAATTATATACGAGTATTATATATAAAAACTGACTAATTGAATTACACTAGTCAACATTTGAAGTGGATCAAAACCTTTCATCAAAGTTATACATGAATTTTGAACAATATCGGTCCTTGTCTTAGACAACTTTGATGAACTTTTAATGTTGACTACTGTATATATGAGCATTGATGAAGACTGCACGGCTTGTGTAATGTGCGGCTGCTGCCAGCAGAGGGAGCCCTTTGTCCAGTGTTATATTCACAGCATCTAACATTCATAATACAGACAAAGGAAGTGATGAAGGTTTGTTTATTTCATACCTGGTGTTTTCCATGTGAACCGGAATTGGCAAACCATTCGAGAGCATTGTTCTGCTCTGTGCACGCTCTCATCCGTCGTGTCCAGCAGCGAGCTCTTATCCCGGGGTTATTGGCAGTCAGTGCCGGGTCAGTTTCCCAGCGGATCCGCAGACCTCCTCGAAGGGCACATCTGAGGACTAATCCTCAGGAAATACGGGCAGCTCGCTCCTCTACTGCTCGCTGGGAAATCTCAGTAAACTCAAAGCATCTGTAGCACTGCTCTTTCCCAAAGCTCCGACAGATGAGCTTTTATTCCCTTCATGTACAAAGTAAGCCCGGCGGGGAAAGAGGGCTACGTGAAATTAAAACAAACAAGTGTGGGATCAGTCAGGGATAATATCCAGTCATGAAAGATAATGCTAGTGCACATGAAAGGAGCGTAATATATCTGTCATTTTGAGTGGATGCACACGGTCTCAGTAGTGAATCTGGTTGTTGATCACTCATATTCGTGAAGAATGTCGACCCAATATACTTACAGCTGCTCAAATGTGACTTAGTGAGTAATCAAATACAAACGGGAGAAATCTTCATGTGTTATGAATGCACTTCTTTCTATATTTACATGTATAATGTTTAAATCTGAGGCCGTACTTATGAACGTTAGGATGCCTAAAAACTCTCGATCTTCTTAAGGCAAAACTTTGGCCACTTAAGAATTTTGTGGGGAAAATGTGCATGTTTATAACTTCCCATAAGTTTTGGTGTCCAATACCAGTTGTTATAGTAGACCAGAACCTTACTGATAAACCAGCAGAGAATATGCTGATCCTGGTGACCCTGGGGTTGAATAATAATGCAGATCCTATTAGGACTCGTTGTGTTCAGCCGAAGCCCAGGAGACACACATCTCTCTTCACACCTCGCTCTGTACACCGACTCCAAATGTGTCCAGCAGATTTTATCCTGTGGTTCTCTCACTAAGCCGGCGGGAGCTTGGGCTTTTGGCTCCTGTGGGATCACATACACACATGGTCTCTATACAAACACACTCTGATCCTGACCCTCCTCCAATATATATGAAGCCATATAGGGTTGTGTTGACTACTGTCCAAATTGCAATAATTGGATGCTTTTACTTGAATTTAGGCTACAATGTGACCTATTTTCTCTGAGTATATGGCTGAATCTAGAGGTAACACAATTGGTCTTTTTTCAACAGCTACTAATTAATCTGCCATTTTACATGTGCTGGAAACCATGTTTGTGTAGCATGCATAGAGAAGTTATCAAAAGAGTTCTGGTTTCATTGGTAGATATGAGCCAATATATATATTTTCTGCTTATATAACTTTTTGGCCTGTATGTTGTGAGTGCAGCGTCCAAACATCACAAAACGTGGTACACATGGACACACCAAATTACTTAAATTTCCCATACTAGCGGTCACTCCCTTGGTTTTACTGTAATAAAACCATGCTTTTTGGCATGTTAACTGCCATTTCTATAACCACACAAAAAAAACATAAACTATGGTTTTTGAAGTAAAACCATGGTTAGTTTGTGGTTACCATGGAATAACTACAAGAACCATGTTTTTTTTGTTTTAATCCTAGTAAAACCATGGTTAATTTTCATAAGGGCTAGCAATTGTCTTTTCTTCCCTATTGTGTCGTATATCCGATTGAAACACTTCCGGAACAAGAACAGATGTGGGCGGGGCTTGAGTGTGTCTGTGAGGAATTGATTGGATGGTTGTGGTTTGCTATTGGCTGATCTCATGTGAGTGACAGGTTATAGCCCCGCCCACGTCATCAGAGAAGAGAAGAGATGCTACAAGAGGATCTTATTCGGATTCAACGTTATTAAAACAGTAATGATGTGCACCAATAAATCATTTAGAATAAACACTGCAATATTCCATTAAAACATTTTTAAAAAACGAGAATTGTCCATTTTGATTTCACAGAAGCTTGAAATATTCTTCAATTTTCAGCTTTTCCTTTTCCCATGTCTTTGGACTCCATTAATTGTCATGCTATGTTTTTGGTTTTTGTTGTAAGGCTTATTTCTCTTCAAACCTTCGTGCTGTTCTGCAGGAGAATTCAATATCACAGAAATCTACCGTTTTGCTCGTGTGTCGTGTTAAACACTAATATAATTTCACCCACATTGAATACAACTGTAACTAAATTTTGTATCGAAAGCAAGCAATATAAACCGGTTCGCAATTACACACATTTCCGCCTGGCAGAATGGCGGCGTGACGCTGATTTCTCACATCTGTGCCGCTTCATTCGGACAGCATGCGGTGGACCTTCACCCTGCCGGAGGATCTGGAGCAGTAAACCTGTGCTGGGCTGTTATTGGGCTGTGAGGGTCTGGAGGGGTTAATCTAGAGGCCAGATCAAAAGGTCACATCCACTGATAAAGCCAGGCCGTCAGCTTTTCCTTGTTATCTGCAAATGGTTAAACCGCACGACTGTGTTCAGAGAACAGGGGAAGCAACGCATCTTCACACGGCGTGTCTGAACACGCAGAATTACATTTGAGAACTGCAGCAGAGGGAAGATATGCCATGGAAAGCATCTCATTGAGGTCTGCTCCTCACTCAAAGCCAAGGGCATTTAAGTCACATGGACTATTTTTTGGGATGAAAAGAAACCCGCTGATTGAAAGCTAGATTCTGTGAAAGTAGATTCCATCACTCTTATGTGCTGTCATAATGAGATGAGCGCTGCTTCTCTTTGGGTTTGAGCGTTGACACTTTGCCTTTGCCACACATGATGCCGCCCGTCTGCCGAGGGATTTGTGGGATCAGGATGACCTCGGCTAATCCCGGGAGTCCACAGCATTGTGTCCAATGTAATTGTGTGACTGTTGGTGTCCTTCATTAAGAGGCCCGACACCTCGAGATCAACCACACACACACTCATGGGACTAGACCCCCTTATCATTATCCTGTCAGTCCTGTCAAACATACAAGCGGACACACCCACACACACACATATACACACAGCTAGACAAACAAAAGGGCTGTATGTACATTTGCCTGGGGACCTTTCAGGATTTGCTTCGTCAAAAGCTCTGTCTCTAACAAGGCGCTCATCCATTAGTGTGACTCCACCTGTGTTGGTGTGTGTGTGTGTGTGTGTGTGTTTGCAGTAGACTCCTCTGAGCTCATGCGTTTCGCAGGAATGCTTTCTTTTGCTTCCTCCGGGCCGGAAATCAGGCTTATCATTGGCCACACCACTGAAATAAAATAATGAAGATCAGGCTGTGGTGTATAGAATGACGCCTGACATCAAGGAGTAAAGATTGCTTATAACGCTGAGAATAAATTCAACATAACAAATGGCAGCATGCGTTTATGCTGAACAGTTTTTGGTGCTGGTGTTTAAATAAAAACACCTAAAGCAAGCGTCGTGGGATGTAAACAAAAGAACAACATATATATTGGTATGTCTCAGGAAATAGTGACATTCTCAACCCATAATTAGAACTGAAATAATTAGTAGAACACTTAATTTAGTCACATTATTTTGATGAATTAACTTGTTTTAGTGTGCAAGGCAAAAGAAGAACAAAACTTTTTTGTTGTTGTGAAAAGCTTGGAAAATTGTCAAACCTGAATACCAGGTTGTTGATGAAACCGTCCACCAACACAACGCTGTCCTGGTTTCTGTTAGTATTTTGGAATTAAAGTTTACAGTCATGTTCTGTTCGACTAATGAGTTGGCTGGGTTTACAAAAAGTAGTCTGTCTACGAATGATTGAGCTAAAGATGGCCGAGATGTCTGAAAGGCAGAGATAAGAGCTGAGACAGTCTGGTTGAAACAGCAGAGCTGTGTGTCATCTGTATAGCAGAAGTATTAGAAGCCATATCCCTTAATAATAGTGTCCAGTGAGGCTGTGTAAATGGAGAACAGAAGAGGACCAAGCACTGAACCTTGAGGCACCCCAGTGTTTAGCTGAGCCCTCGTCTATCCGAAACTTGCCTATGAGGAAAAACTGGAGCCACTGAACTTAGTCTGTAGGATTGAGACTTGGTTTTTTGAAAGTCTAAGGACTCCCAGTGGAGTGCCATCCTCACGGGAAAAAGAAAAAACAGCATGTCTAGCCCAGTTGACCTAGAAGACAAAAGCATGGGAATTTTAACCAAATTAATAACAGTAATGTCATAATATTCAAAGGATGTGTTACTGCAAAGGAAAGAGAGAAATTAAAACACTAAACTAAACACATTAATCCAATGGAGGATACTTTGCAAGGCTTTGAACAGAAAGTGGAAAACAATGTATACCCAGGCCTGAAAGAGGCCATATTATGCCCTTTGGCTCTGCTAGTCTTGATGTTGTTTCAGGCTCTACTAGAACAGGTTTTCCTGCTTGAATGTTGATTATTTTCCTCATATTCTCCATTGTTGCGGCTCCTCTCTTCCCAGTCTGTCAGTAACGCTCTGTTTACTTCCAGTCTCTATGAAGCCCCTCCTTCTGAAAAGCACACTGTGCTCTGATTGGTCGGCTGGAGCAGTGTGTTGTGATTGGTCGAGCGCTTCGAGTGTGTTTGGGAAATGTCCCGCCCCTTACCATAACCGCCAGTTTAACACACTACTAACTAACTCAACCAGGCCCCGCCCCTTTATTCTGCTTATGAATTATTATAATGAGGAATATTGTGACGTGTTGAAAACTCAAGACTACAATGGAGGCGTTTTAGGAGTTCAGAAACACTGACATTAATATAGAGAATAACTGGAGCTTTTTCATGCTCTAACAGCAACACTACACACTAAACACAGATGAAGATCGAGAAAATGATAATAGTCCTCTTTACTGTATTTTGAAGTTGATTCGGTTGTTTAAATGTAAGATATACAGGTCCATCTTATCTGGTCTTCAGCTGTTGCTAAAGCACTGGGAATCTGACGGAGAAAGACAGCCTTCATCTTCAGCAGGGTATGCAGAAACAGCCATGGGTGTTCAAAGTGCACAGGAACAATGGAGGATAATTAAAAGCTTAGGAGAATATGAGCTTGTAGGTCGTCATCTGAGTGATGGAGTCAAAAGCAACCGCGCAATGTATATAGTCTGAAAGTCTATGGTGATTAATGCCTATTTATAATGGCTCATATACACTCTGACTGCTAAACATGAACTAGTTCCTTTAAAAAGTACTTCCCTATCACTGTACAGGAACATAAGGAGAAATGAAATGACAGTAATGCACACTTTTCCAGCCTTCAAACTTCTTTCACAGTCAGTGAGCCTGTCTAATCATTGTCTGTGTCTAACACAACTGAAACGTTGTCTAGACTGAGCGGCTACCACATATAATCCCAGCGATATCCAGCAGAATCAATCTGAAACCCGAGACCCCGCTCCCGTTCTTCCATGGATTACTGTCACAATGGCGTCTGATCCCTGATGCAGCTTCTCCAAACGCTGGGATGATGTAATGCCGATGTGACCGGCTGAAACGTCACATGTCTTGTGTGGAAACAGCACTGGATAGCTTCTCTTTTCCCACGTCCGTGTTCTGACTGGATCTAGTGGAGATTGTGCAGTGTAAGATGCAGAAACCGTAGTCCCAGATCACTCCTCCTTCCTCTGAACTATACCTGGCTTGTGTTGTTGCTTTTTT